>VYZM01017832.1:1482-53435 GCA_013398915.1 Dromas ardeola | reverse complement strand
AACAAGGCCAAGTGCAAGGTCCTGCACATGGGTTGGGGCAATCCCAAGCACAAATACTGTCTGGGCAGAGAATGGATTGAGACCAGCCCTGAGGAGAAGGACTTGGGGCTTTTTGTTGACAAGAAGCTCAACATGAGCCAGCAATATGTGCTTGCAGCCCAGAAAGCCAACCATATTCTGGGTTGCATCAAAAGAAGCGTGGCCAGCAGGTTGAGGGAGGTGATTCTGCCCCTCTACTCCACTCCTTTGAGACCCCACCTGGAATACTGTGTCCACATCTGGAGCCCCCAACATAAGAAGGACATGGACCTGTTGGAACAGGTCCAGAGGAGGGCCATGAAGATGATTGGAGGGCTGGAGCACCTCTCCTGTGAAGACAAGATGAGAGATTTGGGGCTGTTTAGCCTGGAGAAGAGAAGGCTCCGGGGAGACCGTATAGTGGCCTTCCAGTACTTAAAGAGGACCTAGAGGAAAGATGAGGAGGGACTCTTTATCAGGACATCCTAACAGTGATAGGTTGAGGGGTAATGGTTTTAAACTGAAAGAGGGGAAATTTAGATAAGGTATCAGGAAGAAATTCTTTACTGTGAGGGTGGTGAAGCACTGGAACAGGTTGCCAAGAGATGTTGTGGATGCCCCATCCCTGGAAGTGTTCAAGGCCAGGCTGGATGAGTCTTCGAGCAGCCTGGTCTAGTGGGAGGTGTCCCTACCTCCCTACCCATGGCAGGCAGGTTGGAACTAGGTGATCTTTAAGGTCCCTTCCAATTCAAACCATTCCGTGACTCTATATGCATAATATATTTTAAATAATTAAAACTCTGCACAAGAGAACTGATTTTTTCATTAAAGTATTATTAATCTATAAAGACACATGTGAAGGCATATTCTTCTGATCTTTAAAGATCGATAAGCCCTGGAATAGGCCAAAATCACCCTGCTCCTTCCGTATTTTACCCTTTTGAATTCCCAGGTTACACAAACAGGACAATTCTACAAGGTGCCAGAGTAAGGCACAGAACTCTGAAACAAAAAGTACCATTTGTTACAAGCAAGATTTTAATTGTCTTTCATAACATAGGACAAAATATTAAACTAAGCAGAGAATATCTGCTAGAAGTCAAAGTGAAGTCTGCCATATTCATTCACACTGGTTAATTGAAGAAACATGCAATTCCTTAACTTAAAAAACACTCTCATCCTACTCGTCAGCATTTTTTCATAGGAAAGTTACCTCATTAATTTTCTGCCACCATTACAAATAATGTCTTTTCATGGAAAGGGCTTTCTGATGAAACACATTCTCAAATAAGTTCAGAATATGACAAAATATCCTTCTGAAAGATGAGATCAATACCCACGGATATAACGTTAGTAAACATCAGGTTGTTAAAGTATGGTCTCATTTGTATGTAAGTGTGTGTCTTTCCAGTTACAGAAAAGTAGACGATCTTTCCAGTTACAGAAAAAGCATTCAATTCTCACTTTTGAAGGGGAAAAGAGAATGAAAAATCATCACCCTATTCTGGTTTCCCATGTTGCCTCCTTTGGCACGGTTTTACACTGTGTTGCTCCACATAATGAAGGCATGAACATGGCAGATAGTCATTCAACATTCCTGCCTGCAGCTCACCAATCTCTTAACTGAAAATAATACATGAACAAATAGTCCAACATTTGCATAATGCTATGTTGGAATTACATTTTATGACAGAACATTGAATTTTACAATAAGTTTGACATGCACACTTAATGTGCATGATAATCAACATGATATGCATATCTTGTGTAGAACATGGATATAAACAAACATAATTTGCCTGTAATTGAATTTGTATTGAATAGTTTCTAAAGAAAAAAAAAAAAAAAAACAAACCAAAAACCAGTAAGTAATTGCTAACCGTACTTTCTTAACCTTGATTTAATCGGGGAACTGCCCAAGTGAGACAGTTGAAATTAAGGGTCAATTACACCCCTGAGACACAGCCTCGCTTCAGGGAACAAAGTGTTCTGAGGAATGCCGTGCGTCATCTCTAGCCTGCATCTTACCATCACACTGGTTCATGGGATGTTACTCAAAAAAGTAACAAAGACCTTCCATCAGGAAGCTTTAAATAGCAGATTTTCATATCACAGTTGTACCATATCTCAACCATATTTTTTTAAGAGTCTACCAATAGAAGGTACTACTGTGCTGCTGTCACAATCCATTTGGCTTCAAGCTAAATTTGTGATGGTCCTCAAATCCTAAAAGATGAGGAATTGTGGCTATGTTTGGCTTTAAATAGACCGACTTAAGTAATAGGAATGCTTTTTCAATTTTTTGGGAGGTATTTGTCCAGTGAGAATTCTAGGTCGTGTCAGCAAACATTGTTAAACAAACTTATGAAAACACCTACTAAAAATATCTGCCTTTTCCATCACTCATTAGAGTGTAGGGGAAGAAAGAAGTGCTTTGGGGACAGGTAAGTGGTACCAACAAATCTCTCAATATACCAACATGTTTTTTGAAATTCTGTTCTTAGAACATAAGTGATATACAAATGTCTGCTATCAGATATGTTATATATTGCTTTTAAATCAAAAGAATTCAGAAGTAGGACAGATAATTTATATTCCAGATTACTAAAAAATATTTTCGTCATTGAACACTCAGGGTGTATTTCACCCAGGATTACTTAGAATTCTTTCTTTGAGATGACAGTAAAATAAGAAACTTAGCCTTGCCTGGGTATCTTATGAACATCTTGCTCTCATTAATTTAAATGGATTTCTTTCAGCATCAAAAAAGTATAAATGAGCTCAGCTTTTGCTGCCTCTTGTTTAGCAAGGACAATTTGAGAGAAGATGATGCTGGATACAGAAATCTACAGTTTAAAACCTTGTTTTATCTCTATCCTTTCATACTTTCTTGTGGCAGCAATAAAGATTGTTCTTTATTCCTTGGCAGTGATGCTGAATGCTGATTAGACTGTGTGTAATAGTACAAGCTCTGTGCAGAATTTGACCAAATTTTGTGCCAGAAGTGCAAGTAAAAGTGAACGCATTTTGATAATCTCTCTTTCTCCTTCAGTCTAACTAAAAAATTAGACTTAGGTTTGAATGAATTTCAGGTTTGAGGTAGTGACCTAAAAACTAAAATGAGTCCTCAAATCATCTGCTATACTACAAAATTTTAGCTGAATATATTTTATACCCTTGTAAAACAACTTCCTGAATGACTGCATTTTAAAAAGAAATTAAAAAACCCAACACAGTTCTGTTCTTAAGCTTTTGCTACATTTATTAAGGTCTCAACCTCCCGTTTCTTCTCCAGAAGCCCTGGGCACTACTCTGTTACTAGTGCCCAGCAATGACCAGGCTGGCAAAGAGAGTGAATTTGTATGCGGCTGCATCAGCATAAGCAGACACAACTTCTTATTCTTCCTTCTGGTCATTTGTTGCGCTGGTTTCACAGCAAACAACAGAAGGAAATTTCTCCAACTAAAGTGTTCTTACTTGAAAAAAACAAGAAAAACCCAAGACCAAAACACATTATGACCACTAATGAAAGAATACATATTCTTCCCCTGTTTTCTACAATGCTGAATGCTGTCATCAAAAGACAGCAGACAGTTCAGGACCCAATCCTCTAAGCAACTGCACAACTCCACGCATGTAAGCAGTTGCTCTGTGTTCAAGAGGGCAGGGAGTGTGTATTTGCAGATGTTGAATGAATTTGTGTCCATAAAGGAACTTTCCTCCCATCGTCATTCTGCATGGAGGATTTTAAAGGTACTTGGAAAAAAATGACACAATCTACCTCATAGGCTCACCATGAGAGAAACTTCATTCCTAAACCAGTTAAACAGGTGAATAGAGATGAAACAATTTAAGTCAGTGGCAAGTAAATGGCAGAATGACAATGGCCTCCAGGAATCTTGATTGTCAGCTGCCTAATTACTATACCCAATACCCCTTCTTCTTCCTCAAGTCTACATTTATGAATTCTGATAGGAGATAATACAGACCTGAACGCCGTGAGGGATGCAGGTTCAGCTAAATATTAAAAGTTCAAATTCTTCCTGGCGCACTATCTCGGTGTTTTAAATCTACAAAAGGGACTGGAAATAGCAGCTGTGATGAGCACAATGAAGCAATTCCCACTGCTTAGAATCGAGAGGAAAATCAGTCACTTGCTCAGGTGAGGAACAGGGAACTGTCCTAGCATCCTGGCTGGCTCATGAACTTCATTAGTTTGAGTTTAGGCCTGTCACTTTCAAACTGATCTGAAATTTCCTGAGAACGTACAAATCCATTAAACTGTTTCAAAGCAATATATACACGTTAGTTATACACACGCAGCCAACGTAGTTCCCCCAAAAGGGACATTGCCTCCTTTGCACGCTTTTGATTGAAAGGCCAGGTCAGAGGCCTTAATTTACCTACCTGTTATTTCAAAAGTGATCGATAGCAGAGGTGCAGCACTAGCCTTCGACTTGCTCTGTGACTGACTTTCTGAAATAACAGGGAAACGCCACCGTGAGTATATGAGAACGGAGGTCTTCAAAGCAGCCCTACCGACACAGCATTCACTCTAACCAACAGCAAACTACACTGAAATGAAGGCGTTTCCCTGCAGCTAAAACTGGTAGGTGTCTCCCCCGTTTTTTTCCAATCCTCAAATGACTCATAGTTTTCAAATGGTATTGTTTTTATAGGCACTGATTTACTTGTTCCTAGGACGGTCTGTGAGCAGCTCTTGCCTACACCGAATCCAAGGTGGGAGGGGAGAGAGAGGGAGGATGAGCGGAGAAGCAGCTCTTCTGAAGATCTGTCCCCTAACGTGGAAACACCCCAGAGCTCCTTTTTAAACTAAGACCCACTTCACCCCTAGTTTGAGCTCTTGAAAAATTGTTCTCATGTTTATGCATCCAAAGACTAGTTACATTTTAATCAGCTTTCCAGGGCCTGCAGAGATTACCTCCTGATGGGCTCCGCGTATTCCTGTCACAGTCTGATAAGGGCAGATTTCACACCCGCCTAAGCCGGCGAGACTTCACAGCCTACCAAAATCCTAATCATCATTCTGAACAGTAAGCTGCCACTGATTTTACTGTTACCTCTCCTTAGCTGGGAGGTTTTACTCCTTTACTCTGAGGCAGGGGCATCTAAACTTTGTTCGGCAGAGGCGATTTACTAAAAGCCCTTGGGCGGAAGCTGATTTGCATTAAACAAAGAGGCCTGAAAGCTTCTTCTTTAATAAATACAGATGTGGGGCCCACAGAGCACACAAGTCACACCCTACTGATCCAAGCAGTCACGCTGAAATGGATGTCGGCGTTAATATTCCCCACAAACTGTACTTCTACAGCAAGTTTGAGAGTACCTTTAACCCACAGCAGAAACCTCATTAGCCGGCAGTTTGGTCAACTCTGGTCTAACTGTTGTATTACACGACTTGTATAATATGTCGCTTCTGAGAAGTATGTTGCTGTATTTATTTATTTTTTAATAATGATGTGTGTTTGTATGAAACAGCGACAGAAGAGGATAAAATTTAATTAACAAGCTAAATGCATTTAGCTTAATTCACTAATTACCAAATCTGTGGTGCTGCATTAGTACGCAGAAGTAGACGTAACATAAAATACTCGAGTGTTGTTCTTAAGAATGTATATTACCAAATGAATTAAAGATTTGTCTCCTAAGCTATTTTCTCTTTTCTTAAGAAGCTGTACAAGCTGTAACAGTGACAAGGAATAATCTCATCTCTCTTTCAGTTAAGGAAACAAACCCATGAAATTATATTGGCTTGAACTCCTGAAAGCCACTTAAGAACTTGACCAAATCAAGAAAAGAAGGGAAAAAAAATAATCAGTTCCCTGAGAATGAAATCTAGTCATATTTTTACATATTTCTATATTGAGCTTACATGCCAGAACTGACATATTCCATCTGAATATCAAACCGCACAGGTTCATCACCCAGCTGAAGGACACACAGGAAATTTAGATTAGAGGAATGTAGGATTTCTGACTCACCTTCTCATGCTCATTCTTATTGAGAGACATCCTTTGCATAAGACAATATTTTTCAGGAGATATTAAGAAATAGTAATTTGTAGCAAGGAAACTGCTACTGCAATTAAGTATTTTCATCTGAACTAGAAAATAACAGTAACCTGGCAAGGTAAGAAGGCATTTGTGACAGAAGATAATGGCTGTCAATGAGCTCTGGAATGCTGAAGTGCTCTGATTTCACACTAATTCGATTGCAAGTGAATCAAATTTACCTTCTTTTTCCTTGAGGGTATTTAAATAGGAGAGGAGATTTTCATTAGCTTGCACGCAGTACATTTCCCGGGTTTGAACGCCACCTCCGCACAGCGCAGTCTGATTTCCTCGCCTCTTGTCCTGTTGGCTAAGGAGAGGATCAACACGGCATTCTGTCCACTCTGTGGTCCGCCAACCATACCTGGATCAAATTTGGTGAATTGGGTCTTTAGAAATCTTGAAGCCATTTTACACAGCATTAAATTACACAAGCTGAAACACCTTAATACCTTTATTTATTTTCTAAAAGGCATAAGCCCCACAATTTCTTGTACACAGAGATGCGTTAAGTCTGATATTTAATGTGGGTGGAAACTTTTCCTCTATTATTTCACTTCTGAAATCACTACTTTTTGGGAAGTTCTTTTCTGTTCAATTCCTGAAACATACTGCACACATAAATAATTTATTGGAGGGACGAAAAACTCGGTATACAGAGACATATAGCCTATGTTCAGATAAGCTAACTTTCAAGATTGTGACTCTCAGCATTTGTTTATAGCTAGACAATTTATATGAACCAAAGCCAAAATATCAAAGAAATGTGCACACTGAGAAACATAAGAGCCGGAAAAGGAGAGGGAAAAAACCCACAACAACCCAACTCCAAAAAAACAAACCCAAAAGCTTCTTGTTCGTCTTTGATAAGAGAGACAGCAGTTTCTCCTGAATATCAAGGTAAAGCTATAATTGTATATTTTTATTATTACTTCAGAAAAACCTTTCAGTAAGTTCCTTTTTCACTGTCAAGAGGAAGATGGCTCTGCAATACTGAAGTGTCCCTGCTGGGTACTGATGAATGATGAGAAGCTGTGAGCTTTCTAATCAGTGAATGCACAGGAAGAAAGATCTGTGGCTCCCAGTTAAAACCCCAATCAGGATTACGAACTGCAAGAAATGCCACAGAATTCTATACCCACCAAGTACTTTAAGGCTAGATCAAGCAAACTGCTTCCCAATGTGGCTGGAGATGGGGAAAGATGACATTTCAACTCTTAAATGAAAAATATGTACTGCAGTCAAAGATGCTTAACATCAAATGACATTTCCCCAAACCCTCTTCTCAGTTCGATAAAGAAATAGCACGGTTGGGACTTTAATATTAATCTCGATTAGTCGATAAGGATTACAGGAATCTCTTGAATCGTAAAGTGCTTGCTGTCATTTCTCCTAAAGTTTAAGGAGGGTTAATTTATTCACTGCCACTGTGAGCCTCTCCCACTGTCCGTTTGGGGCTCAGTCCTACCTTTGTTGCGCTGAATACGAGTCTCACTAAAAAAGTCTGGTTGCTAAACAGATGTTTATCACCTCTTTCCTATGTTCAGAATTTTATCTGCAAACAGACAAGTACTTCAGAAAGCAATGATTCTGGTGGAAATGTTATGTAGGGGAAAGATTACCAACAAATTAATACAATTAATTTATTTTTGTCTTAACTGAGCCTGCATACACAGAAATGTTCTCTTTAGAAGTTAACACTAAAGAAAAAATATGTATTTGTTATTTTTCCTTTATTTAGAGGAGGAAGTGATTTCACTAGAATAGCAGCTACTTGCAGACTTCAGGCTTTTAAGAAGAGCATTAAATAAGCAAGGCACTGAAAAAAAATAAAATCAAACCTATTATTTCTTTAATAATGATTTGATTGATATTCCACCACCAACCCTGTACGCTTAATTGAAATTCTTCATTTTAGTATAGGGAGAACTGAAATGAACCAACTCACGTAATGCACGGTGCCACACCATCTCCTTGAGAAACACACTGCTCTGTTTCTTCTAATTGCGGGCATTCACTTTCACTGCCAATAGGGAGTTGTTTAATGGTCCGTGATCTTGTACGATTTCCTTTAGGGGTTGTCATGTCAAAGCAGGTTTTGGAGCAGGGGGTCCATTCCGACCACTCTGACACCTGGCACTCCTTCGTGATCACACAGGACTGGAACGTAATGGGCAACTTGTCTTGTTTGCAGAAGCTGTAATAAGAGAGCATTACAATTTTCAGCGCACATAGAAACAGAAAAGTGATGTCCATTGCAACATGCAAAGTCAGTAAATATTTGTAAAGGTGTCAAGTTCCAGTCCACGTGTATTTGATCCCAGGCAAAAGGGCTTTTGGTTAAAGTGACTCAAACCAGATACATAAGATTTGCTATAGTTAGAAGTGACCAGTATTGCCATATACGATCAAAATTAAAATATAAATCTTCATACATATATAGAAGTACAAAAGAGGAAAGAAATCAATTTTTCACTGCTTATCTTTTATTTTTAGGTATACTCAATTATTCCTCTTGGAACAAAAAGGAAGTGAAGGATCAATAACAGAGATGGCTATCCAATGGTTTTGAAGAGAACCAAGTGCTCAATGTCATCTTCTCCTCATTTCCAGACTACAAATTGTTTAAAAACACAATGTCAAATATATTGAATAGTTGGTCACCAATAATTTGCTTTGTTAACAGCTGGTATATTGCCACAGTGATGCCTCATAGTCTAAAAGGGGAATGATCTCTCCCTTAAAATAGAGCCTTCCCTGCTACCATGAATCCATAGCCATAATTTCTTGTTCGTCATGAAGGCCGTCATTTAATTTCCATTCTCCATCTGATTTGCTGACAACCTATCTAATAAGCAAATGAAGCAGATTTTCTCCCTCTAAGTGCCTTTGCATTTTTAAACATTATATTTTAACTAGAAACTAACTTTGCTATTTTAAAGCTTGATTCACAATAGGAAAATGAGCAATAGAGAAGCTAAACTACAATTAAAGTGAACATAACTTTAACTCCTTAATTATAATTACAACACAAATATATTTATCATGTCTGTTTCAGAATAAAATTCTGGCTTCTGAAGTAGTTAAACAGCCAGGAAAAAGATTTATTAGCACTGCAGATAGCACAATGAAATGCTCTGTTCGGTACCAGTCCTATAAACAACACAACAAAGGCTCATTTTTTCCCTTTTAATACAATACAAAATAATACAGAATAATGAATATTTACAACAATTTCATTGCTATACAAAATTTTGCCCTACCCGTATATTCAATATCATGTTGAACTGCTACTAACAAATTTTTGTAATATTAGAAGTAGGGATACTTTATGAGACTAATAAGAGATATAAAACCATGAGAAATGAAAGTATTTCTTCTATACACAAGAGGCAGAGCAATTCTACAGCTTGCTAAAAGAAGATCCTGGTTGTGGAGACAGACAGCGTCAGCAGGTTCAGAAAGAGGTCGGATGAATTTGTGGGAATGGGTCTGTATATGGATACTAAAATGACTAGGCAGAGAAATACTGGCCACCATCCCTAATAGACTGAATTTGGATACTGCAAAAGGCAGTCAAGCCTCATAATCTTGGTCTTTAAACAGCATCTGAGACACTGCTGGGCTTGGCAGACCATGGGGATTATTCAGTAGGGGATTTCTTATGTTTTTATTATGTGAAAGGTGGTGGTAGGGAGGAAATCCTAACACATGATAGACAACATTTATTCTGCTTAAGGACAGAAACTACACCTTGTTTGGGGTAAAAGACACTCAAAGCTTTTGAGAAAATTTTTCTTTAATAATGGACTTTTTTCACCTTCAAGTAGCCCCATCCAGCATAGGATGTCAGTACTGTCAAATTAAATATAGCAGCTTCTGTACCTTTGACAAAACATATAGACTCATTTATCCCACGAAGACACACATTTTAATGACTAGAGAAAAGATCTATTCCTTATGGATTCTAACATGGGCAATATTTGCAAATCCTCCTAGGGAACAGATGACATATCATCACCTTCCAAATTCCTTTCCAATGTGACTCCTTTGAGAGCAGACAAAACCAGCCTCTTCACTCATATTGTGATGGAGCTAAGTTTAATTATAGACACATATTGCCAGGGAACATGCACAAAATTTTCACCACAAAGTAGCTTTGGTGCAGAGCAAAGAGATCAATTAATGATGTATAATACTCCATGGGCTTTTCATCTGCTTCAAAACTTATTTGGGAGAAGTGTTACATGAGAAAGACAAATATTCATTCTCAGAAGTTGTTTTACTAAATAAATAATCTTTCTTCACTGAAGCTATCTCCAGCCTGCCTGTATCCCCTAACTGTCATGAACCCTAAAGATGTCCCCAGCTGTGACTGGCTGTGATTCCTACATAGCTTCATGCAGAGATTGCGTCCTTCCATGATAAGGGAAACCTCCACTGCAACACAATGGGTTCAAGTTCTTTAGGATGATTGATGCATAGGAGAATTGAGAACTTGGCCGCAATTGAGCTCAAAAATAATGGATTTACCAGTTTTAAAAAAAATAACATTCTGAGCTAGTTAAATTCTAAAGGATTTTTTGTCACAGGTTTTCTGAACAAAGTGGAAAAAATGGACAAAATTGAGCCAGTGTACTGAGAAAAAAAAAGTTTTCCCATAACCATAATTAAAAAAACCCCAACACTTTAACAGAAAGTTGCCAATGAGTTCCCCTTAAAAATTAAGGCCAGCCCTGCAAGTTAATTATATTTATTAATTTTTAAAATATATACTCTCTTCCTGAAAGATTACTATAGAACCCAGGTACTTTTCAGATTCCAAGTGGTAGTAGATCATTCACAAAAATTCAATATAGGCATTACTGTAACTTTAGATAACAAATTTTCATTTCACAGATCCTTAAACTGTAATTGCTATATATGCAAAAAGACCTCCTGAAGTTTCTTGCTCTTCAGTACCCCTGTAATCTTGAATGCCATGATGCTGAAGTCCCTCTGTGGATCATGACACAAAAAGTTTTTAAAAATTTAGACCTAGATTTGTTCACAGGACTCAAGTGAAGAGTTATTTAATCAGCGACATAGATTCAGCAGGCTGGTATCCTACACTTCATGCTCATTTTATTTATGAAAGGCTGTTGTTGATATAGCTTATATAATTAGAATGGTAATTTTATCTTGTTTATTATTATTTTCATATTCAGGTATGACGAGGACCCAAACAGAATTGTACCATGTTATTAATCCCGTTGTTTATTTATGATCCTTGATAGAGTTAAAGCATGCCTCACTTCAAATATTTACTTACAAAATTGATCAATCTTAAGTCAAATATAAAACAATTAAGCTCTTAAATACTTGTAACCAGAACATAAATATTACTAGGGAGACAAACAAGGGGCAAAGTGAATTATCCGTTTATTTTCTTGCTTACTTCTTAAAACCATGCACCACTTGCAGTATTACATAAATACTGACAAGTAACTGATATTGGTGCAAGTCACCAGCAAACAATCTCTCCACTGTTATACATACTGTCATACTATTTTTGTGAGAGGGCAGAGACAGTTACAATTAGCAAAAGAAGTGTCAGACAAGAAAATTAGTTGCTGTTTCTTCTTTTAACACTTGGTTTTCTTTGAACAAGTTAGAGAAATTGTGAGAACTAATTGCAAATGGCCATTATAAAGAGTTTTCCTTCATGTTGAAGGCAGCAGGAGATGTGATGCATTCTAGATCAAGTAGGGACTAGGGAAGTATCACATTTAAATACTCAGTATCACAAATCTCTCTAAACAAGATCCACGTAAAACTCTTCAGTTAAGTAAATGATTATGGAAGTGCTTCACTCTCTTTCAAGGTAATAGAGTAGCTTCCAGAGCAGATTACAGATCCTTTCCCTCACTATCACCTTTCCCTGTCCCAAGTGCATGTATACTTATTACCTGCAACTAAACTCATCTATGCTTAATTTCATATTTCATCCCTACATATATCCCTTTCCCAGGAAATTTGGGAACAATCAATTTGATGTTCCAAAATCCCCTCTCATTTTTCAAAGATTTTTTTTTTTTTTACTCTAAACACCTTTAAACTTAGCAATACTGTATTGTATAAAAATTCTAACTCTGAAAGATACATGTGCCACTTAAAAAGTTCAGCATATGTAATATATTAGTTGAGAAGGTTGGTCACATTTCCTATAAATGTCTGATCCAAGAAACTGCATAGATTGATTCTTAATTGAAACCTGGAAATGTCTTTGTTGCACAAAATGATGTCTTCTGGGTTTGGTACCTAATACTACAAATTTGATCTCCACCAATCATTTAAAGCAAAGCTTAAATTCATGTAAATTGCTCTGCACTTTCTGATGGATTTATGTGTCTGATTTAGTTACCCAAAGTTGGATGAATCTTCTTACAGGAGAAAAAGCAAATTGGCAGATAAGAGATCAGAAGATAAATACAGTTAACATTCATTTAATGATACCACCTAAATCACTAGAAGTTCTGCATCAAACAACTCCATGCTCTGTGTACTTTCAGTAACATCTAAGCATACACTATATGCGAAGTTAGGCTTCAAAAAGCAGGAGGAGTGCACAGATAAGTCCTCACTACCAACCCATAGAGTTGTGTCCAGATAATTGCTTGGGAAGCTCAAAGAAAAGTACACGAGTTGCATTAAAATGCTGTTATAAGTCAACGGAGCAGACTGGATACAAGAAGAGGTAGAACAGGGGTAACGTAAAGTCTGCAGGAACTTGCTCTCAATCCAGTGAATACATTCAAAGGACAGTGTCCTAAGCGCAGGGAAGAGGGTACAATACAATTTGAAGGAAGGTTTGAGAAAGTACCGTTTCAGACAATAAATAGATATCGTGGGGAACTGAAGCTTACGGTATATAAGCACATAGGTGACATAGTGGAAAGAGAAGGCAAAAAGCATATAAGAACATAGATGACATAGCAGAAAGAGAAGGCAATACAAAGAGAAACAAAACATCCCAGGGGATGAATGAGCCCTATTATTATTAAGCCAACATCAAACCTATTCCTGACCTGAAAGACTTAAATTAGATAAACGAACTAAAGAAAAAGCCAGTGCTGGTTCAAAGGGCAAAATACAGAACATAATTGCTGCTCAACCTCTTTTGGAGATGTGTGGTCAGGAATTTGTGTCTGCTCACGTTCCGTAGCCTCATTTTTACTCTTACAGCTATAAATAAAAACTAAACATTGCTTTGGATAGGAAGGTTTCCCCTAGGGATTTCAAAGTAATTTGTGGGATAATTAAGGCTACAGACAAATAGAGAATGAAGCTTGAGGCATAAACCTGGAGCAAATAGTACCTGTGTACAAATGAGCAAGCTGTGCAGTCGAAAGCAGTCTCTTCATTGGAAGGTAAGCTTTTAAATGTGTGACAAAATTAGATTAGTGAAGAGGTAAAATAATTATTTCTGAGGTACCCTAAATTTCTATTAGAGAGTGGATATGCTTTTAAATTTTTTAAAAATCAGGACAACTTGATTTTATCTGCCAATGACCTGTTTGATTGTCTGTAATCTCGGTCTCAAAATTTATCTTTTAAATTGTGTAGAAAAGTCATGGAAAAGGCCACTGGAATTTTCTCCTCTATCAGCTCACCTGCTCTCTAAATTTATGCTGAATGAGTAGGAAAAACAAAGAGGTTTTAAGGAAGGAAGTACAACTCATTTTACTCCCTGAGCTATACATAACTTTCTTGTACAACTAAGATTTTCTACTTTTGCCGGCATTTCCTCCATACTATATTGGACTGATAGCTATAAAGAGTTCATGAGAAAAGACCAACAGCAGCATGAGAATGGCTGCGTGGTTCTAACTTATAATTCATGCAGTTTGATACCTGCCTTGGCAGTAACAAATGGAGGGCAAAAATGGAAACAGCAAGTATTCAGTCACACTTTTCCAACATACCCTCCGGTTTTCCAGCAAACTGTGGCTTAAAGACTTCCTGATCACAAGTTGTAACTTTGCACTGTTTAGACTAGAATTAGTCTAAACACTTTCTGAACCCAGACAAGATTTTGGCATCTACATCATCCCGGAAACAATGAGTTACACACCTTTTTTATCCACCAATAACTGTAGGTATTTTTGCTTTAAAATTGCTCTGTTAATTTCATTTTCTGGCTTCAGCCTTGCATAACCATACTCTATTCACGTTCTCTGTAGCATTTGTTGTTTATAGAGAGCTTCTATAAGCTCTCTCCTTGAATATCTCTTAGTTAGGTCCAAGAGTTCTCTTTTACTTCGTCTCATTTTATTTGAATGCTGTTATATCCTGCAATTACAGACCCTTTCTACTGCATGTACAACCCTGAGATGTAAAACTGGCCTGGATTTGAGGGCTGTTCAAGATTCATTCTGAGGACACTCCCAAAATACCTGCACATTACTAGATCTTGACAATCTATAAGTTAATGCAAATATGAGTCCACATATCCAACGTATTAAGGGGACATATTCGATTTGGTGCTTTTCCCAATACAGCTGCTCTTCGTGTTCAAATGCAATGGAGCTCCAATGTGAGCTTTGCAATTTAAATCTAAAATTGTACAGTGGAGAACATGTCCTTTACAATAAATTAAATTCATTCACCCAGTGCTGATATTTAACAAGAACTGCTATTTACTGGTTTTACCTATAATGTAAAGTAGTAGAGCCCAATTGACAAGGTTAATGCAAGCCAAATAGTCTCTTCAATAATTTCTGTCTGCACTATTTTGCTATATTTTCTTTATTCCTTCACTGTTACAACATTCAGCTTTGGTTTTCTTTAATGAAATTCTCACAGCTATGATTTCTTATTTGCATTCATTGTATACATTCTCCTGGAATTCTGACATATTTATTTTTTCTCTATCTGATTTCCCATTTGATTACATGCAGAGATTTCCATTGTTCTGAAATGAATAACATGGCTACGGTTCAGGAGGGAGACTGGTGCCAACGTAAACTTTTGAAACTCATGGGAAAAAAAAAAGCCATGGGTTAGGGCTGGACTGAAAAGGACTTAAGTAGAATTTTACCTGGAAATTGAAAACTGTGATCTTTCAATCCTGGATCAGTATTTGATGTGGTAGTAGATTATGTCCACAGGCTCTTTGCTCCTGTGGCTCTAAAGTTCCCTGTAGGTGTACCTACAGGTCTGCCCAGCCTGCTCCAGTCCTACCAGGGCCGACCTACCCTCAGCCCTGGTGTGGAAAGCTGACACTCCCATGTCTTATCATGCTTATGAGCGCTTAATGCAGCAGGCATTATTAAGAGACACTCAACAGACATCCACATTGTCAGGCACCACACAAAAGACCAGGGAAGAAATGGTGTGCTCTCTCCCCTTGCCTCTCTCATACTATATAGTAAGTATCACAGGGATTTGATATCACGTGCCCTTTGTGATCATGGAGGGCTGTGGGGTCAGAATCTGCTCTGTCTGCTGAGGAGTTCAACACCAGCAACTTTTGGGAAGGAATTTTATCATTCTCTTTGAAGAAGGCTACTCCATTTTCAGGAAAAAATAGAAGCTCTGATTGTATTCCAAAACAAAACCCCAACAACATAATATAATGATGTTTTGAGCACCCAAGATTGAATGAATGAATTAAAAACTTGAGAGGAATGAAGAAGACATAACCAGAAACTTAGCTAACTGCCTTGAAGAAATCCATAGTCAGTATGATATGAGGAGGTTCAGCGGTTCATCAGAAAAAGGGAGCTGCTTCTAAAGGTTTCAGATCAAAGCACAATCAACATGCTAAAGAAATCCAGAATCCTTTAACAGGTTTTTAAGTGGCTTCATCTAAATACTAAGGAAGAAAAGCGAAGACTATCTTGAAGATAAAAGAGCAGAATAATTTAACCATTTCCTAGCCTTGAATGTCCTGCGCACAATCAGGCTTCTCCCACAACCAGCTGTATCATCAGGAAACATGAGAGTCTCTCTTGAATTCTTGCTGATCTCATGAGACATTACATCACTGAATACCATTAGCAAAATGGTTTTCAATCTTTTCCACCGGCCACAAGATGAAAACTATTGATATGCAAGCACATTTGACCAAACAAACTTGTCTACAGAAGGACTTGGAACAGGGACAAATTGCTCAGAGAACACCAAAAACTAGATTTTAGTTTAGCACTTGAAAGCCAAAATTACACACACAAACACAAATACACAGAAGCAGGCTTCTAGAGGCTGCATTTTTGACTGAAGAACAAACTAAAGCTAGAGGAAGCTTTTGGAAAAGAATCAGAAAGCAATTTTGTGATTTGAAAACATAACAATTAAAAACCCCACCAAAACAAAACACTAAGCTGGACCATGTCCTTGCAAGACATCCTACAGCCATGAATAAACATTGATCTAACTCCCCAAAAAATCCTTAAAACAATAAAAAAATTAAAGCACGATTTGAATACAAGCATATTTTACTTTTCTCAGTAAAGAGAATCTCAGTAGATTGCTCTAAGTTTGCCTAAGTCTCAGTAGACTGCTAAAAGAAACAAGAGACGGTAACGAACTCTTCCCAGAGACCGCATCTGCTTCTTGTAACTGTAACCACACAGTGAAGGAGTAAAACATGTACCACACCACTCATTAGCATCGCATCCTACAAATGCTCAGGCTTACACTGCTCGGAAATCTGACTACCCATGGGCAGTCCCACAGCCTAGATCCTCACACCCTCTGACAAGAACTACCTTGCAGAAATAATCTGGCTGGGTCAGAAGGTCAAATCAACCTTTGAATTGTATGTACCCATCTGCCTAATTTTCTACAGCAACCTTGAATGATCACTCTACTGGTCAGGAAGCCTGAGGAAATCCAGTAATATTCATGCTTAATATTAATCTTTTGTGTTATTTGTGACTAACTTTGTGTCCAGCTCTGGAGCCCTCAGCACAAGAAGGACCCGTTGGAGCAGGTCCAGAGGAGGACCACGAAGATGATCCGAGGGCTGGAACACCTCTCCTATGAAGACAGGCTGAGAGAGTTGGGGTTGTTCAGCCTGGAGAAGAGAAGGCTCCGGGGAAATCTTATAGCAGCCTTCCAGTACCTGAAGGGGGCCTATAAGAAAGCCAGGAGTTTGCAAGGGCATGTAGCGATAGGACGAGGGGCAATGGTTTTAAACTAGAGCTGGGTAGGTTTAGACTAGTCATTAGGAAGAAGTTCTTTACAATGAGGGTGGTGAGACACTGGAACAGGTTGCCCAGAGAGGTGGTGGAGGCCCCGTGCCTGGAGACATTCAAGGCCAGGCTTGATGAGGCTCTGAGCAACCTGGTCTAGTTGCAGATGTCCCTGCCTACTGCAGGGGGTTTGGATTAGATGACCTTTAACGATCCCTTCCAACCCAACACATTCTACGATTCTAGGAAATCCAGATCGCAATATTGCATGTGTAGGGTCTCCTCCTTGCCCTTTATCTGGCCACCATGGAACTTTAAAAGGTGCTCTGTACGAGTAATAGGGATTTTGTAGTTAATGTACGGAGACAGGAATCAAGCACAATGTCCCAGTGTGTTGCAACAAGCTATTTATCTTCTATGTAGTTTTCTCCTCAGACTTCATACAGCCTGTTGGATGCATTAACCTCTAAAGCAAAACAATCAAATCAACTCTATACCATTCTTGGATCAAAGGTATAGCTAGATTTTGAAAGACATTGTGATAAACTCTTTGGTATAAAGAAAAAAATAGTTTATCTTCTCATAAATAAAATTAAACAAAAAAAAAATCTGTTTAATGAACAAGTACTAGACAGCAGGAACAATAGAAAGGTGATTTAGATCCAGTGTTTAGATAACTCCCATGAGGTGCTCTGAAGATATGAAATGTAATTTGTAAAGTTTAAATATAATTTGTAAAATCTGTTCCTCCTTGAGAGTTACAGTTTTTGGTTGGTACACACTTGCTTCTTTAAAGAAGTTAGTGAAAATACAGTGCCTGTATTTTTTCCTAGTGGCAAATGTAATGAGTATCCCTCATGACATAGTCCTGATTCATTTTCCCTACAGCTGCACTGTTTAGTATCAGTCATATTGTACATTGTTCTGAGAAACTGTTAGTACCTCACAGTATAACGGGCTGTTATAATCACACAAACAATGCGGTCACTTTTATTCATTTATAATCCAAGTACTGTCCACCTAAGTGTTTTTCACAAGACTACTTTCCCATGATCCTTTCACAACTTTAATTAATGCTGCCAAAGATGCACAGCCAAAACAGTTTTGAAAAAACCAAAACCACTCAGGCTTTCTACATTACGGGAGAAAAGAAAACAGATATTACAACTGCTGTGTGAAGGAAAAAATATATTGGCTAATACAGGCAAAGCAACAAGAACTTCTATTACACCTAAACAAGTGTCAACAGCAGCAGCTGTGGGGCTGTTGCAGAAACCATGAGTGTCCAAGGAGACAAGAACGGAGAAGCGTTTAGGGAGAGGTATTATCTTTCACAGTCCAATGATACAGTGGCATGTATGCACATCCCATGCTATAGATAATTTTAAAATTGGTAGAGCAGGTTATTTGGCAATAGTCTACATAGATGACTTATCAAAGCTTTTGTGGGGGGATTTCCCTTTGTCAGAGGAAATTTTTGTTACATAGCATTAATCAGCACTTACTTTGACCTTAACTAACAGATTCATGGAGTTATCACCAAAGAAAAAATAAACACAACACAAAACTTTATTAATAAAAATAGGCAACATTGAAGTTAAAATTAAATATATATATATATTACTGAAAATTATATTACTAATATTAATTGTGTTTCAGGTATTATTTTAGATTTGTTCCCTGTATTGATGCTTAGCTTTGACAATATCACCGGTTTCATTTCGGTCTCCAACACTTGGAAAAAAGTTGTCAATATTAGGAGGTATGCTGGACATTTTATTTTCAGTGGGACCACTGAAAGTTAGGCACTGAAGTGCCCAACTCTGCCATTCTGGGGATCTGCAAATGAAGCGGAACTCTGTGACTTCCCACCCTGTGCAGTCCCTCACTCCCTGGGGGACAGTGTCTCCCAGGAGGATGCTCAGCTCACATGCTGTACCATAACTTTAGAGAGCTCATCAAGAAAACAGGGGCACACTCTATGTCCCAGACTATGCTAAGCAGTCACATAATAGAAACAAACAAACAAACAAACAAACAAACAAACAAAACCCACAAAAAACAAAACCCAAAGTCTAAACAAGTAATACATTCTAGTTTGTTCCTTATGGGACTATTTACGGACTATGATATGATACCAATATAAAGATGTCCAAAATTTAGAAAATTATTGCTTGATTTCTATTTATTTATTTAGATATATTGAAGTCAATTAACATAAAAATTCTCTGGCAACAAAGCAGAAAAGGTGCACAGAAGTATAGAGCAGGAGAATCTTTGTTAAAGATCTCAGTGCCTAATTCCGTTTACCACTGTGCATCTTAATCTCTTAGTAAATTAATGCTAGAAATTCAACATAGCATTCATTCATAGAATTCATTTGTTCATTCATAGGATTTATGGCCACAAGAGATTATCAGAACGTATAGTTCAACCCTCATTACATTACAAGCTATTATATTTTGCTAAGGAAGACCAATTACATGGTATTTGAGTAAAAAATATATCCCAGAAAGGCATCCAATCTTGATGTTTTGCACAGATATATATGAATGCCATACATCTGAATGACAGAACAACTGTTCACTATGTGAAAAGAGTTAAAACATGGTGTGGAAAAAGAAATGGTTCCTTGCTGTTGTTTCAATTATTCAGCACAGTGTGTACGTTTCCATCTTAAATCTAGATTTTGGCATGGTATGTCAAATGTATGGCAATACTGACAAGCCACTGTCAAAACAGCAGGCTCAGTAAGATGATGGAGCAGGTACTTAGAATAGAAAGGAACACCCACTGAATAATATTATACAGGAACCACTGTCTCCACCAAAATCACATTAAAAATCTACAGAATGCTTCTGACTTTCAAATTCATGGGAATTCTAAAAGCACAGTGGAAAATGGTAGGAAAGCCATATGTTTGCATCCTGTTTCTCTAACAATATTTTACATTTTTATTATCCCGATGCACCTGACAATTACCCTGCAGTAATCAGGAGGTTTTTCTTCCAAGATGACTTTCTTCTTCCCTGTTCTCCATTTGTTAACAGCATGTGCTCTAAGTGATTACAAGTTAATTTATCAACATGACTGTATATAGGTCACTGTCCAAATACATGATGTTTCCTGGTGTTCTGTTAGTGAACCAGTTATGGCTTCTAAACCCTTACAGTGTGATGAACTTGGAGGCTTCCTGTACAAAAACAGCTGCAGAGCTGCCTTTCCAGTAACATAAAACACGCTGTAGACATGTACACTTCCATCTGGTCCTCAATGAACAAGCTAAAGGTTGCTTATGCTCCTGCATCTCTACAACCTGTCCTCTCTGCATTGCTATTCCCTCACCTTCCCACGGGCTGTCTCCTTGAAGATACTCCACCTTAGCCACTGCCACCTTCATACACATCACCCTTTCTGCCTGTTGCTTTATGAAGCACCTCAGAGAAGCAGAAAATCATCTTCTAAGCAAGCAATATATTACAGGGTCCAACAAACTGAGCTGCAGTATTATATGCCTAAATCTCTCTTCTGTTTGCTCTCTGACAGCATATACCTCAGGGTGACTTGTCTGCTTCTCCAAATCAATGGCATAAAGAAAACAGTAGGCTTACGCTGTATTTTTTTATCTTCCTTCTTCACACAGTCTATAACTTAAAAGAAGAACAAGAGTCCATAAAGTGGATGGAGGCATTTGTTGCGTGATTTGGAAAGTGAACACTTGCACTGGGAGGTTTCAGGACCTGGAGGCCTGTCGACCAACAGCTACAGGGGAACGTGATGCGCTTTGTCAGTGAATTTCAAAATCTTTGTTGAAGTGCAGAAACATACAGGCCAAGAAGATATTCTAGTTCTGGTCCATGTTCTTAGAGTTATATAAATGTCTGGGCTCATAACCTGCTCCAGTCCTTCCAAATATCAAATTCTTTGCCCAATCCAGTGAGTTCTCAACAAAGGATCTCAGTAAAACAGCTGTATGAATTAAACACTATACAAAACAAAATATTTTTTCTTAGACTTGTACAAAACCAGCCCAAACATTTTTGCTAAACTTTCCCCCAAAGTCTGTGCAGGAAGACAATTATGAGGAAATGTTTGACATCCAATGGCAACAATTTGGCAGAGTAGAAGAAAGCAAAACCAGAGTATGTATTGCAGTAAAAAATGATAGGTGTAATAAGAGGCACAATCATCACAACTTGAACTAGTGCAAACAGATTTGTAACTCAAAATGAACTTTTACATACATCTTATGTTTCTCTACACTGACAGTTTGTTGTCTAACAGCTCTCTCTGGGACCTCTGGAAAAATCCACTTTCACCAAAAAAAAAGAGGAAACATTTTAGACGATCAATGTTGTCTTCTACAATAACAGCAACAGTGTCCAGGTTTTGTTAGCTATCCAGAGTAGTCATTTTATAAGTCACCTTTAATTACTGAATTCTTTCTTCTCCAATATTTCTGTTTTTAAAATATTCTCAGTGCACCAGAATTTCAGACTAAGGGAAACATAAAGCAAATATAGGCCATGTAACACGTACATTATTGTAGAACGAGCAATACAGAATCCAATATTTCATCCTTCACGGGAGACTATGTATTGTTCACTTGGCAATAAAGTGTATAAATTACACTTTGATTTTCTTGTTTCGCTTCTCTTTACCATGCCTGGTGTGCTGATGTGTCGAGAGAATTCGCCTTTTTGAAGTTTTGCTGACAACATTACAGAACTATTTTCTCTGGAGCACCCTTCTGAAACTTGTTTTTTTGAAACCCTTTTTATACTATACCAATTTTGCTACCTCTGCAAAAAATATTACTCGCCTGAGGGTTTTTCTTCTTCTTTCAGTCATGCTGCCAGAGGGCTGATTTTTTCTGATTGCTAAAGTCAAAACTCCCTGAAAATGGACTATTCAAGCTGAAGAGCATTTCACATGAGCACGGCAGGTTTTCCAGTCACCTTACTTGTCTATATTATTTAGTAACACAGTTATTATGTGATGAAGATTATAAAATCATTTGAGCTGGCTGCATTGACAACCTGGGCAGAAAAATAATTCTGTTGCTTGGGATTCTGGAATGCCAATCATAGAATAAGGCATGTGACGACTTAGTGAAGAGGGCAGCATAAATAAAACGAATGGATACATAGGTGATGTACATAGATAGGTCCCTAAAGGCTAAGGTATCAGTGCCAGAATTTCTCATATGAGTCATCTAACCAAATTTTCTTGTTTTCACTATGCAACTGGAAAAAAAAGATTCTATGTTAAACTGATAGGAAGACTATTAGAAATTCATTGTGCATTCACAACATAAAATTATGTCAATTCGACATCAAAATGTCCACTGCATCATTTATACCATTTTCTCCCCTGTGAAGAATCACACCTATGTTGTATTATCTATTGTTTCACTGCCTCAGGCAAGAAAGTTCCATCCATTTCCCTGCTACAGCCTGAAATGCGTGTGCATGGTATAATACACTGAGGTATCTGAAATTAAGACGGCGTTACTGTTGTGTGTGAATTCAACAGTGAGTGTAAAGATCATGAGTAAAGTAAGCCATTGACTTATACTTTTACTTTATTTTACCATTTATCAGAGCCTCAGCACATGAATATTTCCCTCCCCTCCATTTCTTTTTTTTTTTTTTTTAAATATGATCGTTCTTAATTATTTGTTTAACCTCTATAAAAACTTGGGGACTTTCAAACAGAGCAGCTGGCTGCTATCTGCTAGCAACTGATATGTTTAATAAATTATTCCCTGTATTTAAAGGTTAATGATGTTCCTGGGCCAGGCACAGTGTGGGCTGCGTGATGTGAGGCTGGAAAAGGAAGGGGTATTTCCCTGTACCAGCACTGAGCCAGTGCTGCAGACAACACCTGGGACTGCCTGAGCAAGCTGATTCTGAGATTCCTTGTGCAGACATTCATCCAGTCCGGGTCAAAATCTGAGAAAAACGTAGAAAACCAGAGCTAGAAGAGACTGCAAAAAACTAGGCAGTCAGCCCCTCTTCCCTAACCAGGAATTACTCGAGGTGTGTCGTCACTGACACATGCATTTCTAGCCTATTCTTAAAAACCTTTGAATATGGAGGTGCCGCACATTCCCCAGGCAATCTTTTCCAGAGCTCCACTATTCCCAGTATTGAGAAGTCTAACCTCATTCAGCACTGCTGTGATTAGCCCATTATTACTTTTCCTATACACCCATAAAATATACAGAAATACCTGTTCCATTCTTCCTTGTGACGGATTTTTATGTACTTACAGACACTTCACATTTTCACTCATATGTCCCTCCTTCCAACTAAACAATCCAAATCTTTCAGTTCTTCCCTTAAGCCAGGGACCTCTCGTGCCTGTTTTACTGCTGGATCCTCACTTGAAAGGAAATATACTCAAAAAACATTTACTACACTTGAAAAACTATAATATATGGTTTCTGATAGGAAACGTTGAAGTGATGACAAGTTCTGTGATAGAATGCTTAACTAGCACAACGAAAACTACGAAGTAAAATACCCTGAAAAAAGTTCATAAACACTAACCTAGCAGCAAGCTATCTTAGTCATTTCACAGTTGATGTAAAATTGATTAATCATGCATTGAACTAGAGGGAAGGAAGTAAAAAGAATCACATCAAAGACAGAAAAAGGTAGACTAGACTGAAAGAAGATTTTCGAGTTGGACAAAAACTTTATGAGGGATAGGAAGGAAAAAAAATGAGCTAGCAAGAGAACGCTAGCTAGGGAAAACAAACAAGTACAAGAAAATACGGTTGCAGAAATGTACCCAGAAGCCTAAAGAAAGAGTCATCCAAATATCTGTGGCTGCCAAAACTCTTGAAAAGTAAAATAAATAACATAAAAATATCAGAAAAAAAAACCCAGACAAACAACATAAAGGTGCAGATGAAAAAGAAAAAGAGGAAGTACATGAAAGAAGCAAAGAGGCTTCACCGCCTCCCTTTCAGGAATTTTGCCATAGAAATCAAGAAGGACAAACAATATTTCATATTCTTCTATTTCAAAACAAAAGTACTGGAAAGAACAGATACTGCCTTCTCATGCAGTATCTTTCTCGCTGTTTTCTACTTTTATTGTGAGTCTGACTCAGCCCAGTTTTTTGTTTGTCTTTGTGCCCAGAGCCTTAAAAGCAGTAACATCAACTCTTCCAAGCATGCATGACTTGTTAGAGAGCAAAAACCTGCCTGAACCCACAGAAACAGAGCAGATATTTGACAAATATCTTCAAGCTTTTGGAGGAAATCTATTTAGACAGAGGTTAGGGAGTTAGCACAGTTTAACGGTGACCATTATGTGATGCTTAGTATGATCAGTTTGCACGTTTCATGTCATAGAATCATCTTGAGCTTGAAGAGGGATGTTCATATTGGAAATGTGATATTTGGATAAATGGAAATCTCATATTGAGATTCAGGCTTCTGTAAAATAATACCAGTGTGCACATAGGCATGCTTTACTTTAAACAGAGAATAATAAAGATGTGCAAATTAATGAATAGTGATTACCTCAGAGCAGCAGTTTTCCCATTTCTGTGAGTACACGTGACCTGCCTGGTTTGGTACCCAATTTGTATGTCCCAGTATTTGTTCTCCTGTCTATTCTGTCTGTTTCGATTCCTCTTCTTCTTAATTAACTCACGAGCTTCAGGATCCCGAACTGCCTTTTCTCTGTCCTTTTCCTTGTCTTTGTTTTTCCCTCGTTTCCTCGCTTGCCTTATTTGTCTTGAGTGGGGCACTGAGCATGCGCTCCAGGGTCCCACGTTTAGGCTATACATGCTTTCTTCAGCGGCGCACGGGCTGGACTGACAGATCTGAAACTCGGTGAGGTTAGGACAAGCAGACCCACCGAACTGTGGTGGAGCCACAACGTGCCGAGTTCGATGCTGAAGCCCATTGCCACAGGTCTTGGAGCACTCTGACCAAGGGGCGAATTCAGCCACAATGCAGTCCTGCCGGCACGGGATGAGGCACGCTTGCTCCTGGCGGGGCTTCGGCTCAAAGTACTCGCAGATGACATCCTCAGCCGGCACCCCGTTGGACTTCTGGATACAGGTGATGTCCCTTGTCTGGATCCCTTCCTCCCCTCTGAGGCACTCGAGGGGTTTCTCATGGCTGCGGGAGAGGACGGGCCGGCACTGGTTCCAGCTGCCGATCTGCCAGTCGTACAGCTCCTTGTGCCAGTCGCAGACCCGAAAACAGCTCTGCTGGTTGTCCGGCCGCTCCTGCTGCTTGCAGTTCGTGGGCAGCGTGGTCCAGCCCTCCATGTGGGCACACCACACTGCTCGCGTCTGGATGCCACCTGGACCACACTCATCTCCCATGCATCTCCCCCACGGACCTGGAAAACAAGAGAAGATGCTAACGTTGCACACTTAATTGTTTTTCTGCCATGGTGTAAAACCAAGTTCACACAATCAGTTTTCCATTTCCCATATCTCTAAGAATTTCATTTTTGGAGAAACCTGAACTTGGAAAGCACAGAACAAGTATGGGGTTATTCTTCACCTCCTATTTTTATGATTACAGATACACTTCACTTTTTATCCTAGATAAATTGTATATTTAATTTCAAGAACATACAGAGGAATTAATCACATTAGAGAACTAAGAACTGAGCAATCACAAAGTCATCACAGTTTTGACTAGCAAGATAGGAGCCGAAGTCCCCCCCCTCCATGGCATAAATCTAATCTTTTCTCTCACCTGCATGAATACCCTTTCCCAAACTGTTTCAATTTTCCCTTCACATTTCTACTGCACTACTCTTTATACCCTGGTGCCAATTAATAGCTATTCTCTTCCTTCCATGTTGTGTTAAATAATGCGAACAACAACATAATACATTTTGAAAAATAGAGGTAATTTCAGGTTGGCCACTTCTATTCTTCCCTTTTTTGTAAGTAAAATAAAAATTAAAAGCCAGTTAAGGAGTGTTTGTTCCACACAATCTGTGAAATGATTACACGGAATAAGTCCTTGAAGAAAGAGACATACCAGCTGGTAATTCTCCAAAGAACAGAAGTTATTGCTTTTTTTAAAATCTCTAAGGGCTATGGTAAATACTTGATATGTTGTTATAATTAGTGTCAACAAAACCAATAAAAACCTATATCCTTGAAAGATGATATGGTTGCTTTTTCCATTATTAAAAACTGTAATTTTCACTCGGTTCAACTCAAAAAATTCATAAATCAGAGGGTAAAAAACCTGTATTTTCAGGGTTTTTTTAAGACCTCTCCTTATACACATCATGCATTGACTCACTATGAAAGAGGAAAAGAATAAGCACTTCAGAAAAAAACCTGTAACTGTTTCCCAAAGAAAAGATGTCTATCTGCAGACAGTTGGTCACACAGACATTTTCTCTGACTGAGGAGTGCGCAATTTCCGTGAAGAAACTGGGGCCAGGCCACGCAATCCTCATGCATCTCAATGAGCCCAGTAACAAGACTATTTGTGTGAGTAAAGTTGTGGGAGATGCTGGGCTGAGCCTTTGTTATTTCCAAAGCAGGTTAATGGAATAATTCTAGGACTGCACAAGAGTCAGTTTAACGAGCCATGGCAGGTACAAATTATTTACAGCACTTTCTTATTGAATGACTGGAAGGAATATGAAGACATATCTTATTACTGATTCTTTCGAGCTTTAAAAGTCTCACTGACTTCAACACAATTTTTGAGCTGTTCATCCAACATTAACTTCAGTAGCAGTCTGGGAATGGGCCCATGATAGGCTATACGCTTAGCCTCTGCTCCTCATTGCCTCTTTTTTAAGCAGACACTACGGCTGAACAGTTTGTTTGTAGTTCTAAAATCCTAAGCATTAATACTCCATAGCAATGCCAGCTGGCAGAGACCAATTCAGCCCATGGAAACTCCCCCCTAATTTTTTGCAGATTAAGTTTGAATTAGGGTTTCCAAGGTTTAGCTAGCTACCCAGAAAAATAAATGTATATTAAATACAAATACATTTCAGTTTCCATTTCAGCAAGATTACCCTACTTTATCTCTAACCAGCCTTCCACAAATGACATAATCATTGTATTTAATTTAGGAGTATTTACACTGAGTTAAGAGACATCATTTCCCCAGAACACCACTTTGAACGCTTGCCAACTTTAAAAGAATAAAGACTGTAGAAAACCTCCAACTAAAGCAGAGATACCAAAAGAATCATGATTGAAATAAAGCTACATTGTTCATCTTGCAAACTACAAATTTCTGTCTTATCAGATCACTGCACCTTGTGTATACTCTGTGTGTTCAATGAAGAAATCCCTCTTTTTAAAGATTGGGCCTTTACTGTACTCCAGATGAAGAGTTTGCCCATTTGGGATTCTAACAAATTTTGAATTGTCAATTAGCTAAGAAATCACATTGTACCTAAAACTTGTGCTTGACATCTAAGTATCTTCAATCCAATTCACTGACATATTTATATTGATGCAAATGATAAAAATCTCAGCCTCAATGCACTAACTACTGCCTTTGGCAATATAAATAAGAAAAAAAAATTTCTGTACATGAGTGTGATAATTGGACAAAAATAAGCTCTTTCATTAGATTACAAGAATCTTGGTTTTACAACTGGATCCAAAGTAACGATGAGGTGCACAGATAGGCTCATGTATTGAACTGCATTATTTTGCCTTTGCTGCAAAGTAGTATGCGATTTTATAAAAGCATTGGCAGTGAGTACCAACAAATCCCATTTACATGAACCTTTGAGCAAACTACTACTCAGCACCTCTAGGTTCAGATAGTTGTTGACACAGATGTATTAGTGAAATATCTGGCCCTCCCCCTTATAGATATTAAGCTGATCTTTAAATTTAAATACAAACTAATCCATTTAGAGTAAAAGGTTACAAGTACTCCAGAAAGCTTAAATTTTCACCCTACTGCACACTTCTTTATATGACTATGACAGGGCCCTAAAGCAAGCCCCAGCTTTGGGGTAGGGATCTGTTTAGGCTTTCCCCTTAGCGAGCTTCCTCAAAAGACTAAAGGGCTTCCACACTTGACCAAACCAAATCGTATTTCAATGAACACTTAAAACTTGGGGATGGGGTAGGTGTTAAATAAAGAAAGTTGAATGCAAAAGCAAGACACAAAAAATGAATGAGTTATACACAATTCCTCCCCTGCCTGCTAAGCCTATGAGGTGACTCTGTGGTTCCCTCCTGTACAGTGACTTTCTGAGTGGCAGCAAATTCTGTCCTGGTCTCTTCGGCCTCTAGAAATCCCTGTCCCACTGCAGCCTGGTGATGCACCCCCTGCCATACCCCCCACTCTCTCAAATTTTCTCTCTTTTCTATGCTGTCTCCCCCATCTTTGTAGATGGCTCCACCAACTAATTCATCAAGAAAAATAAGAACAATCAGGCATAAAAAAGTGTTGCCAGTACTATTGTTCACAACTAGCCATACTTCTCTTTGGGGTTATGGAAGACATTAAAAACAAAAAAAGAAAAGAAAAGGAAAAAAATCCCTAACACTTCCATACTCAGTGCTCCTTTAGAATGCTTTTCAAACTAACTTCCAATGAATTAATTTCAAAATACCTATAAATATCTCAGCAATTTCAACAGCTTACTCTAACCCAGCTGTCTTATTCAGGGGGAAGAAGAGGAATTGCCATTTTGTTACTTTCTTCAGCTTTTAAAAAAATTTTAAAAAACATTGATGTATTTCTAGCAATTCGAACAGAAACTTTATTTGACTAAAATTATTCTGAGAAATACCAAATTTTTTTTTTTTCTTTTGAAAACAATTTCTGGCATCTACATTAACCAACACTTTGGTCAGTTTTCAGTTGTACACTGCTTTGAAATCTTCAGTTAAGTTATGCACATTTTCTTGTAGGATGACAAGTCACTGTTGTTAACCTCAAGCATTTGCTGAGGAACGTTGTTGCCATACCTTCTTTATATGGACTTCACAAAAAGAGAGAGGCTCTTCTGCAACTCCCTTTGCAGGTACCCATCTCTCTCTACCAATTATAAAAAAGCCTACAATAATTCACTTCTAACTTAAGTGGCCCCAAACACATTGCAAGCATCAAGGCCAAACATGGTTTTCATTTGAAAATAATCACAGAAAAGCAGGAAAAGAAATGTGTCTGAACTTAGTAAATGAGCTTTGTGACTTTGTCCAAATAGCAAGAAATGCATCCCAAAGTAGTCCTAATCCACTGTCAATTTTTATCTCATTGCCACAGATTGAAGGGAAAGCACCCAGCACATGCTTACAATATTTCTTTGCCTGCAAGAAATTTTCATCACTCAAGATACACGATGAAAAAACAGTGAAGGCAGAGGCTTAGAAAGATCCTCAGAAGTATGAGAAAACCATGCACAGCTCACTTGTAACACGCTTTTTTTGTATTATATCATCATTTACCACAACATTTGTAAATGTGAAATTTTGGGATAAAATTAAATCTCACAGAAACTGGCGTAGCATAGATATGCAACTTGGCAATGAAAGCGATCGGCAGAACGCAATGCAAAGGGTCTCACCCACACCATCACTCAAAGGCTGCAGGAGGTGGGGGGTGGCAGCTCTTTCACAAATCCTCAGCTGATGTTAAGCGCTAGTAACAACAACAGAAAGTCTTTAGGAAAGCTGTCGAGCCTAATCAAGGCCTCATACGATGTTTTAATTCTCTCTTTATGAATATTCTTTAGGTTCCCTCTTTCCCACTGAAGCAGCCTTCACGCAGACACTCTGCTGTCCCTGCTGTGCGCGGATCCGGTTACGCCTGGGCAACGGGACGTGTGCGCGCTCAAACCACTTCGCACTGGGGAAAAAAAAGCTGCTGCTGTGAATGCAAAGTAGTTTTTCTTAGGATTTTGTTTTAAACAATTCTAGGTGAATGAGTCACAGTTCACCTGGAGCGAGCTGTACTCGTCTCATGAAAATACCGTCGTTTTTCTGCTTTTTGTTTAATCAGCACATTACAAATGGATATTACAGAAATAAATAGGAAGCTTGTCTCTTTTTTGTTGTTCAGAGTTGTCACTGAAGTCTTAGTGAGTTTAAAATGTCATTTGTAATTCTTTGTCTTCTAAAGAGATTACTGTAAAATACAATATTAAGATTCCCTCTAAGCTTCTGTAGGATTAACATTTAACATTTATTTTTGTTAGGGAGCAGGAAAGTAAGTGAATTAACCATTACTGCAAGTTTATTCTGAAATTTCAGGGAGTGTTCACAATGGAGTCAAAAAATCAAGACAAAACCCCCACTAAAGCACTGATAGCTTTGCAGCTAACTGAGAACAAAGTAAGCTATCGTAGTACTTAATATCTTATATATTAATACTGTTTCAGGTATTAAATCATCACTATGTGAAGAAGAAAAAAAATTATTTTGAACTTTGATTCAGAGCAAATGAGGCTATGTAAAAATCCCTTAAGCTTTTCTCCACATACAAATAAATAGACAAAACAAGTCCACAAGTATCCCCAAACATAAAACTCAAACCATGTCAAGACATAACTCCCATTTTTTAACAAATGAGGGCTGCACTACTGATTTCATTTGAATTTTGCTGTACTTTCAGTGAGAACTGGTTTTGACCCATTTTGTGTTACTGGTTTGGTGCCTGTAAGTAGCATTAACAGTTTAATGCCAGAGAGAGAGACTCGGACTGCACAAGACAATGAGCAGCTTAGTTTTCAGTATTTTGAGAGGATTGTATTTAAAGGGACTGTTGAGAGATTGATTAGCAGAAATCTACTTTTCCTGAGTTCAGAAACAATATTGGAGACCTCAAATTTCTTTGTATTATGAGAAGGTCGTGATGGAGGCCAAGAAGGTTAAGTGGGTGATACAGGGCTGAAAGGACACCAGTACTACAAGATACAGTTCAAGCCTAAGCAGTAAATCTCAAGAGAGGTCAAAAAGACACAGATCAAGAAGTCTTTGAAGGACTCAGGAGATGACAGTGGATGAAAACTGCAGCTCCTGATAGCGGAGCTGGTGAAGGAGCAGGGTGAACAGCAGGACACCGAGAATATTACAGCCTCAGAGCTGCCGCCAAAATCACTTGCAGATCTGCTTGGCTAAATTAAAATAAGATAAGCATGTCTATAAATTGGTATGTTATATCTATATTATCTATATTTGCTTTACTCAATTATGGCGGTGAAGGAAAAACAGCTGCTGCCGCAACGGAGTATTTTCATCGCAGGCAGTAGCTAATTGCAGAAGTCTAAACAGGAAACTGAGTCTCACTGATACAGGCATGTTGACTATTATACTGGGAAGAAGTAATGCGGCAAAACACCGTAATTCTAGATAAATTATTGATGGCTTTTTTTTTTTTTTTAATATAGAATCCGAGGCGCTGCCAACATGACAAGCTGGCAGCATTTGGGAAGACAGATTCTGTAATTTATACTATCGGGAGTGCCAAGACAGTAGAAGATCATTGATAGACAAAACCTTTATTTTTGCCTCTTTCCCACCCGTGGCGGGACTCCCTGGGTGCTGCGTGAGTTGCCGCCTGCTCTGCTTGCCAGCAAACTCTCCCCTCCAGGAGTGCTATGGATCACCTTGACTGTCGTTTCTATTTAACGCTTTTGTCTTTCTCGGTTCCTCTTTCAGAGGTTGAAAAGAACATGCGAGGCAGCGTCTGCATCAAAGAAAATGGATTCAGGATATGGAAGAGAGATAAAAAAAGGAGAGGATTCTCAACATAATAAAACATAACGTCTGTGATTCAGAGGAAGATAACGGAGAATCAAAGATGCCTACAAATGATTTATCTCCTAGGCCAAATTTTTATTTCCTGATAGTATAAGGGAGAGCGTATGCCACGCTGCAGTTCAAATAGTTTCACAATCTGAAGAACAAGTTGTTCACATTTCTGAAAATAACAAGGAAGTATAAAAATTAACATTAAAAAGCAGTGATGTAGATGAATCTAATCTACAAATTTCACATTGTTTCCCTGCTTCCAGGGCACATTTTCAAATAATGGGATAAAGGCAATCTTGAAAGTATATAAAAATCAGCCACTTAGAAATCTCTCTAACTATGCACATCATTATTCAGGCACTTTATAAGTGTGGATCCTTTTATTTTTCCCCCTATTAATATCCATTAAGAAAATACACTCACACATGTTCCTGATACTATTAATGGCATGGTAATTAACATTATCCATCTGTTTTCAAATTTCACTTAAAATCATGAATGTAACACACATCAAAAAAAACTGAGAGTAACCATACCAGCTTAAATTCTGACATCAACATCACAAAAAGCATAACACTTATTCAGTGTTTCCCTAACTGAGCATTTTCACACTAGAACCTTACAAATTTCTACAGCCAAATTTTACTTATTTTACTCTATCAAGTACTCCTTTTGTATTGTAGAAAACTCATGTCTCTAAAACAAGTCTGTGTGCTCCGTAAGAAAAAATTTTGACTTTAACATGCTTTCCCAGTGTTGATGCAGTGCCCTCCTATGCTGTAATTCATGGTAGCTTTAACATCACTTTTCACATGGTAGAGGGTTTTTTTGTCTGCTTTGTGCTTCTTCTGCCTTAACATTGTGACAATTATAATAGATATTGAATTTTTTTTTCATCTGTTATAGACATGGAGAGGTTAAAAAGTATCTGTTTCTATAGTATAAAAAATACATAAAGAAACAAATGGTCTCAAAAATTTTCTTCTTTATTTAATATAATACTATTTCTTCATCCCCCAGACAGTCAGGTCTGAAAACCTAATTCAATGTTTAAAAAAAAAAAAAAAAGAAGAAAACCCAGCCACCCCCTTATGTTTGTCACTGTTTAATCTTTATTTTGTTGCTCTAGCGGTGTAGATTCAAACTTTTAAATAAACTGCATCAGGGCTCACACTTTTCATATCACATTTCTTCCCAAAGTAATTTGAATGTACAGTGGCATAACACCCTGAAAATCGCTATCTACACCGAAGCTATCAAGACCCTCCAGCTCGCAGTAGTGGTGGGACATGATAATCTGAAGTATATGCTAGCACATACACAAATATGAAAGGCTGACAGCTCACAGTGCAGAACTATCTGGCTTTGTATTGTTGTCATAACCTGTAATGAAATCCTTTCCTTTAGGCTTGATATAAACTTAAGCTAATTCTCAAAACATTATTCAAATTTTAAAACAGTTCTTCCTCCAAACCTTTTTTTTTTTAGCATAAGTTCCTCTAACTATTCATTTTCCTTTACATAGTATAGCAGTAGCAGCCAAAATGAATATTGAATGAATACACGAAAGGAATACTTAATTGAAGCAGCATGCTTTAAAGAGAAATAGAGCTTCTATGTTCTACAAAGCAATTACATTGCTTTGAGCCTCTAGTCATGTTGTAATGTGAGATACTGAATGCAGTTTCTTCTAGCCCACAGTCTGTTTACATATAAAGCTGGTAGCTGGTTCGTGAACATTTCTTAGTTTCATTAGAGCTCGTGTTAAACCATACCAATGTATTCCTCACACTCCTCTCCTTATGTTTTCTATCTACTCACACTGCTGGCTGAAGAGCCAGATAATGCTCTTCTGACAAAATGATGATTCCCGTACATAGCAAACACTCTTGCAGGCTTTGTAAGTTGAATGGAAGGCTTTATTAACCTTTGCTTGTACCTCTCCCACACATTTCTGTTTTGTTTTGTTTTGTTTTGTTTTCGGCTTACTAACAGTTGAAAGCTGCACTGCCTCTCCTGTGTGAGACGGTTACACAGAGTCAGACCAAAGACCTACCTATTCCAGTGCCCATCTTCTACAGCAACAAAGAACAGAGGCTTGAAGAAGGTGTAAAAATATGGTGAGCGTATACGATGCCTTCCCTGGTACCCTCCTAGCTTCCCACCATTTCCAGCTCACACCCCATGGTAGGCATACTGGTACAGCCCTTCTAATATAATTAATACTTACACATGAACATCAGATAAAGAACATCCACATGTTCTTCAACTGCCTTCTAAAGAAGATCAGTTTTAGAAATCCTACTAGAAACTTCTAAATTTCCTGTTCTTTTTTCCGTGCAAGGCTACTAGAAAGGTAATGATAGAAAACACATGGCATGAACCTATTTTTTCTTATATAGTGGACAAGGAAAAACGGAAGAAAAACCACTCCCGTGAGCAGCAGAGACAATTAAGAGCCAATCTGTGAAATCAATGGTTACTTCCAATAATTATAGAGACTGTAATCATGAGTAAATATTAACATTTTACAATGAAAGCTCTATAATTATATGAGCAACAATAACATCACTGCAAATAATACTTACCTGTGTCCCTGTAGATTTTTACAGCTCTGTCTGCCTCAGAATCTGATTTTAAGGGACAGATTATCGAGAAAACAATTCAGGATCCACTGCCTATTAAAGAGGAGGATTTGATTTGTATAGATTAAGATGAGGTTTTCCCCTTGGTGTTGAACCAAGATTCACAGTTTTCTCCCCATCGGCGTTTCACATTCAATTCACTCACAAATCTCAAAGCAAATTTCAGCAGAAATCACTATATTTCAGCTGGAACACTACTAAGACAACACCTCACTTTACCTGAAAATATCATTGCTGGTAATATTCTCAGTGACAATACATGGAAATGCAGATTTTTGCACTAATTCAGCCAACTGAGGCTTGCCCTTCACTTTTCATCAGAGTGGACCCCAATTAGATCAGTTGAAAAAACACCGCTAGCCCTTGTCATGACTCTTGGGCATCAGCACGTATTGCAGCACCATTTGCTTGGTACTATTAGGAGAGTTTAATCCTCTGCAGAGTGTCGTGCAATCTTGTGGTAATCAGCCATATTGAACAGGTTACAGGGACTTTAAATCAGATCACTTACACTTCTATCATGAGTATTTTGCAATTCACTTTGTTAAACATGATTTTCTTCAGTGCACGCAGGCTGATATATTAAAAAGAGAAGACAAAATATTTCTGTTTCAATTAGCATCAAGACGAAGTGAATGCTTTTATTTTTCTGCCTCTGTCTCATTTTCTGCCCTTTTATTTCTTTCCCTTGTTCATCGTAGCCTCCTGCTGTGGCGCTGATGGCCAGAAGTGCTTGTTGCGAGGCTGCCGCAACCACAGGGTACATCCGTCAACACAGGCCATCGCGCTTGTGCCAGCCCAGCGGTTCATAATCCCAGCCTCTGCTTACATTAGCCAAGGGCAAACAAGTCGAAAACCTTCTTTCACAGAGATATGAAGAAATTTACTGCTACAGCTTTTCGGAGACCGGCTACAGCTGTTCGTCTAGAGTACTAGAACCAGACATCAGAAATTAAACATAGTATCTTTGCACCCTGACTTTTTTAAAGGGTTAGACTTCCTCCAAGATATAATGTCAGACAAGGTAGGGGTAAGTTGGTTATAAGAAAAACACTACAATTTAGTTAGCATGAAGTCAGAAAGAGATTTACGTTGTACGCTCAGCCCTACTGCTAGCCTGCAGGATGATCTACGCACACCATTTCTGTCTCCCTGCACTTCAGCTTTTTCTGTCTAAGGCAGGGACAACAATATGAATTTTTAAAGCCCATTTAGATGTATTGATGAAAAACGGTGTGCAAGAAGTAAATAGCAGCAGGAATACATGTTCTGTCATTTTCTCTCCGGAAGCACACAGTTTACTCAATATCTTTCCCTCGAGTTTTGCCCTAAGTCCCAGTTGTGTTGAAAGGTGTGTTTTAATAAAAAAGCAAGAAGCCCAGACAATAAGCTGCTGCTTTTTCTTACTCTTGACAGAAATCTTATTCATAGAGCACAGCATGCACACTTCTCATATGCGTCTTCCCTCTGCCTCCTTGGCCACAAGAGAGCTAATATAGTTATTCAAGGATCAAATAAGAAGGTTTTATTTGATTGGATAAAATCCAATTTGGATTCTTTATAGTTATTTTCTTTGCTACTAATGGAATAAAATAAGATATGAGACCTGAACTTAATGAATATCACTTAGATAATGTTCTGGACCCTCTCATCCTCTTGGTTTTCTTCTAATTCACCGTAGCAAAGAAAGTTTCATAAAATTGCATCTTCGAAGTAAGGAACATTGCACAAAGGGCCAATTTTATATATTTATTTTTATTTATATTTAAATATTTCATTATTTAAATTGCCTATGTATTGGACTGAAATAACAATCCAGTCATAAATCTTTTGAAGTGCACCAAGATTTTATGTCTTGCTGAGATACATTCTCCCAAGCCTATCCTCTGTTCATTTATTATTCATGATCACCTGCAGTTTGCCGAATTCCTGTGAAACCCGTTTTCAATTTTTAAATGGCAACTTCCCCCTAAAGTTGTGGTGCTTTCATTATATCATCATAGTACTTGAAACTATGGGAAGGAAAGCCTACTAAGCCATGTGGATGTACTCAAAATACAGGTGCCGCTATGTATTAGACAAAGATAGATCTATGTTAGTTTTGAAGAATCTTGTCAGGACCATATGAAACCTGTCACTGAATGTATATAAAATAAGTAACGTCTTCATTTGAGCGCTCCATAATCAATCATTTTAATTCTAGACACAACCGAGATAAATAATTAATTTTAAAAAATGACTATTACTTAGTTCCATCTGGCAAATGTGTTGCACAAATGTATTAAAAGAAGCGGTTTTGCCTATTTTTGTGATGTTGGAAATATATCTAACAGACCCATCTATAAAAATAGTTTTTTTCAATTTTTGTTTTAGAAATAAGTAATAACTTCTATGAAATATTAATGTAGGCAGCCATTTCAGTGTATCAGACCATATCATAACTTTGGCTTTTAAACAGAACTCCCCATTAATCACAGCAGGAACTTCTGCTTAAAAATACATGAACTTGATCTGGTATTATCACACTGATCTATTACAAGAACCCAAGATGTCCTATTAAAAATACAATGAATCACTATTGCAAAAATTTAAAAGCATACAAGTATTTTAAGGAGGGAATCACAAGAGTACTCTCATACCAGAAATCTCCAGGAGATTTCTTAAAATTGTTCTCACCCATCAAAGAAACAGAGACAGGAACACAGTGACCAACCTCTTTGTCTTCTATTCTAGCACAAAACCCACTTATCTTTCCATTGCAAATGTTACCTTTGATTTCTGAAGTTACTTCACAGAGATCTTTTCATAAGAAGTAACAACAAAATCTTTTAGTAGATGCTACTAGGAAACGACACCTCTTTTATTCTTTTATCTTGACAGAAGAATCCCTAAATAGTGGGTAAAGCTTTTTTTTTTTAGGATCACCTTAGACCTTCTGTAGATTTGGAAGGATTTACTCAATTTTTAGATTGGCAAACCTCGCAGTTAAGAGAAGGTGAGAGATGGAGAAGGCAATAGAGGACTTCAAACGTGCAAAGCTATGAGGCTGAGGAAGGAACACAGCAGCGGGGCAAACTGCATGTTTCTCTCCAGAAAGGCAAACACAAGAAACGAATTTTTGTCTTTTCTATTATTTTGCTGCCTCTTTGGAAACTGTGCTAAAGCAACAAAGTTCATCAGTAAGGAATATCATGGAATATTCCTCCAGAATGATTTTATATCACTACTATTTTCCTGTCCTCAAAGAAGAAAGACTTCCTTTCTATTCTCCTTTAAACAGGTTCTCATTCAGCCTTCAAAAAAACTGTAAATCTTTGATTTCATCAGACATTGGAAAGGAAAGAAAAACATGACAGAAGGTGCACCATGTTGTATTAATCAGATATTTACCGAGCCAATTCTTTTAGCTTAAATTCTTGGAAAAAAGTAAATTAGAAATTTTATAAAAGAATTCTGAACAACATGTAGGTCTGACAGAATTCTTGTGTAGATAAAAACAAAACAAAACAAAACAAAAAAAAGCAACAAAAACCTCTACTGGAAAGAGAAATTCTTCCAGAGAGTTCAGCATAAAGTAAAATATGGTAAAACAGAGCAAGGTGTCACTTGTAAATGCTATTAAAATAAGTATAGGGAGGAAGGAATTAAAGCTTTGGTTTCTGCTCTTTCAGAAAGCCAGCCACAATTCTAAAAGCCCATCCAGTAAAGATAATAAACTGGATAGTACTTCCTCTACCAAGTATACCTCTGTGAAAGGCATGCAAATGCTAAAGTAAATAAAATTTGTATGACTACAGGATATTTAAAGGCACCCATTATACTTTACAAACAATGGTTTAAATCTGGTCTTGACTGTTGCCAAATTCTCATTGTTCGCAGAAACTTAGGGATCATTTTATCAATCTCTGAGATAAAACTTGGCAATATTTCATTTTCCACAAAATATGAACACAAAGCAGTAGAGACAGAGTATCATTTTTAGTCTAAATACAGAAGGGAAGGTAAGAGAAGGCTCAGGGGGAAATTTCACCTGTGTGTACGAATACCTGAAGGGAGGGTGCAAAGAGGACAGACCCAGGCTCTTTTCAGTGGTGTCCAGTGCCAGGCCAGAGGCAATGGACACAAACTGAAACAGAGGAGGTTCCCTCTGAGCATCAGGAAACACTTTTTTACTGTGAGAGTGACTGAGCACTGGAAAAGGTTGCCCAGAGATGACGTGGAGTCTCCACCCTTGGAGATACTCAAAAGCTGTCTGAACACAGTCTTGGGCAACTGGCTCTAGGTGGCCCTGCTTGAGCAGGGAGCTTGGACAAGGTGACCTCCACTGGTCCCTTCCAACCTCACTCATTCTGTGAAATACACACCTATCAATATCAAACACAAAAGTCACAAAGGAAGTATTTGCTTATGTATTTTCTAGAATCTCAGTTTCCCAAACTTCACTATGCCAAAGTTCAAATCACTACATAAAGACTAATAGATATTATGTATTCATGAGTAAATATATCCAGAAATTAGACAGTAAGAAAATGCTATTTGTTAAGGATTTGGGGTCATGAATTACACAATTTAGCATAGAGTTTGTACCTTTCCAAAATGGCTATTTAATTCCATGCCAGAGATTTTGTATCAGAAAACTCACAGAAAGAACAATTTATTACGAAAACCCTCTACAGAATTAAAAAAATTAACTAATAGATAATTCTCATAAACTTAAATTATGTAACATGTATTCACACTTCATTAAATATTAACTACACTAGAAATTAATTCCCATATATTTTTACAATTATTAACTCCAATTGGATAGAGAAAGAAATGTGACAGATACAAAATGTCAGAAAAGATTAAAAACCATGCATTGAGAAGACTTTATAATGGATTACCACAGGTGTTAAATCTCATTGTTTAAGCATCATTGAACAATGTGTACTTACATAGACATATTCATTCTTAAAATTCTCCCTCTCACTACTTCAAAATACTAGATAAACATGAAGCACATTTTCTACATAGTGAAGGAACTGTCTGTGTGCAAGTTTGATTTAAAGGAGAAAATAAGTATTGGAAGAGATTATATCTGAACAGGTCCATGATCATTTATAGTCACACTAGTAGAAATTTTAAGACGCTGAGTACTTATTAAGATGCCACTGCAGCTGGCATTAGGGAAAACGTATTTGAAAAAAGTGCCTGCAGAGCCCAGTCCATCAAAACTGCTGAAATGATGCTGCGATGTCAGGTCAATCGAATGTCTAGGTAGCTAAATAGTTTACTTACTTAACTTCATGTTCTTCAATTTTGCTAATGATTGATTAGACCTGATTTCCTGGGTGTAACTTTACAACACAACTTCAAGAGAGACAAATACGAAAGCATCTCTTTGTGATATAACAATATTCAATTAAAAGCCATTCCAGAAAGCAACTGCACCTGACTGAAGATCTATTGTTGCACAGCCCAAGAAGGCTCATCAAGCTAAATAACAAATCTTATCCTTTTAAAAAACTGAGCTAACATTATTCCACTTTAGCACAGCTCCTTTGGCTACAATACTTAGGAAATTAGAAATGTCATTCTCTACTTTAATTCACCTTCAGGTAAGAAGGTTAACTCATTGACAAGGAAATTTTAACAGGTCAGATCTTTCAAAATCAATAATGAACTTGGTTGGAGATATCTTTCAGAAGGGATGACTTCAATTAAAGCAGCCCTCAACAGAGATAATGAGTAGAGCAGGAAGGTTAGTGTTGGACAAAGAAACGCTCACCCTCTTGCCAAACGGGTGATGCAAAGATCCTTATCAGTCTGAATTACACAGAAAAAGAATCTTCAAAAGGCTCTGAAAAACAGAAAGGTCATTTTGTTTCAAGGAGCCTCTTTACAAAGGGGTAAGAGTGACTGAAAAGTCTTTCCTAATCATTTTTAAAACGCATCAACATGAAAACGTTCACTGGGCTCAGTAAGAAAGAAAGAAAGAAAAAAACTGTTATGGGAATTTCAGTGTCTCAAAGGACATTTACAGTGATCTTATGTCCACTGTTTCTTTTTTTTTTTCCTGAAGAATGTGTAAGAGGTAATTATCCATCAAGGATACATTAGCAGCCATAAAATCTCTCTCACCCTCTTCAGGTGCACTGCGGAAGAACAAATTTGTCCAAGCAGGGGCACACATGCATTTGGCCCAAGTCTCCATCACGATTTAAAATTTGACTCAATTCCAATTTTACTGGAAAACTGGAGAAGCTCTTGCTCCCTCATAAAGTATAAAGGTTATGGTCGGATAACAATTTGCCTCATATAGAAGTATAGCAAACTAATTATAATTCAAATGGAGGAGCCTAAATTTATCTTATATACTTTTACCTCATTACTGAGTCCTAGATACCATTGCCTTTTTTCCTTTTTTTTTTTCCTTATTATAATACTATTTAAGATGCTTCTTTTACTTGGAGTGAAAAACAGTCACAGTCATCTAAAGAACAGGCACACTTTAAGAAGGCCACAGTTGTTTGCTCAACAGCAGGTTAATATAAGCAAAGGAAAGCTCAACCCAGTAGGGCAGTGCTGAAAGAAACAAGTCAACTGGGTAGCAAAGAGAATAAAATATACTCCCAACCACATGCATCTACTTATTTTGCACTCTGCTTAATTAATAGGCTCTGCATTTTTCCTTCCAGTTCTGACTTTTAAAGGCAATAAAGCCACTCCAGAGTAGGAGGTTATAGCAGTAAGAAACCTGACTTCACAACAGTTGATCAGAGTTTCCCTAGAATAGAATAGGACCAAGTAAATCTTATCAGAGTTGGATATTATAAAACAGAGAAAGGAGCTAAGATCAGAAATGAGACAACTTACTTCTCTTTCAAGCATTCAAACAAATCATCAAGTAGATAGTGTTATCTCCCCAGACATCTTGAGACTAAAACTAGATGTTTTTCTGGAAGATATACTCTATTACTCACATTCATTTTATTGTTCTAAGGACCAACCACGTCTGACTGCAGTGACATTGAGCAGCTTCAGAGAACTTGTGTCCAGGTGCCATCCCAGGGCGGCTAGATCAGGCTCAGGGAAGATATGTATAACGCACATGCAGAATAAAAAATGTGATGACCTCAAAGACATTAGTGGGATTAATTTTTTGATCAATCATTTCCTTTGCAGGATTTTCCTGGGAAGGTTTATGTCAAATAGAAAGAAAAAGGGAAAACTGTAGAGAAGAATTACCGAGAAGCGTGAGTGGAGCTGAGGTACAATGATTGTGAGGAAGGCAGGGAAAGGGGTTTGAAACAGTCAATCAGTAAAGCCCAAGAGCTCAAAACAGAAAAAGCCCCTGTATTTGCTGCTTCTGCAGCTGCTACCACAGATGAGAGTCTTCAACTGCCTCAAAACCTTAAATTATCTTGCCTCAGTTTAGCAAGAACCTTAAATCATTTTCAAAACAGACAGTAATTGCACAATCCACACAAGATTAGGGCAATATTTTGTTGCAGAGCATCTAAAGAGGTTCACACAAGTAACTGTTTTCTTACACCTGACACCCTGCCCCTGGACCAGTATCAGCAGTGTGGATGGACTGCTGACACCCTGCCCGCCATTGGCGGCATAGGCAGGATGCCGCCTGAATTATTGATGTAAGGTAGGATTTAAAGTAAGATTCTCTCCAACCATGTTGCCATTGCTGGAGCCAAGGAGCAGCCCAACTCCTACCCACATGCAAAAGGCGTTTGGACAATTGGCTACTGCTGACAGATGACCCAGACACCAATGTCCCTGACACAGCCATGGCATCACTTGTGACCCTGTATGTGCTATTGGTGATTAGGTGAGTCGCTGCACGGGTGCGATGCTGCTCATCTTTCTTAATACCTTAATAAAGCTTTGCTTTATAACATGTTGTCAGACCCCATTATTGTTTGTACTACAGTACCTAACCATACATTAAAATTAGAAACCAGGTGAAACATTAATGGACCAGGAAGCATTCTGCCAGCAAAATTTCATTTGGCGCACTCTATTACTATTACCCAATCTATTATAATATGTATTAATAGAATAAAATATGAGACAAAAAACTGAGTGAAAGGTGCCACTGGGAATGTTTGTTTTCTTGCCTTCTAAGGGAAGGTAAAATACAACATATCTACAAATCACTATTAATTTAAAGATGCAGAGAGCACTATTTTACTAAGTCACTGAATATATTTATACTGATCAATAAATTTAAAATAAATGTATTTAAAACAATAGCTTTTATTGAAAGTATGTTTCAATTTTAAAATAAGCAGGAAAAAATGTGCACATTACAGTGAGAGATTTGAAAAAAATCCCAGCTATTTTAGTGCTCTCCTTTTTTAATAATTCAAACACTAATAGCTAAAATCCAACAACAGAAGCTCAGACAGTGATTCTACTACTCCCTTGGTGGCCTGTAAGACCTTGGTTTCAGTCACTAATCCAGATGCTAACAGACCTTCCTCTATTACGAGGAATGATATCAGAAGCTTTCATAATTTCTCTATAACACTTATCTGAGCAAATTCAATATTAATTGTGTGTTTCACTTCAAACACTCTTTACAGCCAATAGGCTTTTCACTATCAGCAACTAAATACATCAACGATATTACACAATTTACAGAGCAGAAGTAAGAAAAAGTCTGAATAGAAACGTAAGAGATTTTCTAGAAAAGAACCTGATGTTTTCTTTAGATAATACAAATTATCTGAAATTATTTGTATTAAAACAGTGTCTTCTAATTATTCTTCAGTTTCTCTTCGTTTCTCCGAAACCTTCCAGACATAAAGGTTTGAAAAAAATAAAATACTAAAAGCAGTTTCTCTGAGAGTGATCATATTTCAGTTGTGCTGCAACAACCATCAGACTGATGCCCTCATTTTAGTTTACATGAAACACTTGGGTAGCATGAAAAGACTGACCCGTTATCATCTTGTAAAAACCTAGAAATTTCAAGACCCAAAATAAGGAAATATTTTTCCATTATTCAGGTATATGCTCTTTTATCAGAAGGCAAAAAGCATTCCCAATAAACGTACAGCATGGTTTAAAAAAAAAAATCTATTAAAAGCAACTCAGTCCTAACTGGGGCCTTACAGTAATATTTCAATATAAATGACAAATATATACATTACCCTTTTTGGAAGAGTTAAAGGGATTATTTCTATCATATATATAACAGTAATAACAGAAGAATGTTATTTTTGTTACTTTGTGGTACCCACTTGTTCAATACATGCAGCCTCCTTCTATCTAATTATGCTTAATAATTCCTGGTATTACTCTAATCTTTGATGAGTTTATTAGTGCATATGGATCTCCTAGGTTATTAATTGAAAACATGGGAAACACTACAGGAAATTATTATTATTATTAAGAAAATGGGAATGACAGTGGTTGGGAGTACAGTGTTTGAAAACTCTGAGATGTCAGCTTGGGGCCAGCATTGGTGGGGAGCAAAGCACTTGACCAGAGACAACTTCTTGGTCCTGCAGAATATGAGATTATTTTTTCCATTCTCCCACAAGCAGCGCGTAGAAGCAATGGAAGAAGGCACAGTTTTACACTAACAAATCCATATTCTGCAATGATACTCTGAACTAAAAATTCATTACTTCCATTTCAACAGTGCAGAACTGTGTCCCTGAACACTTGCTTTGACACACAGAACTCAAAGAACCAGTGACAAAACCAAGGGTCCTTGCCTTCCAGCACAGTGCATTTTTGGTTCATGGGAAACACATAATGCCTTTGTTTGACACTGCATGTGCGTCAGAACTACTTTCAAAGTGAAGATAATACAGTGAAAGACTCCATGATACATGCATACTGAGATTTCAAAAGATGTTTCATTTTTTGTAACAGCTTTTTTAATTGGTTAAAAAGTTTATTTACTCAAAGAGAATTCCATTAATGTTTCAGGAGAAGCACGAGATCACAGCTGCAAACTATTGGCTGCAACCATCGAAGCCTCAGGGGAGCACGCATGCATTGCCACCAGCAAGTCCTTTCCCTCCCGTTCCTCTCTGCTAGACGGATGCATAAAAGAATCAGGCAAAGGCCTCTCACCCCTGCCCCAGTAGGGTTTCTAGGACCGATAACAATTTTACAGTCCAGTTTGCTTTTGTCTGTATATTTTGAAAGGTCCAAGATGCTGGATGATTAATACTCACCCAGGGAATGTTTTCTTGACCTGAAATTACATGCTTGCAGAGTGCTAGGCACCAACTAACAAAATGGATTTTATTTCCCAGCAGTGTATGGAAGAGGCGGACAAAATGGATAGGTCAATCCTGTTCTTGTAGGTCAATCCCAAGCCAATAAGTGTACCTCTATCTTAAATACCCTGACTGCATTCACACTGTGGCCAAAACAGCATCTCTCAAGACTGTCCAAGGTGAAAAATGATGATCCAAAAAGCCTTTGCCTCCTCTATACACTTTCCTATACCATCTAACCCTATCAAAAGGCCAGCTGCTTCAGTGTCCACATTAAATTTTCTACTGAGGCACATTATGACAGGCTAACATTCACAAAATACATGGCAGGAGAGGAACTGAGGTTTTGCTGAGGGTTCCGCAGAGAGAGAGGTGATGGCATTCAATGGACTTATCTTTAGAGACGTACTTTATGCCAGAGGCAGAAAACAGAAGTCAGTGTGAGCTACTCTCAGGTGACTGAAAGTCTCAGACCTGTACAAGCTTTGAGCCCTTGAGTTACAACAGGCTGTCAAGGGCACTGAGCTGCATCTCAGAGATGTACACCCTCCCTCAAACCACTACTCAGAAAACATATTTCAAAACACACCATCTCAGACAAGACATTAGGCCACACTGTTCTCATGCGTACGGAATCATGACAATTTTTTTTCCTTCATCCTTTAACATCCTTGACAAACCCCTTTTCAATAGTCGGCCTTTCATTACAGTTCTTGGACCAAATGAGAAAGCTCCTTTCAGCTCCCTGTACAAAGCAAAGTAGGCAGCTGGGCTGGACGTTCACTTTCCAGTCCACTTTCATTCTTCAGATCATTTAGTTCACTTTCACATCACAGGTTAAAAGTTTGGCTCAAAACAGGCAGATCTTCAAGCCCCATCCACTAGGGAAGTTAGCACTTGGGAAGCTCATCACCCAAACTTGCCATATCACATTAGTGCTGATACCAGCTTTTGAAACATTTGCAGAAAGTGTCCCAGATGATGTCCAAGCTTGTGATCCAGACAAGCTGAGCCCTCAAAGGCAGTAGCTGGGGGCTAGGATGGTTACAACCCATGGTTAAGCAGCAACTCCTGGTAGAGACACTGCTCCTGATAGACAGGGATTCATGGGAGGCTGAGGCCCAAGCTCTCAGAGACATTGCCAAATGAACCGCAGAGCGGGGAGACAGTACAGCTTCCCTGCATGTTCTGCTGACATCCTCCTTCAGAGACATAAGGAGGACTGCATGCTCCTCTACCCTTATTATTGTTATTTTAGACCTGCCCCAACGATCATGCCGAGGCCAGGAATGTGACCTAGGGAAACCCTCCAACACCACTGCAACAGCACAGTAGGAGCACAGCCAGTAAATCAATCTGCTCCACAACCGTAAAATTGCATCATTGTCCCGAAAACTGTGGGCTAAATAAATACATTAAAGCCATGGAAAAACAAAAAAGCAACTTGTGGACCAGAGACAACCCACATGCTTAAGCTGTCGCTGTCTGGGTGCTATGATGTTCCTGAGGTCTAGTCCCTGTGAAAAGTTAGATTACTAGCTGGGTTACCACCATATATGCCTTAACATTTGGTCAGCCCAGGTCAATGATCAGATCAGTTAAATTAGATGATTGCTGTAGGTCCTTTCCAACTAAATGATTCTATTCTGTTCTGTATGACCACAGTCTAACTGTGGCTGGTCTCCTTAACCATATAAATACCCACTTCTGTGAAACCTGCTAAGCTCTTGATCTCAACAACTTTATCATTCTCTAAACATCTCCTATTTCAAAACAGCTAATATTGCCTAAAGCAAGGGACTTTAAAAACATTTATTTTACAGGTCTCAGAATTACATCCTTTTCCTGTGCGAAACTGCATAGATCTGAGGTGCTGGGTAGCTGCACTGGGGGTCATATTTAGCATTTACACATATACACACAAATCTGACGGTGGAGCTCCATGATGCTAAGATTTGGACTAACCTTTTCTTTCATTAACTTCTTAATAAACAGTGACTATTTGCCATCTCTAATAAATGAAGGAGGATCTCCATAGAAAGTAGAACTAAATTGCAATTAAAACCAAAACAAAACAGGAGGTTCCTCACAAAACATGTGAAAACAGCTCGGGAACTTCTTGTTGTAGGTGACTATGCTCAAAAAGCAGCAGGACATGGTTATGGAGGAAAAATTTAACAATAGCTATTACACAGAAAGGGATCACCATTGGCTTAGAAAGACACAATTTGCTGGAGGCGGAGATAATATTCAGAGGTGGTATCACTACGTGATTGTCCTCATTTCATACTCTTCCCCAGGCATCCCGAAACAGAGTCACAGAAAGGATATTGTGTTAGATCGACCTTTGTTTTGATTTGATATGACTGCTCTCTTTTTTTAATCATCGTGTCTAAAAATCCATACTGATAAAATTCTTCCTTCTATCCCCAAATTATCACGTATACTTTTATATCATCCAGCAAAATCCACACTGCACAGCGTGTACCAAAAGCCACACTTAACAGGGGCAACTCTGCAAAAAATTGATTCTTACAGAACTGTGAGGTGAAAAAGCGTGAAAGGACATGTCTTATCAAGAAGGTGTTACTTTAGAGGGAAAGCGGTTGCTTACAGAGAGTCCAAAGAGAGCCTAAAAAAGGAAAACTTCCTAAAAGGCGTTATTTGTACAGAAAAGATAAAACAGCACATGAGCCAGAGCTACTACAGGTTTCCTCCTCCTTTAGTTCTGGATATTTCAGTGAAACATAAGCAAGGCAATGCTCGTAGAAGTGGAGTTTCCTTCACTATTGTGTAGAATTAGATTAAACATCTTTTGATAATGTAGAAATAGGTGACATTTCCAGAGATGATGATGATGATTATTTTATGTATTTTTTTTATTTAATGAATTTATGTGTGTGTGTGTATGTGCATCTAGCAAAAAAAATCAAGAATTACATGATGGGTTGGGGGAACGTAAATATGCTACCCAGTCTTTATATCATAAAATTTGGCTTAATTTTAGTATTACATACAAAAAAACAGAAAGTGGGTTTATATCCTTTATTAATTAAAAGAGGAGGGGATAAAAGAACAAAAATGGCATAGGAAGAAGGCAAAACTGCCTCAGATCTAAACACTGGAGTAGTTTTCTATTCTTTACCATTATAATCAATAAATATGAATGTAAATCGCACACAGCTCTATCCAGAATCAGTATCTTAGGACTTCATAACATGACAGGCATTTTGCCTAATTGTTCCCCACTCAAGTAATACAAAGCAGCTCCCAAGAATTGAACCTTTAAGGAGCCTGAATATTTTTCAGTTTGAGGGAAACAAACCTCTCATGCCGTGACAGCAAGACCCCATTAGTGAACCTGCTAATTGGCTGCACCCTTTGGGAGCTCAGTGCACTCCACCTTTTATTTCAAGGCTGGCACTGCACCTTAGCGTGAGGTTATCACATTAGTCAGTTCCTGTTGTGAAATACTGTGTGTGAAACTACAGCACAAGTGTAAAATGGCTGAGATTCACTTTGCAGCGTCAGCACAAAGTTCCTGTCATATGCTATGGAGCAAATGTGATGCAGTAACGGGTCTTCGCCCACTTTACTTCAAAAAGTATCATCAAAACTTTTCAGTTTGGATAGTGCTGTCATTTTATGAATGCCTGTTGCTACTTCTTTCATGTTAAAAGGTTATTATCTTTTAATAGAAAACAACTTAGGTCATCAACTGTTTGTGCTAGAATATTCTTTATTAGATTTAGGAAAGCAAAAATACCCTGCAACAAATCATCATTTTTATATAGGCTCATCCCTGCATATTTAGGTAGAGTGAATAACATGGATGTAAGTGTTTATTTGAAAGGTGTTCATGTGCTAACAGATGCTGCGCAAGCTGACATCATGAAAGATGCAAAGGAAGCTGGTTGAAGAAAATCAGGAGGGACACAACTGTGATGTCCATCTACTAACTACTGCAGAACCACCAGTGAAAGATAATAAAGGTGGAGATTATCCACTGTAGTAGCTTAATCAGAAAGAACTAAATTACACACACCCAAACCCCTGAAAGAACTCAGAACCACAGTCCCTACTCCTTCAGCATATGAAATACCAGCCAACTACGCGTGCGAAGCCTCGGCATAAGTTGAACAGCATCCGTTCTGCATGCACTGAACTTCCCAGCTGATGCAGTAAGACATTTGATTCTTGATTCATACCATTATCTCAGGAATCACAAATATGTGAATTAAATATATACAATCTTCCCGAAAAACCTGTGGCAGAAATCACCTTTATCAAATACTGAAGCATTCTTTGTTTCTTTAGCTACACAGCCTAACATATGCATGCACATTCCCATTCCATCAAAGAAGCAAAAATAGTTGGGGCAAAATGCTAGTTTTTTAATACCTAGGCAATCTACCTGATAGCATGAAAGCTATACACATGAAAAACCAAACCCAAACCCCAACATGTGAATTAACACCTCATTCTTTATTTTTTTTATTCAGTTCAGCTATCCTATTATAAAACCCAAATATCTTTATTGTTTGTCCTCAATTCAGGATACTGGAAAAAAAATAACCCTACAAAATCAATGTTAGCAGCCACTCTAAGTGCAGACTCGCCATTTCCTATCCAGAGGCTTCCAAAATTCCAAAAAATTGAAATCTGGCACGGAAGGAAATTTGTACTCTGAATCATAGAAAGTAAAATTATATAGCTGGACTACACATAAAAATATTGACAAAAACTTTTATAATATCTTTTGATTTACAAATAATTGGTTAGTACCCACTGCGATCAAAAATGTGACTGCCACCAATGAACACCTTGTCTGTTGCTTGCACAGTCCCATTATATGGGTGGCATTCCGGGAAATCCTCCAACATCAGTCAGGGTGTTGCCATTAAAAAGGGATGAAGCCATGGAATTATTTTAGATTTTTATTTTTCAAACTACCTTTTCTTTCTGTAAGGGTGGACTTTTAAAACTTCATATACTTTATGACATTTAGATGGGGAGAACAATATAGATAAAAAATACATATATATATCCACCACAGTCTCAGGAACAAGAGGAGAATGAGGCAGCTGAACACATTCTCAGGTCACTGGATACGAGACACTACTGTCCCTTATATCTTGGTTCAGTTGGTAACAATTCAGAGCTGCTACTTCCTAAACCATAATGGCATTCCTGACACTGTTCAAAATTGTCCTTCTGAATTACAGGTAGTCCACTACTTTCTATGAAAAAGTAGATTTCTGTTTCATTTTTTCAGAAAAAAAGTCTGCATACAAAATCCCACTTTAGAGTGCATATGTGCTTACATTTCTGCAAAATGCCTTAATGGCTTAACAACCTTTTCTTACGTAATCCACATTTCACAACTTTTTCTTTTTTTTTTTTTTTTGACAAAAATTGTTTAAGAATCAAAATTGTATTACTCCCATGGCTTTAAGGTATTTTATGTACTCTGATTTTGTGTTATAAGCATTTCACCTAATACCTCTTTCTCATTTTTTTTTTATCCTTCTACAAATTCAGAAAAGTTATTTTCAGGATTAGAGTTACTTTGGAGATTATTTTAAAGGATTAGATTGATGCACGTTTCCCTTCTCAGAACAATGATTATTTGCCAGACTTGCCTGCAAGCCTGTAACAGCATTTGATCTTTTATGATCTCATCAAATTTATACTGACTTTTGCATATAGTTTTTATTTAAAAGCATAAATAAAGATATTTGTAAATCCCAGATCAGCTATTTTTCTATGCCATTTTCTTTTTGTATGTAAGAAGGCTATTTCATTCATTGAATGTTTCTTTTTTTCAGAGTGAGTGAACTTGGAAACATAAAAGATTAAGAGAGTGAGAAGAAAACAGTTACTAAATTGATCTCTAAAAAGAATGAATAAATAGACTGAATAAAGTAGCAGATTATTATGTCTGAAGATGTGCTTTTTCTTTGGAGTAAAACAGGACTTTTGCTTTAAGTTTTCCATTTTTTCAGTTACTATTTTGCAATGTCAAAGAATTACAATAGTGTTCCTCTGTGCTTCACTTAAGTATATGTGGGAAAATATTAACAGTTATGATATATTTGGTTTCTGAAAGAGAAAAAAAGCTCAAACAAACCCCAATTAAATTTTTACTATAAAAATTATTAGCAGCATTAAGAAGAAACACTTCATGAACTTGTTTTGACAGTAAAACAGGAACTAATTGGATTGTAATTGGCAACAGTCAGAGACTGTTGGAGCAACAGAACAGATTTCTGAAGTTATTAGTTTATCACTTAATTAGTGGCTTCTATAAATCATAAAGAAACGTTGATATTTAATCTACACAAGAAAAATTTAAAGGATAATGCTAAGCGAATCCACTCATTTGTTTGCAGCATTACTTAAGCCTATTTACACAAGAATTTTGTACAATCTGTAGTGCAGAAACCATAAAAAGAAACATATAAAGAAACAGGTGTGATTTTTTTTTTTATACCTATGATAAAACCTGCAAGATAAAGTATTAATACAAGATTTTTAAAACTCAGCCATAGCAAAATGTATCATGAAACACATAAAGAAACACCATGACAAAAAACAGTCATGGTAACATTTCTTCTGATGAAAATATTGTTGTTAAAAAACAATCCTTTCCTACATAATTCCACCTATTTCTTGATATTAATGAATGATCTGGGGACTTACTGTAGTGGTGTATTTCTTATACTGCTGCAGTTTTTAGAAGGTCTATTCGGACCACACAGGAGGGAAAAAGAACCCTTATAAACTGCTCTGAAGGCAAGGAGGATGAGCTACTACTCTTCACATCTGCAACATGAGCAGTATCAGAGGGAGACTGAATAAATTGCAGCATCACACAGGTTCGATTTTAGGAAAAAAAATAATCTTATGAAAAGGGTAACGAAGTACCAGAATACATCACGTCACAGGGTTCCCAAATCTGGAATCCCTTCGAAAAAAGTGAAGGCAAACACCCTTTGGGATGCACATGGGCACCAAGTCATTCACAGGTTCACTACTCTGTGTTTAGGCACTATAAGATTTCTGTGT
>VYZM01017827.1:31650-46514 GCA_013398915.1 Dromas ardeola | reverse complement strand
CTGAATTAATCCCCGCCGCCGCAACGCCCCGGGTCCGCTCCGCTGTCGGGGGGATAAAGTCCTTCCACCCCGCCACCCCCCCACTCCGGGAGTGACCGCAGCGAAACGGCCCCGCAAAGAGGGAACACACCGAACCCTGCCTTGGACAGCTGTGAGTGAGGAAATGTGGTTCTCATAGTCTTTTTTTTTAACGGAGAAAGTGGAAGGATTTCTCCATCAATGTGCTTTAAAATAAGGACTAGAGGGATTGCCGGTCTGAGGTTTCTCGGTTCCCGGCGAGGTATTTTGATTAGGAGGTTTATTTCTAGTTAAACTTCCCCGGCACGTCTGAGGTGTTATGGCAGTTTCCCCAAGAACTAAACAAAATACTTTCTCAGCCCTCCATTTCGGGGTAAAGACGACGGAAAAAAACACCATTCCACTCCATGTTAAAAATTAGGGCACTGCGAGTCAGCTAGTACCGAGTGACTACCGGGAGCCGGGGCTTCTCGCCTGGGAAAGGAAGGATGATCTGAAATACCCTGGTCCTCAGGCGGATCCAAACACACCGCAGGTGAAGGCGACGGGGCTGACGGGGAGTTTGGGAGCCGGTCCCTCCTCTGTATCCTCCCTTCCCCCGCCCGGCATGCGGGACTCCAGCCTCGCGTCTTTGCCACCCCACCGGTCCTTATGTCTGCAGGTCCTCGCGTGGGATCCTGGATCCTCAAACACCTTCTCATCCTTCCTCCCCTCGCCCCCCAGGATCTGCCCGATTTTCGGTCAACGGGAGAAGCGCTCGACTTGAGTGTCCTTGTTCAAGTAACGACACTCGGTGAAAGTTTTGCTTGGTTGCACCTGGGAGGTTGAGGGGGTCCAGAACGGCATCATGCAAAGGAATAGACCCGTGTCCCTCAGCGGGCGCAGAACTGGGGCTCGGGCGCTTGGTAGTGCTCGGAAAGTCATCAAGGACACCCCAGTGAGAATCCCCCAAACTCAGCAGAACAATAATTGCTAACGACCTTCACTGAGTTTGGACATACTGGTGTGATTAAAGGGTCTTTAAAGTCTATTTGCCTACCGAGACTCTGCCAGGTGTCTGGACTTCAGATAGCTCCACTTCTGCCAGGTTTGGTCTGGGGCTTTTGCCACGTTTTAGATCACGTTCGCACCTTCTCCACTCTGACCTTCACATGCTCACCCTCATTGATTATAGTGAGCTTCCTAAAACAAGCAACAAGACAAAACCATGGAATTTAAGAACTAATAAATACATTTTCCTGTATGTATTTCACAAAGGTTAGGCTCTTACTGTATCTCTCACTCTAGCCAGTTACAGAGACTGATGATATATGAATCTGGAAAAAAAAATAAAATTAACCTGTATCTCTGTTCTCTGTTAGGATAACCCTAGGGAAAGAAAAGCAATGTTCCAGCGACAGAAGATCCGTTTTCCTTGAGAACATTGCAAGATACATATTTTTTATGTCTTAACACTCCATCTTTAACTTGGAGATCTCAGAGATCTGGGTGGGAGCAAGACCTGTCCCGCAGAGAGTACTGTTTTGTTTTGTTTTGTTTTGTTTTTTATTCCTTCTGCAGGGTATTTTCTAGGTATTTTGTGAACACAAAGGATTCAGCTTCCTAGCAAGATTTCCACAGGGGTATCAAGGAAAGCACGAAGACCTCAGTGCTGCTCGCTTCCGCCCCCCCTCCCACGAGATCCAGCTGAACCAGCCTGTAGCCCCCTCCTGCCTTGGTACGTGGTGTCTGACACTGCCATCTTGTGTTCTAGAGTTTCAGCTATTATTTACAAAACCAGGGTCTCTGTCACTAAGTTTCAATGAAAAGGTGTAATTTGCAAAGGAAAAGGTGTAGCTGAGTCTGCAGACAGTTTAACCACAAAGGGAGGTGCCAAGTGCCCGTTTTATTTAAGATGCTAAATTTCAACATTTTAGCTTCTAGCTAAAGAGAAAAGTTTAAGCATCATTGAGCCAGTTGGATCTTCTTGAACTATGAGCAGGTTTTTTTGCATCTATCACGGCACAACTCAGGCTTTGCTTATCTACCAGGTCTCTCCAGTGGCACATTTCTTCTAGTCATTCATTCTCTAGGAAGAAACTAGTAGAGTTTAATTATCCTTTGTAGACACAAACATGAAAGTCCTGCCAATAGTTTTCTGTATATTTTCTGCCTTTGCTACCACCACTGTAACCTCAGACAAATCTCTGCAGGTTCACCAGGCAGTTTTGGTGAATGGCTTCAATAGGTAAAACTGCATGAAAGAGAAAGGCTGAGGAAAATAATTCAAACGAGGCAAGGCAAGGAAGTTTTACCCTAGTTTAATCATCTGAATTGACTGGCACAGGCATCTGGACAGTGAGCACAGATGGAGGAAAACTGAGGGTGATATACCAGTTTTACGCCCACTAATAAACTAAAAAACATTTTGGGGAGCTGGAAAGGGAAGGGTAAAATGGGGACAATAGAGACATCTCTGGAAATGCAGAAGGGCTGTCAAACTGTGTCTTTAACTTTAAATTATCTATTATTTTTCCTTACAGAGAAGGCCTAGTGGCATGTTAAAGATAATGACCCAAAGTTTATTTAATGTTTCCTGACTTTTTTTTTTTTGTATGTTATGACCTAGATTACTGAAACACGGTTTTCTTTTTTAATTAAAGTAAGTATAGATTGCAAATCACTGTATCCTTTTAAAAGTATTAAAGTCACATAAGAATGGTGTAATTAGAGTAAGTGATGAAAACTTTCTGGTCAGAACTTCAAAACATGTCAAATTAATAATGATCAACTTGAGTAAGGTGTTGCAAATAATGTTAACTAAAAATGTCCACGTGCAGTCCCTTTGAGGGTATGTGAATAAATATCTAACAGTTTCTATCGGGGTCTCAGTTTATACTGAAAATGAGGAAGTCTTTATAATTCATAACTATTACAGAGTCTTTATGAATGGTCTTTCTCATATTTCCCACTGGAAACCATTAGATAATCTGTTTTTATTATACAGAGCCAAACATTTGGCTTAATATTTTTGTTTTAGAACAGACCACAGAATCATGGGGATATTAGCCATCTCATAATTTTTAGGGGTGCCTTAAAACCATGTACATTTATTCCTGTCTTGAGAGTTTCTTAAAGTTACAATCTTTGATCCTTGTTCTCCTAAAAATGTTACCCAAGATACATATAAAACAGGCATTAAAGGAGTTTCCTACTCTATGTTTCTTCATTAACCATCTACCTTACCACCCACCAATGCTGTGGATTTAAGAGTCTACATAATTGAGTCCGTAAATTAACAAAAAAATCCAGACAGCTGGAGCAACCAAGCAGTAGATGGTACACTGGCCTTAATGTTCTCATATTAGCACATTAAACAAGCAGAAAGGGAGCTTTTAATTATGCCTGGGTTTTTTTTTATGGCAACAAGATACGTCTTTCCCTGACCTTCTTGCAAAGTAAATATATTTTGGGGGCTAAAGCTGAATTAAGAGAGATAACAAAAGTGTGTGTATTGCAGGATTATTCTGAGTATCCAAGAAAGACTGTAAATAGGAAGCAATGAACTTCAAGCGCAATCCAAACTGATGTTCAGTGTTCTAAACAATGAGTTATTCAGCATTTCAAACTGACAGCTTGTAAATGTAAATTTTATTAAATGCAGAGCAATAAAATTTTGTAAGTTTCTGTCATTTTGAATTTTAGTGGCTCAGATTGAAGCCTCCAGCCTTTTAAATCACAACTTGTACCAGCACAGCTCTAAAACATTCACCATTCTTAAATGCATGCTTTTCAAAACCTCATTATTGGTTTTGCTCACAAAATAACCTTGTCAGGATCCAGGTATGCATGTCTCATGTCAATGATATGCTGACAGGCTCCTGCCCTCTGTTGTGTTTACATTGTGTATCGTATAAAGCTTTCTTCTCTTCATTCTCACTAGGCAGAAAATAAAACAGGGTTAGCAGTGATATCACCCTTCAGACCAGCCAGATTTTCTCCTTTGATCTCCAAAAAATTTCTTTGCATGCACATGGTAAGGGTCTGGCTCAAGGATCCTTGTTTTTCACTTGAGACAGATATTGAATAATTCGGGGCAAATGAAAACATACTAACACCTATCAGTTAAAGCTGAAATCTAGCAGGGAATATTTTGGAAAAGTTCTTGCATGACAAAGTGGTATCAGTTGAGATCTCTGGTAACGTTTTAATGGATAACAGCACTTGAGGAGAAGGCAGTTTTGTGTATGCAAAGGATCACAGGAACTTGGCCAAACAGCTCAGACATTTATGAGACCAATTTTTTTTTTTTCCAGAAGATTACAGCTGCCACTGAAGCACCAAAGCGAAGTGACAGAATTGCACAGCATCCAACAGGTTTGTGTTTGCCAGTAGGGATCTAAAGTTCAGCCACTTCATTTGATGTGCTCCAGCAGTCACAGATACCTATGTCAGTGTGTGTGGCTGTGGGTGTACGTGTACATTTGCCAATTTAAAAGGAACACTATCACCTCAAATATAATATTTTATTTGAAAAATGTGCACTCTAATCACAAATAACCATAGAAAAATTACTCCAAACATTTGAAATTGTGTTGCTTGGTGAGAAAGATTAAAGAGCCAGCACATCTAATTGTAAGTTTGAATCTCGGTTCTCATAGTACTCTAGATGTGTATTTTTCATGGTATTTCATCAGCTCCATGCAATAAGCTGTGCAAGCTCTTAATTCATTGACTAGATTGCCAAACTGAACATGAATTTTAGTCTGTTATTAACCAGCGAGAACTTTGCCTGAGTAAAGTAAAGTAAAACCAACAGGATCTGATCCACTATTAGATGCTAACAGGATATGTGGTGGAATCCTTAAGGCACTGAAAATAATACCTAATCTCACATTAGGAACAGTTGCATATTCTCAAAGCCTTAGTTGCAAGGTTTCATCTTCGTCTACTTGAATACAGAATTAGATATGCAAATTCTGCCACAGTTGTTGCTTTTAAATTTTCCTGGTGTGCTTCTCCTAACTATCTCTTCCTTACTATTTTCTGTATTTACTGGGTTGCTAATACATCTCTATAGTTTGGCAAAACAGAGATCTGAGATAATCATGCCATAAAGCTACTCCATCTCCATCAAGAATGCTTATAGTTTTGGCAGCGATAAATGAACTGCCCTCTAAGATGTAAAATTTCCTGGGAGGAAATTAGTTTGGGAGCACACACGCTAGCGCTGAGCAAAAGCATTTTGGCCGAGTCGTAACTTTTGATATACATACCAAAAGAAGAAAATTAATACAAAGTAGCGTTTTGAAAATCAGTTATCCCAGATACGTAATTCTGCTGGTCATACTCACTTACGGATTATTGGCAGTTCTGATTTTAGTTTGTCATGTTCAATAAGAAAGATGGACAGGAAAAGTATCTAAAATTTTAGCCCTTTGCCATTCCAGCTGAGATACATTACCCGTGAGCTGTGAGCTTTACTGTTGTAAATAATATCAATAATATCCAAGAGAGTATGTTTATTAGAGCTATGACAGGCCAGCTGCTGAATTGGACTGTGATGCCCAGCTGCCCAGCCAGGACATCAGCTCTCCAGTTTGCTGGATCTCACAGTAGCTGAAGTGGCCGCAGGGATTTGTGCCTGGCCTCACTGCTCATGTCATGGCTTAAGTCACTGACGAAGATGAGTTCACGCGAAGGCATGAGGCTGTGGTGTGGGTGAGGTGTGGGTGCATGTTCATTTCTGCCAAATCTCTTGCTGTGGTGGTAATTGCTGGCAGAGGTGTGACAGCAAATAACAGAGGGGATGATAACATTGCAAACTGCTGCAGCTGTTTGCTCTCCGAACGTGAGTCAGAGCCCCCCCGTCACATTGGGCAGTGACATGAATGCCTGTCAGGCACAATAGACATTTCAAAGCTGATTAAGACATGTTACATTTACTTATTCAAACAGGGATCATTTTCTGGCAAAGTACACCAGGGTAGTTAGTGCTTCAGTCATCTTTGCCTTCATTCGCCAACACGTTGCACTGAAATGGCACAGCTGATGGATGGCTGGATGGTTCGTGGAGGTAACGCTAGGCTTCAACCCCTCTTACTCTCTATCTTATACAGTCTCTAACAGCAGTACATAGCCGAGTAGGAGTCTAATAAATGGCACTTTACAGACATTTCAAATTCATTTTGGACTGGAATAGTTGCCTACTCAAGAAAATCAGGCTCTGCAGTAAGTGCAAACCTACTTCTCCCACGAAAGTTTCACAGCAAAGTGTGCATCCAGTCTGAGTACACCAGACTGAGGTGTAGACCTGACTGTATTGATCATATATTCACAACAGCTAAAATCTGTAGTCAGGCATAAGGATCTCAATTCACTAGGTGATGTACATGGGTATAGCCAATAGATCATATTTGCTCCTTAAATATTGCAAATTGCAATCTAGGCGTAAAGAAAGAAACAGAAACTTGCTGCAGTCATGGGGGAGAACCAAGAAACAATGAGACAATTTTATTCAATGTGACAGACAACTGTACTGGATCAACAGTACCTTCCAGCTGCCAAGACGCTTATGGACAAGGAGGTTGAGCAATGAAGGAGCGGAGGAGTAGACTCTCATCTCTTCACATCTGAGTCCTTGTGTAATCGTACTGGTAATGTTTTTTCCCATACAGTATGGGAGATTCTTGAAGACCTATGCAGATACATAACCAAAATAATTTGAAGTTTAGAGAGATCTCTTTCTGGAAAAAAGCTCCTGGAACAGGGATTAAAGTTTTGCCAAGTGGATCACAACCCAGAATATTTTTCTGTGCTATACAGAGGCTAGTAAAATAAAGCCTAAGAGTCTGGGGAACTAATTAGGTTTGAGCACTCTGAAAGCATGGTTGGTATGTGCTGCAGTGAACGCAGAACTGCGTGTTTAGGTATAACAGTCATGACTACAACATCTGCAGTTTAGTGTTGGAGATAAACGTATTTTTGGAGAGGTTGAGGTAGGAAACCCTGAGCTCTAATCTTGCCTTTGAGGCTGACACCATATATGACTTTGAGCAGGTCAGTTAGACTTGGCAAGAGTGGGGGGGATTGCAGTGGGTTTCCCAAGTCAAGATTCATTCCACTCATGTATGTGCAGTTCCTTGGATGAAGATCAATAGCAAATTATTATTGTTGGAGGCTGATCATAAAAGTGCTTTAAGGGATATATTCACTATTGTGGGAGTCTTAAAAATAATTTGCAATTAATAATTTATTCAGAAAATTGAGTTTGTCTTCTTGTGAATTGTTCACATGTAGATCATATATTCACAGACTGATAGATTATATAAAGGCATTTACTGATGTACTTCCAAGGGACTTCTCTTGGCATAAGGTTCAGTATGAAAAAGAATAATTAATAAGGACCTCCAGGCAAGCGAAATAGAGGATACATTGCAACACAGGTTTACTTAATGTGTCATATAAACACGATAATTTTCTTTGCTGAAAGATTTTTTAGGCAAGGGCGATATCGTAGATATCATCTATGTGGACTTTGATAGAGAGTAGCTACTCATTAAGTCAGAAAGGTGGAAATCAGTAGATAAAGTGAAGATGGGAGAACTAGCTAAAGACAGAATGATGATGGATATTACTGCCAGGAGTATCAGGTTGCAGAGGATGGGCTGCCTCGATGATAAGATTCAGGTGCAATCTTGTGTAATGCATTTCTTAATGAGCTGCCTATAAACAGCAGGACTGGGCTGGTTAACTGGTAAGATGACGTTAGGAAGCTATAGAGGAGGCTCAAGATATTGGTCCAAAGGAACTGGATAACCCTGTGGTCTGAAACACTTGATGTGGGATAAGATTCAGCCATATAAAGCGCAAGGTCATACACTTGGAAACTAGTAACCAAATTTTCAGGAGAAGATAAGACATTATAGCTAAAAATTTAAGAGGAGAATGAGAAGACTACTATATCTATTGGAAATGGGATTTAATTGTGAAAAAAAGCAAATGCAATTGTAGTGCTCGGTAATAAAAGCTGGGGGAAAGAAGGAAGAAGGGGCACATTTGAGGTTATGGCATTTGTCTTCCGAAGTAACAGTTATACATGCTGAGGCTCTGTCTTCCACGAAGCGTCTAAACATCCACCTGCTGATGGAAAGTAGTGAATGAACTCCCTTTTTTTGCTTTGCTTGTGTGCGTAGCTTTGTTTCACTTACTAAACTGTCATTATCTCAACCTTTATTTGTTGGGTTTGCCCTTCTGATTCCCCTGTCCTGCTGAGGGAGAGAGAGCAACTGACTGGGTGGGAGCTTATCTGCCAGGTGGGGTCAGCCCACCAAATGGAATCTAGAACAAGCTTCCAGCAAGAGAGGTGGGAGAAAATTACTTTCCTGCTTTTGTGACTGAATTCGACGGATTCCTTCAGGAACTCAATAACAGGTCACCAGTGATTCAGGTGGGTCCTTCCAAACCTGCAGTCCTTGGTGCTAGAAAATAATCCTAGAATTATTTTCCACGTTGTTATAAAAGGAAGAAAAAATTAATGGCTTTTTATTGGACTGGTAAGAGGTCAAGACTGTGAGAAAGACTGCTTTCTTCATTATTCTAACAAGCATTGGGGCTTGGAGTTCCCTCTGATCCTCTATGTTCAGGTTGAAAACTTCAAATTTGCGCGACCCTCTCAGTAGAAGCTGGATGTACTTTGTGTGACTTTCCAGTTGCCTCTTCTATAAATTAGTTCTTGTTCTGAAGGTCTTTTTGACTCTTTCTCTAACTGTTGTTATTTAGCCTGGCTGTTGCTGGATTTTCTACTCTGAGTTGGCTACCGTTTCCTCCAACAGTAAGAAAAAGTGTTTACCACACTGAAAATGCGGTGTGGTTTTACTAGCAAATTTGGCTAGTGGAAAGACCAGAGAACTTGTTTGTGCATTCACACAACTGGAGAGCAAGTTTCCAATGTGGGTTTTTCAATGTTAGCTGTGGCCAGAATTACTGTTCATGTCTTAAATACTAGCCAGGTGTCAGTTAGCTATTTCCTTTTCCACAATGCAGGGAAAATTTAGCACTTTACACAAAGAAAAAAAGCTACTGCTTACTTTACTCTTCTCTCCCCAGCACAGACAGTGCAGAAGGAGTTTATTGTTTGGGACCACATGCCTTGGTCACTTTTGCAGGAGGGAGGATGCGGTTAGCCTTCTCTTAAACATTTAGCTTGGCCTCCATAGTCTCGTGCTTGGTGAACCTCACTGGTCCTGTTTTACTGGGTAGTTTGTGGGGAACAGCTGGCTAGCGGTTCTTCCCTGTTTTATTAGGCAATGTAGTTCATAAAATTTGCGGCCTTCACTTTAACCATATTCCTGTGTGGAAAGTCTTGTTCACTGCAGCGTCTGGTCCAGAGACGTTTACATCACTGTAATCAACAAGCACTTAAAGCTGTTATTCCTTAAATGACCTTAGGTTAGCAGGAAGCAAGATGGAAAAATGCTCTTCCAAAAGCAAGGATTTCCAACTTGAGTAGGAACCGGTTTTTACATGTATAAAAACAAGTGATTATTTACCATTTCCACACAGTTGTCAGTCTAGTCAGCTGCATTAATCACCGAGTCTGACTCAAGACACAGTAATCAAGCAGTGCAGAAGAAAAGACTATCTGGTAAAGACATTAGAGATGATACTGATGAAGAAGAAACAGTTTGTTTGTTATTTGCAAAACTCTAGTGCAATTAAAATTAACAGCTGCTTTCTACTCTGCTCCAGAACTGAGTGGCAAAATCAACACAATAATGCAAGTAAATATCTTCTTATTTTTTTTTTTTTAATGCACATTTCACTTTTCTTTTGCAACAATTTTGCTTTTCTTTTCGAGGACACTTTCCTTGTTCAAACAGATGTAATGGCAATTTCCATCTCGAAGAAGTGGAGGGTCTATGGATCCCAGCTACAGAGACTTGAAATAGAAAAATTGATATGAATGAAACATAGTAAGAAATGCGTGTGTTTGTATAAGCACGGGAAGAAACAGAACAGAAGTTAAAAGAACGGCTTGTATCATAACAGAGGACCCAGCTCCCGTGGATGATCTCTCCGAGAAATGTGTTGTTTCCATCAAGAGCTGAAGAGGACAGCACAGATGACTCACGAGCTAACGACCTGCATTCCTGACAAGAATGGCAAAAAGGTTGCAGGCTCTCACACATGCCATTCCTTTCTGTTCAGCCCAGAATTACACCTCACTCTACTTGATTTGCACCTTTTCCCAGAGCCTGGGAGAAGCATACGGCTATTTCTATGCAGGTAGTGGGTTTTGGCTCTTTTGTAGACACTTGCATGTAGGAAATGTAACCTTATACTATATTCTAAAAAATTCACACATTCACAAAGATTTAGTTTACATTTGTACAATTTGCCTTTGAAAACACAGTAGACTCTGTATGCCACAATTATTTAGTCAGGGTAACTTAAGAACAAGGGGGCAAAGGAACCAAAACTGGAACTGTGCTATTTCTTCTTCAAACTCAAACTGATTACCAACAATTGTTTTCTAATAAAACTGGAACAAAATAGTCTGAAGAAAAAAAAGATTATTTCTGATTGACAGCTCAAAACAACATCAGAAATGAAAGGCAATGGCTTGCACTGAAAAACATGACCTGGGGGTGTAGAGGAAGACATGAGGGAGGGCACTTGTGGCTTCCAAGAGAGGCACAGAAATGAGCAGGTGCCAGAAAGGAAAGTTCCTTTTGACCCAGATGAGGAGTGAGCTGGGTACGTGGCGCTGTCTCCCGTGAGGAAGGACGATGCTGCACAGGAGGGCTGGACTGCAGAGAGTGAATAAGAAGAGATTCCCACAGTCATCTCTGACCCTCAGAAATTCCCATAGATCTTTCCCAGCACCAGCTTCCTACAACACCCGCTCACCCTTCCAGCCCCCCTTCCCTACCTACATAAAACCTCCGACTCCTCCACCGCTGCCTGTCTCCTCTTCTAAACCTCTCTCTCCCCTCCTGTCACTTTCCATTACCTCTGTGTGCCCAAACTTACTCAGCAGTTGCAGTGATCCATCCCACTTAGGGGGAGCTGCCAGGCCTTCAAATACTCAAGCCTTTTCTGCTAAAACTGAACTGGAACAACTTCAGTGACAATCTGAAGACGAAGAACCAAACCAAATGAAAGCTTTTATTAAACTCACTGCTCAGCTGATAAAGGTGGAAGATTTAGTAATGGCATACAGAGGTCTTACAGACCTCCGGGCTTTACAGGTGTACAAGGTCTTACAGACTATTAAAAGTCCTCAACTGAAAGTGAAAATCTACATAGGCTGAATTTAAGCCTTCTGGGTTTGCTTTTCTCAGCAACCTTCCATGGACTCCTGCAAGGTGTTTTCAAACACCCAAGGCTCCAATGATCAATAACTATTTGTTTAAGGAATTAAAATAAAGTCATAGAGCTCTTCCCTCCCTTTTTCTGAAGTACAGAGATAGGACATTGTCTATACCATTTGGTTTCACATACTGAAGAAGTTGATTTAATTCAGTAGAAAATGCTCAGGCCAAGTAATAGGCCAAAACTGGACAGAGAATGGGGATACAACTACCTTCTTAGAACCTAAATGAAATATGGGGATTTTCAAATTGTTGCCATCTCACTTATCATTGACAATATTACCAGTGAAATTTCTTCATGGAGAAGTAATATAAAGTATATAGAAAACAAAAGAGCAAATATCAAAATACTGACTGAATGTCCCCTAAACAATATATATTTATTTTCTGTGTCATTGGGTGACCCAGGGATTTTTAAGTGAAAGCTCTGTTCAAAGGCACTGTTCAAGGATTTTTCCTTATTATTCTAAAAAAGCAGAAGAAGAGTTTCAAATTATTGGCATACTGCCATCAATGAAAAAAAAATATATATATTTGACTGCAGAGTGTTCAGTTTGTTAATTCCAGTGCTTTTCAACATGCTTCATATATTTCCTTTACCTTTAAAGTATGAAGTAGTCCACGACTAACTTCCTTTCGTCTATAACAAGTTGTTCTTATTTAGCAAATAACAAACTAGTTATGGTTGCAATGACTACATTGCAATTTGAAAACCTTCCTAGAGGGGATCTGCTGGTACCACCAGTCTGTACCACTCCACATAAAAGAACCAGATCATACCTCTAATGTGCTTGCTGAACATTGACAAATAAAAAGATTTGTAGCCTGATTGTTTGCTCTGTTATGCTAGTATAAAGTGAAACAATGGTAAACAATGCTCCTTTGCTTTTTTATCTTTAATTAAAGCTTTAACTCCAATGGGCAGCTCTAATCTTGTACACTGATTTTTCATCTGGTCAAAAAGGATTTTAGAACATCCCTGTAATCCATACATTTAACAACTGCAAGGAGACTCTTGGGGGTTGAGTTGTCCAGTTACACTACTGTGCTGTCTCCTGGGGACATTTACATTTATCCTTCTTGGTAGTCCACAGCAAACATGCATGTTTATCCATATCAAGTATTCTCTGTATTTCCAAAACTATGACTTAATATATAAGCACTTAATTAAATAGATCAGAAATACAGCAATTCAAGACGATTTTATGCCATGAATGCCATATTGGAGACAAAATGGTTCTGTCTATATTTTCACTCATTTAGATGATGATGCTAACTTTTAATAAGCTCAAGTGATTTGTGGAGCAGTATTATCTAAGAAGAAAATTAAGTTTGGGGATTTGTATTATAACACACACGTTTCTTTGTTGTATTTCAAATGAGAATACATGTAGCCTGGAGCACCTTCCTCTCTGATCATCCTGCTTTTGCACATACAACCCGAACCCCACTAATTCTCTGTCTTGGGGGGGGTTGAATAGAACCCTTCTTCTCCCCAGAAGCACTGGGAAGCTTTGAATTCATCTTTTATGTTCTTTCTTAAGGTGACCGAGGCAGAATCGGCAGGAATATGAACAGTTTCATAGATATTTCCAGTGGTTTATCAGTTGCCTGTCTGCCTTGACGGGAGATGAGAAGCATTTAAATGTCTAATGCCAATTGTACAGCCGTTCAGTATATCAAAAATCTTAAAGGAAAATTCCATGTTTGTCCTTGTTGCTGTTCCTTCCAAGAAATGCTGTTCAGCTGGACCCTGATGCTGATCTTGCTGAAGTTCCTAGTTAGAACAACTTTTAGTATAATTAGGCTAAAATATGATTTAAAGTGGAAAACAGTTGATGAGTAACACCCTTAATTTGTTTTGAAGTATGAAGAAAGTGACAAAGATGTGTGTCTGGTTTTCCATTAGAAATTAAGGTCGTCTGCTTTTTTTTTTCCTTTTTTTTTTTTTTTCAGAATGTCACTGGGAGAGCATTTGGACTCCGTACTGCAAACACTTGAATACATGAGTAATAGGGAATTTTCTCGATCCTGCTGAGGATTGAGTAAAACACTGTGCTTGTAATATTGGAAATTTCTGACATACATTTCAAAAAGAAAACCTGGGAGAGACTGAAACAGGAATGATTTCTGCTCTGGCATGACACAAAGTTGTTCTAAAAATTCTTAGCTTGATATTGAATCCATTAAAGTACATCTATACTTTAAGCGGCATTAACTATCTCTTTTGTTCAAATTTTTACGTAAACTATGCCCAAAGTATTGTTATCACTCGTCATATCGGAAGGATATTTCAAATAAGGGCTTGCAGAGATCTGGTACTATTGGATATCTTTATTAATGACTTTAGAATAGAGAATATGATTCTTAAAGTTGACGATATAACCAAATTGGAAGGGATAGCATGCATTTTGGAGGACAAGATTATAAATAAAATTATATTGACAAATTGTGCAAGCAGCCTGAAGTATAGGATTAAATTCAATGGAGACATGTAGCAAGCACTACAGTTAAGCAGGAAGAAAAACTCCAGGTGTATGAAATTCTGATAACAGGAGGGGATTCAGAGGCTGTTAAGTAAATCAGAAACAGTACGAGTCAGCAATGCCATACCGTGAAGAAAGCAAACATCATACCGAGATATATAAAGAGCAGCCTCGTACGTAAGACACATGAAGTAACACTTCCACTCTACTCAGTACTCATAAGCCCTCAACCTAAGCACTGTATCCAGTTTTTGGCACACCACTTCAAGAAAGTGGAGAGGGGCCAAAGGAAAGCAACGAGAATAATCAGAAGTCTAGAAAAGACAACCCAGGGAAAGCCTGAATGAGGAGGAGATGTTTAGTCTACGGAAAAGAAGGCTGACTGAAGACATGCTAACAGCTTTCAAGTATGGGAAAGACTGCTGCAATAGAGGAGGTTGTAAACTGTTCTCCATGGTCATTGTGCATAATGAAACAATGGTTCAAAATTCAGTTAGGGCTACGTAGACAAGTTTTCTTAGTAGTTGCCTAACTGGATTGAAAGTTCCGAGTAGATCACCTAAGAAAATGGTGGCGACCCTATCTGGTGGGTTTAGGAGAAGCTTAGGCCAAGAGCTGTCAAGAACAGTTCAGCTGCATTGTGGGGAAACTAGGCTGGACTTGGTGTGGTGCTTGCTACCATATTTGTTTTCCACGCTACCACATTTCTTTAAAAATACAAATATATCTTGTTACTGCACAGAAGCCCAGCCAAGAAAGGGACCTGGCCATGCAGGTGGACATCGCTAGAATGAAAACACGGCCCCTTGGTAGAAGCGAGCTGCCAGGAAGCACCACAGACCACCTGTTTTCTGCCTTCGAAAGAACTCCCTCAGGGGATTTCCCAGATTTTTATTTTCCAAGTGTCCAAGCCGGCGGCCTGCAGCCAACACCATGAGAAGGGCCTCGACGGGCGACCGCCCCCCGGCCAGGCAACCCCACACCCCGGGATGGCGACGCGCCCCCC
>VYZM01017827.1:3039-25199 GCA_013398915.1 Dromas ardeola | reverse complement strand
AAAAAAAAAGGAAATTACCTTTTCTTTCTGCATACATTTGACATTATGAGCATAATTTAGATCTTTGTTACAACATTCTATTAATAGAACTTGCCTATTCTCATTTTTCAGAACTATTGGAATTATTTTGCAATTGCATTTTTAACTAAATGTGCTCTAATAGCAGTTTCTAATAACAATTGAATTGTGACTCATCTGTTCAGGTCTTGATGAATGGAAAGCTGGCAAAAAAACTCCTTCTCGCCCATTTTGAGTTTTCTCAGTGGAAGGGTTTTGTGAGGCTGTTAGGCTTCCCCCCACCAAATGTAAATGCGTATTTAGATTTTTTTTTTACCTGAGATTACATTGTTGTTATATTTTCAGATGTCATGTCAGCAAGAGATTTGTAAGTGTGCACCACTAATTTGATGTAGGATGTATTTTATCTATGTGACATTAATTTTTAATATAGTATTTAGTTTTTTCCACAATACAAACTTTTGTATTCTTTATAATTGCTCTTCTCTTTTTTCCTTTCTTTTTTTTAATCTTAGATTTTGGGGCTTTTTTTCCCTCTTTATTTCCCTTTCCCCTTTTTTCTTTTTTTTTTGCCTTGTGTGGAGAACTTAAATTGCTAGTGAAAGAATATAAATGCCTTACTTCATTACTTTATGAAGCTTAGTTGTATATTCTTTTAGCAGTATGTAGTAAAAGCTGATTCTTTATTAGGTCAACAGTGCATCTACTTTCATAAATCCACAAAATATAAATTGAAGAAATAAGTTTCCAAAGTTCTGCTGAAAGGAATTATGCTGCAAATGTGCATTCTTAACATGAGTTTAGTTTTTTCTGTGTCCGAAAAAGTACTCTTCCTATCTTAAATTTTATGTTGTCCCTGATCCTGAAACTTTGATGTACGGTGGCAGGAATCTTGCCTCACTTTGGAGCCCCTGTGGGACTGTGCACTGTGCAGATCTCTGTTCCTTCCCAGAAAGCTGATCTTGGATCATGCTGTTCTGTACCAGGGAAGGACCCTTGTTTTGGAAATAAACGCTTTATAAAAATAGTGAGCTCTTCAGGTATGTCGAGTGTCATTTAGATTTGTGTCAATTTGAGTGTACTAATGATACCTCATTCAAATTTGTGTAATATTTTGTAGTATGAGTACCACAGTATCTTAGAAATACAAAGGAAATACCCGCTTTGATGCTTTTTTGCATAAAGTAGTAGCCTTTGCCACCTAGTCTTATTATATTGAAGCTGGCTGGAATGCTTGTCAATCCAAATCTATGAACACTGTCAGCATACGTTGATTTTAAAAGTGCTAAATGGTATTTCATACTTCTGGTTTAACGTCAGGTTTTTTGTTCTTTAAAATGACAACTTAATTTGATATTGTTCTGTTGTAGACATCCCTAGCCACGCGTTTTGCCCAAGAAACATTTGGAAAACAGTACAAACAAACCATAGGACTGGACTTCTTCTTGAAAAGGATAATGTTGCCAGGTAAGAGAATAAAAACTAAAACTGAAAAGTCGGGCAGAAGTAAGGCTTGCAGAAACAGATTCTTCAAAGTAATTTATACTAAATAAGCTTAGTACAGTGCTTTTCATGGCAAAGTAAATTATGTTATTCAGAGAAAATTTTGTTGGTATGTTCTTTTTAGGTGACAAAGGGTTATGTATTTGCAGCTTCTATCTTTAAGTAAAACACTGAATTAAAATAAAAGGAATGCTATCTATATTTGTGATTTTTATTATCTCTACTTGAGTGTACTTGCTGTCCATGTGGATAATGTAACATACAACAATGAAATGTAACTTTAAATATATTCATAGAAAAAGTGCATGTGTATTTTTTAATTTTTTTTCAAATAAAATACACAACTTGTATTTGACTTGTGTGAGAGAAGCATAATGCAGCTATGGAATCGCAGTGCTCTAATATGTGAATGCTGTTTTATGCAAGGCAGCATGAAATTGCTGGCATTTAATAGACCACTAAAATTTAGGGTCCCTCGGCACTCATAAAAATACAGTTTGAGCATTCAAGATGTTTCACTTCATGATGGCAAAGAAACTATTTAGATGCCAGTTGCAAAACACTGCATGGAAAATGCCAAGAAATAATTAAAAAAGAATAGTTGCTGGTAGAAGTTTGTCTCTGAACAATTGGGGGCTTAAAATAAGTCTTTGAATTCATTTGTGGTTGCTCAGTTTCTAAGTATGAAAGTATGTCATTAAATGCTATTTTTTCTGGTTCCAGAAATCAGAAGAAGTTAGAAAAAGTATGTGTAATTATTAAAAGTTGTAGTGAGATTTGATAAAGTTGATGCAAGTTCTGTAGTTCTGTCTTTTTCCCTTGTTGAGAGTGGGGAGGGAAACAAACCCAGAAATGAAGCATTTTAGCTATAACCTGAAGTTATAAGAAAATATGTAAAGTTCTTGAACTTATTTTGTTAAAATTATATTGCCAATAATTTCTTGATTATGTTTATATTTTTTCTTAAGTGAAACAGAATAATCTTTTCAGACTATTTCTGCATTCACTATTTTGGTTTGGCCATTTTGTTGTACTTTTTTAGTATCTGGTGAGTGATAAAGTACCAAATTTCAGTGCTAATTTCTCCATAAAGTCAACAGAATAATTTTTTTATTGTCCTGCTTGTGCCTCTAAAAATACCAGTGTGCATAATACTTAACAGCAGTACTTGCAAGTAGAATGTGAACACAAATCATACAGTGTGCATGCTGAGAACTTGTATTTTGCAAGTTTTTTTCCAGCTGTTAAGCATACAGAAGCTATTAGTACGTTACTGGGATTCTAAATATTCTTGCTGAGTAGAAAATTTGGAAAATTATCAACTATTGATTCATTCATGTTTTACTTTCTTCCAGTTTATTTTGTAATAAAATCAGAATGTTGATGAAAATAGCACCAAAACAGCAACAAAGTCTGTACATCTATTTTTCTCATTTGTCACTAACAAAATAGTAACGTTAGTGGAATGTATTCATATGCAGGAAGAAGTATTTTTCTGTAGATTGTCTATGCCTATGTGTGTGTATATATATGGAGATTTATATATATATGGATTTCTGTGTTTTATAGGTTAGCTGAACTGGTGGTGGGGAGTGAGAGGGGAGGAAGAGAAGAGGGAGGGAGGTAAAATGTCTAAATACTGGAATGGGAAGCATTACTTAAGTAAGCGGATTTTTCTAATTTCTTGATTAGTTCTGGGTCTGCAGAGCTGCTACGTTTACTTGAAAGGTTAATTGATACTGCCGCACAGAAATTATAATGTGTATATCAGTAGGAAAAAAGCCTCCATTTCTCCTATTTAGTAGGAGAATTGATGAATAACTATGGTTCAGTATTTGATTTTTTTTTTTTCTTTAAATGTAAGCAAAGATTTCAGAAGTTAAAGTTACTGATTTCTAGAGTTGCCCAGAAGTTTATATTATGCCACATTAGAAATGCATTTTAGCTTGTGAAATAAAGTACTGTTTTTCTGGTTTTTGGTCTTTTTAAAAATGAAAGCTGTATTCGTCTCCAGTTGTTTTAGTAACTGATGCAGTTTTGCAGTGAAAAAAGTAGACATTTTATATGGTGTAACAATATGGTTTAATACAAATAGTAAATCCTTTGATTACTTTTGAACAATGTGACTTTTAGTGTTCGACTGTTGATAAATTGTCTTCATGCAGTTTGTTCAAAATATTTTTTTCAAATGCAAATCAATTTCAGTGTATTTATTGATGCACTATCTTGTGTAGTCTGGATGCAACCAAAGCGTAGATTTTTACTGCTTAAATAGCATATCTGTTAGAGGGTCTGCTGATAGAGATTCTTAAGAGCCATAGTCAAATGCTTTTAGGAAGGTTGTGGGTGTAGTCCAGTAAACAGGATTCTTCTGTTAAAAGGATTTAAGTTGTCAGTGCAAAAAGTGGCCAGACTTGTGTTTTTAGTTCCATCTTGACTGTGCAGCACTTTAAGTAAGGTTAACCGATGCAGCAAGTATACTTCTGCAGGATCACTACTGAATCAGCCCAGTGGTCTCAGTATATACAAGAAACAGTCTAGATACATGCATTTTTCTGTTGTTAGTGAAGGAAAGTAAATAATTCATAATAGTAGATTTTTAAGTTGAACAGTCACCAATAGGCCATTTAATTTAACCTCCTGCATTAAAGTTTCTCAGGTAATTTCATACAGTTATCCAGGTACTAAGCCCAGTATGCTGTGCATGATTATTACTCTTCGGAGGAAAAATGAAGATAGAAATTTTTTAAAGCATTTGAACACAAAAGTAGGAATCTGAAAATTGTTGAATTTGAAAGTGATAATGTTTATAAAGCTTTTTTTTCCCAAATAGCTGGCATGGATGACATGGTAAATTTTCAGTAGAATGCATACAACCAATTTAGGGGTGGAATACTGCAGCATGGTGAGCTTTTGAGCATGTTTAGTTTGTTTACCCACTGAGGATGCATAGTCATTTCAGTCGGCGGATTTATGTTTATCTACAGTACATGCTTTATGGAAGACTTTCCTGCATTGTTTGCAGTCTTTTATGTTCTAAGCTTTAAAAATAATTAATAGTATATGCACTGTCAAAACAAATAAGCTTTTTATTCTATGAAAGGTTGTCTTTATTGAGCTGGAGTGTTTACGATCTATCTACTAAGCTTCATGTAGAAATGCTTTATCTTAGTATTAGATAAAATTCAGTGTACTTTAAAAGTACTGTGACTAGATTGTCTCACATTCATCTCTACATATTTGACACCAGAGTAGCAGTTTAGGAAATCTGCGCTTTTAACTAGATTAAAGCAATATGCATCATAAAAATATGAAGTGGTATATTTAATACTACAAGTAGCATCTATTCGGCTATATAGTTCTAATTTGCTGTTAATATTCACTGAGCACTGGAATATATTTCCATGGAGCACACTCAGTTGCATAACTAATGTAAGTGTGTTAGTTATAAATTGATGGCTGAATAGATTACATTGTGTAAAATAAGGTTGTTAATAACATAAAATAGTTTGATTTTGTTGCAATGTTTTTAATCTAGGAATAAAAGGCAGTTATGAATATTTGTGAATATGTAGAATTGTTATTTACATGCAAGTCATGTGAGTTGTATGTAGATGAGAAAAATCCTCACCAGACCTTACTGTACTACAGTTTGGTGCTTCCAGGTAATGAGTACAGTTTTGAAAACAGTTGTCACCCATGCAAAATGAGGCAAATTATACTTTAATATGTTTGTATGCACGTGGTGACATGCATTGCTGTGTGTGTATGTTTAGTCTGTGGGTTTCTGAGTTGTTAGCTCACAGAGTATGGATGCATGACTTGTAGGATGGTAAATATTCTGTATTTACACTGATTTTTTTGTTACTTTGTTTTTGAAAACCTGTTAACAGTCAACACAGCCTAAAGACTGTTTAGAGTAGAAAGGAAGATCTATTTTTGGTATAGATTCTTCAAAAATGAAATTATGTAAATCATGTCCAATTTAGTTCCCTGCTTTGGGGTGGTGGGTGGAGGAAATAATCATAGTTTATATCCTCAACTTAGATGTGTGTCAGTATTTCCATTTTTTAACCTGTCAACTATCTAATTGTTTAACTGTATAACGCTAAGAGCATCACTACCAAAATATAGCTACTGTGAAGATTTTCCCCACTTCTAGATTTGTAAAGAAAATTTGGAGGGGAGTTAAGGGACACAGAGTATCAAATAATGTGGTTAAGTTGGCATTAATTGCATTACATTTCAACTCCAAGTACCGTGCTGTAGAACTTTCTCTGCAAAGTTTTACATGTTTCTTCAGTGAGATGTTATATAATTTCTAGTCAGGAATGTTATATTTTATGCAGTTCCAACTCTTTTCTGTTAATACTAAATATGTTAATATTTAGCTATAGTTTTACTGTATCTTAATGACTTAGCTGGACACAAGTGACTTTTTTCCCAATGATACAGTCACCTTTGTGTTGAACTTTAGTTACTATTTACTGTATACGTGTAAAAAGCTATTGCTGTTGATGCGCTAGAGCGGTATTGCCTGCTGTGATAATATATCTTTAATTTTATTTGCATCTATATTTTCCAGGTTACACAATATCTGTATCATTTTCTTTTTCAGGAAATTTGAATGTTACTCTTCAAGTGTGGGATGTAGGAGGGCAAACGATAGGAGGCAAAATGCTGGATAAATATATTTATGGAGCTCAGGTACAGTATAAATGATGATAATTGTACCTATAGTAATTATATAAAATTCACAGAAACTTTGTTCTTAAAATTATACATATCTTACAGGTTGTTGTTTTGTAGATCTCAAAAATGTTGAATCTCTGCTTAACCTAAACTTCATTGATATTGATATGCAAGTCTAATTTTGGAATGTAGTTAATTTTTTAGGTCTGCCTTAAAAAGCAAAGCAAGGGTGCACATTTTTAGATCTGAATAACTCTCAAGAACAGATGTATGTTTCCATGCTTTGTGTCTTGAGTTAAGAAAAGCAATCACAGTAAATAGTAAAGGCTATTTGGATATCCACATGGTAGATATAGTGGCTGCTTTTAGAACAGATGCCTCCTGGGGGGAAAAAGTAGAAGGAGGAAATTAAGAGCAATCCTACACCATTAAACTCATATATGCAACTGGGGTTATAAGAGGGCAAACAAAAGGAGGCAACCAGGTAGCTAAATATTTTTGCAGAACTCCTATCCAATGAAAATTAATTTTATCTTGAGGTAAACTGTGCAACTTAAAGTGAATGGTAGAATTAAGTAAGAGCTAAATATTATAACAGTATCTTGAGTTACGAGATGATATAGGGAGGATATACCATACACCAAACTTCTTAACATGAGTGATCCTAAAATGTGCTCTCTTCTTTAATTTGGAGTCTGTAATGAGAGCAATAGGCGTAACATGTTTATTATAAAATGTTATATTTATATGAAAAGAAAACAAATGCACCTATTTTTTCCCCCAATACTTTAAGCAATAGGAGTATGGAATCCTAAAACTTCTATTGGACAGAAACTATGTAATAATAAGTACAGCACAGGAATGGCTAATTAAGGAGATTAGGATTTATTAGTTAATAGGATAAAGACAAACTTGTCAATTTAACATTTTGTCACTTCCAAAAAAATGTCTAAATATTTTTAGCTGTTGCATCTGGTTTATAGCATTTTTTTATTTTTTAATAAAAAACATTTTGCTGCCCTGTTAAAGATCTACCAAGCAATAGGAGAAAGTGGCTTCCATGACAGAGGGAATTTGATTAATCACAAATTGTTGCCATATGCCCAAAGTAAAGTCAATGAAGGAAATAAAAGGCTATTAAGTTTTTCTGTATTGAATTTGGTGATAAACTTAGGAGTTTCTTATCAGCAATAGCAGGTCAAAAAGTTAATACCAGTGACTCAAAGTAGTGAAAAAATTGATGTCAGTAAGCCTAAAGTTACAGAGGTTTGATTTTTAGTCATTCTGAGCACATTAACAAAAAAAACCCTACATCCAATCTCCTGTCCTTTAATCCTCCCCCAACCCTCATTGTAACCCTAATTTTTTTTTTATGAACTAATGGCTGTTCTCTCTCCCATTGTTGGCATATATTGTCAATGTCTATAATAGGCTTCTTACCATCAAAGCTGACTTGTAAGACACTTTTCTATTAGCTTTGTAACAGCACCTGTTAAAGACACATGAAACTACCTTTATTTTCATCTATTCATGAAACGCCATGAATAATTCGGAAAGGCACTGCTTACAGCTTGTTTCTAGGCAGGAGATTATTTCATGTTGAACATCTGTAACTTTGCAGAAGAAAAAGAGGAAAGATAAAGTAGAACAATTAGGAGTATTTAGAAAGAAAAATCCTTTTAATTATAAAAATTCCTGTGAATGGACAGCAAAGCAACAAGAAAGTAATTGGGAAGAGGTAGCAAGAAGGAATTAGCAAGGGTAAATTGTATCCAGCCAACTTGATTGCCTTCTGTGGTTAGATGATTGGCTCTGTGGAGAGAAGAGCAGTGGATGTTGTTTACCTTGACTTCAGCAAGGCTGTTGACATATTCTCCTATAATATTAATTCAGACAAAATGTAGAGATACAGACTGGATGGGTGGATGGTAAGGTGACTGAAAAACTGAATGGACATCTGTACTTAAAGGGAGATGGTCCAGAGCTCAACGTCTTACTAGTGCCTGGTTATGAGTCGTATTCCTTAGGGATTGGTACTGAGGGTATGTCTTTTTGTACAAAGAATGTACATTTTTCTGTACATTGTACATTCTTTGTACAATGGAACGAAACATTGCTTGCAAGTTTGCAAATGATACCAAATCGGGGAGGAATGGTCAATAAGCTGGAGGTGCTATTGAGAGAGACCATGATCAACTGAAGGAATGGACCAACAGAAACCTTGTGAAATTCACTGAAGACATGCCAAGTCATGCACCTGGGATGTAATAACCTTATGCAGGCTGGGAATCAACTGGAGAGCATCCAGTGAGGGGCCATGAAGCTGATTAATGTACTGGAGCATCTCTCCTATGAGGAAAGGCTGAGAGAGCTGGGACTGTTCAACCTGGAGAAGAGAAGGCTCAGAGGGTTCTTATCAATGTATGTAAATACCTGAAGGGAGGGTGCAAAGAAGGCTGAGCCAGGCTGTTTTCAGTGGTGCCCAGTGACAGGACAAGAGGCAATAGGCACAAACTGAAACATGGGAGGTTCCCTGTGAACGTGAGGAAGCACTTTTTCACTGAGACCAAGCGCTGGTTGTGGAGTCTCCACCCTTGGTAGTGCTCAAAAGCCATCTGGACATGGTCCTGGGCAGCCAGCTGTAGGTGACGCTCCTTGAACAGGGGTGTTGGACCATACGACCTCTAGAGGTCCCTTCCAACCTCAGTCATTCTGTGAAATGGCTTTGGAGAAAAGAAGGTGGAGGTCCTACTGGAAAAAAACAGTTGAAATTGTGAGTCAGCAAAGCACCCTTACAACAGTAAAAGCTACTGGGCTGCATTTGTAAGAATAAAGTAGGGAAATCAAGGACAGTGATTACCATCCTCTCTGACATTTTTGAGTCTACATTTGGAGTCCTGTATTCAGTTTTGGTTTCCCCAATGCAAGAAAGTTTTTAAAATACTGGTGCAATTCTAGCGAAGGTTGCTACAAAAGAAGTATGTGTAGCTATGCTGTGTTGCACTTGGTGGCACATATGGTGCAACTGGGATTTTAAACATCTTGTTTGTAAAGTACAAGAGGTTATCTTAATCGCAAGTCTACAGTTCACTTGATCTTGATTGAAATTTGATCAGGATACCAGGGTGAGTAAGTAGAGCATCCATCTATACTTTGCTGCAAACCTGGCCACTGGAGGTTTCCTTCTCTTTGAATGAGCTTAATCAAATCTCTAGGATAGATCTTTTGGTTAAGTTACTGTTAAGGTGCCATTTTTTGACTGAGGTCCCTGATTTCTTGTGCCCTGTTTTAAAATAAGAGTGCCAGATTTGAGGATCAGAACCTACTTAATTTGCTTGTGTGGTTGCAGTTGGAGAAATTGCAGTTCGCTTGCTGTCTTGAAGCAGTTGCTTTTTTTTCTTTCTGTTTTTTTTTTTTTTTTTTTTTTTTTTTTTTTTTTTTTTTTTGCTCATCCAGAATAATATAGTTGCTGCATCCCATCTTGGTAGCTGAATTTCACTGATGGGTCAGAAGAACTCTGCAGGCTGGGGTGGAAAAGAGCTCTTTGATCTTTATATATGAAAGGTACTAATGAACAGCTTTCTGTCAGTGTTGATTAAAACTGACACCTGTATCTCAGAATTGAGAGGCTAAGTGTAATCAGATAGTCAGTTACCACAGCTGAGGTGATAGGCAGTAGCTCATTCAATTATGGCAACTCAATTGCATGTATTTGAGTGACCTTATCCTCAGTATTAGGACAACAGTGGTTATGTACATGTAGACTGTAAACTGTTTTCACCTGTAAAAATAGCATTTCTGCAGATGTGCAAGATATCATAATGAAGTTACTCTTTGCTAAAATGAATATTCTGTGACTAGAAAAAAAAAACTTTACAATTTTGGTCTGACATTTCATGAATATTAATGACAATTTGAAAGTTAATTTATTCCTTCATATTAAAGTCAGTCATAGGTTGAGGGCAGCTGAGGATAAACCTGAAGAAGAAAACATATGGTTTTAATTAGTTTTTAATTAGTGTTTTCTGTAGCTTTCCTTTATTGTGACAAATCTCGACATAAACTTGACACCTTCTAAATGTTGATTGTCTAGTGTGAGTATATTGCCTGGTTACAACACTTCCATAATAGCAGTTCTGCTGCTGTTTGCATGGTAAATATTTCAGAACCACTCTCATCTCTTACCTGCAATTGCTGCCCGTATCCACATATCTAGTTTAAAGTATCTTTAAGAGCTGTCATACGCTACCTCATAAATTGGCTTGTTAATAGAAAAAGAGTACTGCAGACTCTACCTTCTCCAGAGACCAGCAAATAATTTCTGCAATATTCTGAGTTTCCCGTGACCTATTTTTGAAAATACTCTATACTTCCAAAACAAAAAGCACTCACATATGCACTAATGTAAGCAAAATGTCTCTCTCAGTAGAGTGCAATTATGCAAGCAGGGACTATTTGCCACGTTCCTGCAGACTAGAGAATTTACGTGCTGTTCTCAGCGTGTCGTCCTCCATATGTTTCAAGCCTTTTTCATGGCAGGGAAATGTGCTAATTTTGTGTAAAAAGGCCAGTGTTAATTTTCCACCTCAATGCCTCATACATAATAGGGAAATAACAGCTTTTGTGATATTTACGCATTCTGTACTCCATATACTGTAAGTTTGTGGAAAATATGATGTATTTTTGTGAAAGCAATGACAGGATTTCTATGTTAAATAAAAAAAGGTGAAATAAATTTTAGCTATGGAGTTATGACTAGTCCTTCATTAATTATCTATATCATACTAAGTTGCTTATAGTGTGCTGTTGCGGCAAAAATTTAAGCAAGAAGTATTCTTTATGACCTGGATGCCATGCTGCTTTTTTTTGCATCTCTAAGATACTATACCTGCCATCTTTGTTTCTTAAGTATAGTAAATATTGACAAGATTCAAAAAAAGAACGGTTAAGAAAAGGATATTCTTTAAAGGCAATGTTTAGTTCATGGAGAAAGGGAGCAAATGGAAGTTAGGTGAGCTCTAGTTGCAAACTTTTTTCAATGTTTTCTTTCACAGTAAATCCACCATGAATACTCTTTCTTCCAAAGGTGTAGGTAGGCTGCAGTTGGCTAGAGGACATGTAGCAGAGTAGCATTTTGATGAAGTATGTTAGAAGCAGAGCTGGCCAACCTTAAATGCTCAGATTCTATTAACTTTTTCTTACATTTAACTCTGATGAAACTCTTCAGCGCTGAAGATGGTTTAGATCATCTGCTCTGCTTTTTTGCAAGCTGGTGAGAGAACTTGACCACTGGTGAAAGAAGCGTGGCATGTCCACTTTCTCATCTAAAACTTTCAGCCTTATGTCTGTTTTTTTTTAACCTTTACAATACGTGTCCTTCAGCCTGAGTTTCTTCTTTTCCCGATCATTTAATAACATCAGTATGTCCTTCCCAGAGCAAGGCTTGTATTATGAAAGACAAATACATAAATGCACAGGCATTTGGGTAGTTATAAAAATAGTCATGAGAAGTTAACTGAGATGCAAGATATTAAGGAATAAATTGTACAGAAATTGGAAGAGGGAAGTTTGTTTAATGTTAGATTTGATTAGTAAAGGAGGAAAGATAGCAAGGGAAAAGATGTGTGTCATAATTCTTAATTTCCTTGAAGGTACTGGTGAAAGCTGCTCTTCAGAAGTTAATAGCAGCCGTATAAATATAAGGAGCAAGAACTCATTCTTGCCAAGGAGTTGATGGCATTGAAGTAAGAGATATATTTGTATGCTGTCATAGGGAAATAGGATTTGAAGGTATCTCAGTAGGATCTGTTGCCCTTTTCCAAAGCTATACCTGTATAATGTCTATTTCATTTTTATCAACCTTCAGAAATCCTCCAGTGTTGATGTCTCTGCTGTCCCTGAAGGTGGTGTATTTCAGAATTTCACTATTCTTATTGTCTACATGTTTTTTTTCTAGTATGTACCCTTGGTGTAATCTTGCTATGAGTTAAACCTGTTGCTACATGTTGTATTAATCACAGAATCGCAAGAAAGTTCAGGGTGGAAGGGATCTCAGAAGGTCTCTAGTCAAACCTCCTGCTCAAAGTAGGGTCAGCTGTGAAATGGGACTAGGTTGCTCAAGGCTTTATCCAGTTCCTTCTTGTAAACCTCTAAGGATGGAGGCTGAGCAACCTCTTTGGGCAACCTATTCCACTGCTTGAATCTCCTCATGGTGAAAAAGCTTTTCCTTATATCTAGTTTGAATTTCTTTTTTACCAACTTGTGCCCATTGTATGGCATCCTCCTGCCATGCAGTGCTTAAAGAGCCTGGCTCCATCTCCTTCATAGCTTCCTCATGTATTAGAAGGCTGCTTTTACGTCCTCCCAGGGCCGCCTCCTCTCCATGCTCAAGAATTCTGGTTCCCTCAGTTTTTCCTCATAGGACAAGTGCTCAGACTCTGGTCATCTTGGTGGCCCTCTGCTGAACTTACTCCAGTTTACTGATGTCTTGAGGGGCCTAAGACTGGATGTATTATTTTAGATATGATCTTACAAGTGCTGAGTAGAAGGGAATAGATCCCTTGATCTAGAGGCTGTGCTTCTGCGAATACAGCCCAGGATCACGTTGGCCATCTTTGCTGCCAGGAAACATTGCTCATATTTGGCTTGCTGTCTCCAAGACCTGCAAGTCGTTTTCAGTGGCACCCCAGCCAGTCAGTCCCCCCAGCCTGTGTTGTTTATGCCTCCCCAGCTGCAGGGCTTTGCATTTGTCCTTGTTGAATGTTGAAAGGTTCCTGTTCGCCCATTCCTTGACCGTGTCTACATACCTCTGAATGGTAGCCCTGCCCTCAGGCATATTGGCTGATCTTATGTCTTACACATATTTTGCAGTGTCATCTGCAAACTATGTATAAGAGCAGATAAAAAGAGAACTCCTGTTATCTTCTCTTGAAACTTTTACTAGCATTATCATGCCTGCCATCAGTCTTGTGTTTGTTGAAACAGTTCATTTTTTTCAATTTTCTGATGTCAGTCGTGGTTTCTAAACCTCTGATATCGTTACTGGTCTCTTCTAGTCTACCGTTTTCTTGATGTTCAGTGACCAAAGCAGGATGCATTATTTCACCTGGCCTGTTTCATGCCAGTGTGATATTTACCTTTTTGCGACAAAATAGCTTGACATATTCAACTGCGATGTACTATAACTCCTTGATCCTATTGTATAGAACTTGCTACAAAGCCAGGTGTTTCCTATCGTGCAGTAGATTATTGCTTCCTTTCAACTTGTCGTGGTACTTATTGAATTGCATCCTATTATTTTTAGATTGTTTCTCATCCTATAATCTAAACTCTCCTCAGATAATCTTACAGTCTCTACCAGTTTGTTGTCATCTGTGACATTAATTTAATAAGCATGCATTCTATTTTATAATCTAAGACACTCCTTATGAAACTATCAAGTAAAGCTGGGCCCAGACAAATGCCTGGAAAACTTGACTTGAAAAAATCTTTTCTATTGACAGTGGGTCATTGAATCAACTAATTTTGTATGCATTGTATTTGTATTGCATGTATTCTATATTTTAGCATATTTGTGAAAATTTCATGTGCAGTTTTAGGGAATTTTTTTTTTTTTTCAGATGTGAATGACACGAGAACAAGTGCCAGAAGCCAATTCTGACTCTATTCCTCATTTGCAAGATACTTTATTTGGGTGTCATGGAAAGTAGGGGCAGAAGACTCAGTAACTGAGAGGAAAGTGATTTGTGAGAGCTGATCTTAGAATTATGGAGGGGAGAAGTTGGACGTTTAGGCTGTTTTTGACTTTTGACCATGTTTTTAGTTTCTTCTTTGAAAGTTTAAACTTTGCCAGTACTTCTTGCCCGTCTTCTACAACAGTGGAGGAAGCGATCTGGCTTTTCTTCCCAAAGGAGAGCAAAGACACAACAGTATGGCCATGTGCAGAAATGTGTGATTGAACTGCCTTTATTTTAATTTTTTTCAAAAAGGAAACAGTGAAATTACAAATAATATTAGCTAAAATAAAAGTCCTTCTCCAGTGTGGTTTTTGTCTTACTATTACTGTGAAGTGCTTTTTGGGTTTTTCGTAAAGCATATGCAGTTCGGAATATTTCTAATATAAGTAATTGTAGTCTTTACTGAATTGCCATTCTTTTTCTGCCCTTGTAATTCAGTTAACATCTGAATTTGGAACACATGGAATGCAGGAGAAATACTGTAACAAAATGTGTTTATTACAGAAGCTTATGATTGGTTTGATTATTCCTCAAAAGAGACAACGCCATTATTGTTAACGCTCTTATGATAATAATATTTCAGACTGATGCAAATTTTACCATGTTCAAATATTTTTATAACATTTAACATTTTAAATGTATCTTTTTATTTAGGGCATTCTCTTGGTTTATGATATTACCAATGGCCAGAGCTTTGAAAATTTAGAAGACTGGTATAATGCGGTAAAAAAAGTGAATGAAGAATCAGAAACACAGCCACTTGTGGCCTTGGTTGGAAACAAAAGTAAGTTATTCATACCTAAATATTAATTGAAATACTCTGGGTGTTGCTCTCTATTGAAGATATGGCACAGGGCATATATCTTTAGTAAAATGAAACTAAATACTGTCTTGTGTGTTGTGGCTGTGTACAGATGACATATATTTGGGCGTACCTCAGGGTTCTGGTTCTGGGCAGTTAGGTTGAGGGACTTGCTGCAGCATGCCTTGCCTAGCCTGCAGCCGCTCTGCCTGTGTTTTCTTTACTTGGAGAGCAGCAGACAGGAATAAGAGATCTCTTTCACCCGTGTTTGAATTTGATAGGGCTTCAGGATATAGCCATGGCATGCATCTAGAATGGAGAACTGGGAAGCATTCCTGGATCTAGTAACAGGTATATTTCATGGTTCTCTATTTCAAGAGACTGCTAACTTAAGTACTGGTCTATATTATTTAAAATAACTACACTGCGCACTAGACATAATATTTGTGAGTTGCCTATTAGGCTTTTTTTGCATGCTATCTGTAGTTTTGCATATGAGGTTACTTATTTCCTGTTCTGGGATTTTTTTTAACCTGTCCTCTTTTTGATCACATAAGTATGATATAATGGTTTTGTCCTGACCACCAAAATATGCCACTTTACATAACCATCACCTAGTTAGTTTCCTAATTAGATGGATTCCAAATTCTCACTTTTCCAGCTAAGAAATCTTATAGAAACATCCTTATTAACATATCTGAGCTCTTGATCCTGCTCTCTTACCCTTTTTCTTTTGAAAATGATAAAAGCAACTTAAATCAATTTTAGAAACAAAGTGGTGGAAACAGATACAGATTTTTTTAACAATGTAAACATGTTTTTTTGAACAACAAAAACCAGGTTTGTTTGTTTTTTTTTTTTTACTTTCCAAGTAATTAGTGTCCATATAACAATATCCATATCATGAACAAACTCAAAGACAGACCTCATCTAGCAAGTTAATCTTGTTTAAAAGCATTTGAAAACAATGTAGAGACAACATTTTCATTCAGAACCATTAACTGTAGTGTTGCTACTGTGATGCTGTAACATTTTATGATTTTAATTATGAAAGACTACTTATTTTCTGGGAAGAAAACAGAAGCTCTTAGAGTTACAATATATAAATAACACTTCTGAAAGTATAACATAGACAGTGTTGTACTCTAGCAGATGAGAGGCAATAATACAGATTCTGTTGAAATTCAAAGGAAAAATATTTTTCACTGATTTATATTTTGTCCTGAAATCGCATTTCCTAGCTGGAGTTTTGCAAATCTTATGGAGTATTTACAGTAAGATACATTATAACATAGGATAAATAATGTTCTTTTGCTGGAATGACACCATAGAGGTAGAAAATCTGACACTGGTTTACATTTGAAGGAGTTATATCTGTGTTATATACCTTAAGTATATACATTTTTTTTGTGTACATGCCTGCAATTCTTTGAAATCCAAGTATTTCCTTGTGAGCATCTGCAAGCAAAATATGGTTTCATAGAATGGTTTGTGTTGGAAGGGACCTTAAAGATCCTCTAGTTCCAACCCCCGTGCCAGGGGCAGGGGACACCTTCCACTAGACCAGATTACAGAAAGCCCTATCCAAACTGACTTTGACTCATGCCTCCAGGGGATACTGCAAGGTTTCGCAGGTGAATTTCCAGATAAAGGCTGACACTGACTAGTGAAAGTGATTTCATTTTATGAAAATAGCAGGTGAAGGAACAACATGCTTGCTATCTCATTTTCCTTCAGTAGCTGTGTATAAATAAAAAAAGCAAACTATTGCTTTCATATGATGTTTGTTGTTGTACATGTTGAGCATGCAGGGCATGCTGCTTACAGAGGTCTCTTTTTTTTTTTTCTTTATTTTTGTTTCAGTATGATAAAAATTAAGCTTTGAGAAGTGTATCACTTTTCTGAATTCTGTAATAAGAGAAGAATATCTAGGAGGGCTTCCACCTCAGTACTTTAATGGCCTGGGAGAGGTCGGTTTCCTATTGTTACATAAATAGAAAACAAGGTGTTTTATAGAAGCATGGTGTTGACTCTTGCATATTATGAAAGGATAAAGCTACCAGTATTAACAAGGTCTTCAGTTGGAATCACTGTGTTCAGAATAGCTCAACTTCTTTAGTCAATGATAAGACACTCATACACAACGCAAGAGCAATAATAGGTTTAAAACCAAGAAAAGCCATTTGATATGTTGGTGAACTTATTTGACCTCATGCATCATACAGGAGAAATACTTTTAGTCATTAGTTTCTGTCTCAGGATTGTTCTTGTTTTTTGAGCCATACATGTCTTTTAGGAAAATACCAAGGTATGCTTACTTAAAGACTAGTAAAGTCTATATCCACAGGGAAGTTATTCTAACACCTTTCTTTCTGATAAAAGTTTTCAAAAATTGCCAAGAATGCAGTTATTGTCATTCATAGGGACTGGAAAGCATTGGGCCAGTATTTAGATAACTAGATAAGAATTTGGAAGCCCAGCTGAAACCATTGGCCTAAATTTCGTGCTGCTCTTTTAAGTATACTAAGCTTGGGCTTAGGCTCTTATTTGACCCTTTTCACTTACTGATACTGTCTGAAAGAAATATGTATTTTTCCATTTTGGGGTAAATACACCTGGGATCTCTGATGTAGTGCTTCAGAAAGAGGAATAAAGCTATAGTTTAAAAAAAAAAAAGAAAAAAAAAGAAAGAAAAAAAAGAAGAAAACAATGAAACATATTTTTCTTCACAATGAAATATAGAAAACTGTACACAAGAATCCTATTAGATGAAAATAATTTCCTTGGGTAATTTTGTCATTGAAAGCAAATTACTTCAGGTATAGCAGTGTGTGGTGCATAATTGTGTACTAGCTGTTAAATTGTCTATAAAACTTCATGATTTGTCAGTGTTTTTTTGTATCAATTTGTAGTCATTCTGTTAAATGTGTTAAGTTTGCAGGAATTTCTTCAGTATTCCACCAAACTTGAAGAAATTGTTCAGTGCTGATCTAAATGAACTAGTGCCATTTTTGACTGTTCTATTTTATTGCACGTTGCAGTAGATTAGAAGCATGAGCACAGTAAGCTACTGTGTGTCTGTTTAAAGCATGATAATTAACTTCAGAGTGGTGGCAGTTTATTAAATGTCCTGTTGTGATTGCGAGAGATTGATTTACTCATGGAACATTGTACAGGTAATTTCTGCATGCAAAGCTCCAATCAACCTCCAGTCTTTCACCCATCAGAAATTTATTTGAAAATAATAGAGTAGTATGAATTGAGATCTCCTAAATTCTGGACCTCCTCCACCCTTCTTTTTTCTTCCACCCTCTCTTTTTTTTTTCTCTTTTTTTGTTTTCTTCAGGACTGTCTAAAATGAAGGACTGTTATTGCCCACTAATTTATTAAAAATAATTGGGAGAACAAGAGCTTGAGAGATGCAGTCCTCCTTTGTGAAAGCGGTACTTTATTTAAGGTGACAGTCTTCCTCCTGGGTGCTTACTTTTATGTTTTGTTCTGTCTTCCTTCCCATACCTTTATTTCTATAGCCTGACCTGCCCGTTGGTCAAAGAGCGTAGAAAACTGATTTGAGTCAAGACCTTACCTAGACCTGCTTCCTGCACTTATGTCTGATTATTGGTTAATTCTCTGTCTGTAGATTTCTGTCTGTGTGTTTGGTAAACAACAAAAGGAATTATAAAAACTAATATAGAATTTTTCTTTTTCATATTAATTGTAAGTCGTAAGATCTTTATAATACTAAAATTTACAGTTTACATTGAATCTTAGATTTAATTTTCCTTGTAACTACTTTACAGTATTTTAATCTTATTTAGTAAAAGTATATTTGAAATGTGCTTACTTCTGTGTTGTTAATACCGCTTCATTTGCACCAGAAAAAAGGGAGTAAACCTTATTGTTGTGATTAACAAATGATTTTGAGTTTCAATGCAGTAACTTAAACCTTTTGTAGATGTGTTGCTGTCAAATACTTTGACTTATAGGATAAATTGAACTATAGTTATCAAGTGAATTAATTGGGTTTTGTGCGCTTAGCATCTTTGCTTAAATTTGGTATTGACAAAGTTCAGTAATTGCATTGGATCTTTTGGTCGTTAGTGTGAATTAGAGAGATTTTACTGTGTTTTGTATGACTGATGTGTGTGTTTCCTTTCTATGTTGACTACTTTATATATTTTCCTCTGCACTAATCTATGAGCAGAGTCCTCAAGTGTCGTACCAACATTTTCAGTGGGTATATTGTAAACAAAAATTAACCCAGGCTGCATGGGAGCTACACTCATTTTGATTTATAGCTACCAAGATGGTCTTAGGGCGGTGGTTATCTGTAGCTTAGATAGGGGGTAGGAATTATCAGGTACCAGTGTATAGTGGATGGATGAATGATTTCTATTCTTAGAGATATTAACCAGATCCACTCCTCAATAAAGACTAATAACTCAGATTTTTAAACAGTCTTCATGACAGATGAGGGCACAGAGGAGAATGCATCAACACTAATTAAGAATGTTGATCATTTGTTCGTCTTAGCCATGATTAATTGATCTTGAAGTGCTATCTCTGAACAGGAAGTGGTATGTTGTTACACTGGGAAGTTTAAAGGTTACGTTTTAGTGTACCCTTTAACTTGCATTTACATACAACGTAACATGTTTTTACCTATCTTATCTGAGCGCAGAAAGAAACATTTTTCAGCCCAGATACAAATGAATGTTTGGTGTACTGTATACTAATGTGAATCTGGCTGGTAACAGGACATACCCTGTCTGCTTTTGGACTCTGTTACTTCCTTATACACTTAGTCTCCCCAGTTGTACTCAGTAAATGTCTTCGTTAACACTCGTTTTAAGATTCTGGCTTATTAAAAATCAGAACTATGCATTCATTCTCTTGTCCCTCCCAACCTCCTCCAGCTGTTTTCTCTTCTTGTTTCCTGTGGGCTTGCACTTGTTAGGTCTTTCACCTGTAATTAAGACAAGTGTTGAGCAGCAAATGCAGAGACGCGTGTTCTTTTGAGTCTTGTGCCTGATTAAACTAAAGTTCCTGTATGCCAGACAGCAGGTCCAGTCACCTGAGCCTCAAACACGCTCCTGGGATTGGAGGGTAAACTACTTACATGTAGAGATTTCTTAAAAAGAAAACCTTGTCCTGTGCTACGGTCAATTTACCAACTCATTTGAATAAATGTAGAATGCTACCCTGTTTTAAAATATGTATAGAATGTTTGTCTCAGCAAACTTGTAAGATTAATAGAAAATTGCAGTCTTATGAATTTGTTTGTTTCAATGGTTGGGTAACTTTTTTTTAATTTTTTTTAACAAGAAATTAATAAAATCAATGAAAGGGAAAGTCACAGGTGAAAACGATCTTTTATTCACCATAATAATATATTTCCAACCCAGTGTCTGAATGTGCTCTGTATCACTTTAGGGATGGGAGCAATCCAGAAACATACACGTTTTTGAGTGATAAAATTACCTTGCTTGAGAAAGCATCTGTCTTGCGAGATTTTGATCCTAAATCATGCTTGGCGTTATAGCAATAGTGCTGGCTACCATCACTGCTGAGGTGATCTATTTAATTATGTCTGTTAAGTTGCCATGTGGGCAAGTCTAATGAACTGTGATATATGCCACACAGAGGTACTTAAATGGAGCCTGAGCCTCAAGCGTGGTTCTTTAGAAAGTAGCTGAGTTTACAGAAAATTTTACAAAACAAAATAAGGAAGTTTTATTGCTGTTGTGTAGTATTTACTTAGACATATTCCATTGGCTGAGAAGGGAAAACACCTGGCATGGCAGATCGCAAGGATCTGTGCATACATACTCCATTCTGGCCCCAATCTCCATGTAATACACTGTCATAAATGTATCTCTTGCATCTGATTGCAAATCAGCCCATGTTTTACTTAGACCCTTCTTTTAGAATCCTTCATAAAGTGATCTTTTGGGTGGGAAGTGACAGTGGACAGAGCAGCTGCTAAATAAGCTGGGTAAAGGCAGATTTTTAGACTTCTGGACTTTCTTCCAGTGCTGCAGGCATTACTGGAGCATGTATACAGGACAGATTTTGATGGTGGCTCTCAAAAGCCAAGTGGCCTGTGCCAGAGTACTAACAGAGTAGAAACGGGAAATCTTTTCTGTCATGCTGCTCAAAAGATAATTAATGATCATTATCATAATTTTCTGCCCTGCCTGTTTTAAGACCAGTTTCTGATGTTCAACACAGATAGGATTAGCTGGTAGTGAGCTTGCTTTTTGATTTGTGTTCTGCCACAGTATGGGATTCAGTACAGGGCTGAAGCTGAGTAACATACACATCTTGCCCACAGAAGATATATTACTGTTATACCATGAGTTTGAGATTGTACAGCTAGACAGAGCCCTGATATAAACAGGTGTCACTCTATGAAAATCAATGCATTTTCGTTCATTTGAACCAGGACAGATTAGATATTGTACAAACTGTTTGCTGAAATAAATGTTTTCTCATTCGGATCATATGGTGCTTTAATTAGAAAGTGAGGGTAGTCATGAACTAGTCCAACTGATAGACTGTTCTTATGTTAAGCTTTTTTATTTTAGTGAGTGTGAATAACTTGGTTTCTTCTTTCTGCACTTAAAATCTTGAGGCTGCACTTCAGTTTTTTATTTGCGCACGTATGTTTTGCCTGCTAAGACCAACCGAGACCTGGTAGAATATTGTTAGTGTAGATGAAACTCATATGCCAGTGTGACAGAAGTGCCAGTAAATAATATATTCTCATTCACTAACAGTTATGCTTAAATTCAGAAAAATCTTTAAAGGATATCATTGAAAAATGGAAGTAGAAGTAAACCGTTTAAATACAAAGGTTAGAACAGTATATGTATCCTATTTTTATAATAATACACAAATGAAATGCTGAGAGATCTCTTACTGTTTCCATGGATTTTGTCTGTAGTTTATTTAGCAACGTAGACACACGTCTAATAAAAAAGATGCTGCATAAACCATAGTCCAGGCTGAATGTGCTTCTGTTTTTGGTTTAGGTAGAAATGTTTTTTCTGGCTGCGTCCTTCATACTTAGGTCTTCTTACAACAAATGGAAAGCCCTTAATTGTACCTAGGGGAATAGTTAATCTACGGTGGACATATGGTGGACAAAAGCTGAGTCTAGTAAATGAAAAAAATTATAAACAGAAAATGTGTGAATGTCTGCACAGTCTGAGAGTCATGGGAGATATTGTATTGTTGGATTGTAGCTTATTTTAAGTTAATTTGCAATTCTTTTCTATTAGGATATTAATGGAAGTCAGTGCATAAAATATGTAGTTTTAAAACCCAATCAATTTAATACCTATTTTATTGGATTGAAAAAAATACCTGTCTTTTAGAGAGGACAGAATTTCTTTTCTTTGCAAGTT
>VYZM01017825.1:319291-332587 GCA_013398915.1 Dromas ardeola | reverse complement strand
CACCCTAAATTCTCTCTACATCCCCCCACTCCTCCTGCATCCTCCCTAAAGCCTCCCTGCGTCCCGGTACCCCCTGCATGACTTTGCATACTCCCTGCACCCCCTTCCTGCGTCCCTGCAAACCCCCCCCCACCGCAGCCCCTGCACTCCCTCCCGCATCCCTGCGCCCCGGCCCCGCATCCCGCCCAGCAGCAGGAGGGTCTCTCTGGTCCCCTCCTGTCCCTCGCTCCCCTGGCCACGGAGAGCCCTTGCCGCCCTGACCCCGCACCTACCCGTGCACCCTCGGGAGGGGACTTTCCTCTCCGAGGACACACAGGTCAAATCCCGCAGATGCTGCGCCCTTACCCGTGGCTGTTGGGGGTCTGTGCCCCCAAAGGATGCTGGTGGGGGGGCTGGAGGAGAGGGAGCCCAGGGGGTGGCATTCCCGTTCCCCCGGGGCCATGAGGAGCCGGAGGAGAGCCTCCGGCAAGTGGGGAGGACTTTGTAGGGTCCTGGGAGGGGATGGAGGTGGACCCAGCCGCGGTGGAGCCACCCAGCCATGGGGCTGAGAGTCATTCCCTGGCATGGGGAGCCGAGGGCAGGGAGCAGCACCCCATCCCGGGGCCGTACCGGCACCCGCGGGAGCTGGGGTGCGGGTGGGGCCCGTCTGGGGCGTCGTGGCTCTCTCCGGGGGCTGTGCTTCGCTCTGGTGAGCGGGGAGATGGTGACCCCATTTGACATCGCAGGTGCGTGTTTCTAACGGGAAGCGTGACCATGGCCACGGGGGGGCCAACCAGCCCCCCCGGCGTCCCTCGTCACACCAACCGCCTGGTTAACGAGAAGTCCCCCTACCTCCTGCAGCACGCCCACAACCCCGTGGATTGGTAAGAGCGACCAGTGCCTGTCTCCCTCCTCCTCCCCTCGTGTCCCTGGGGCCGGGGCAGTTGCCGCTGTGGAAGCCATGGCAGGCGGAGCAGCCTGGCCTCCTGCGCCTCCTGCGCAGCTCCCCAGGGTCTCAGGGTCCACGCTGCTGAGCCAGCCATGTCCCCGGCTGTCCTGACCACCCTCCACCAGGCAGCAGCTCCTCAGGCAGCTTTAGAGGAGCCCGAGTGCCAGCAGCGTGACCCCTGAAGGTCCTTTCTTGTCTTCCCTCCACAGGTACCCTTGGGGTCAGGAAGCCTTTGATAAAGCAAAGAAAGAAAACAAGCTGATATTCCTGTCAGGTAACCAGAAACGAGACATATTTCGTGTTCGCACGTGGTGTTCAGTAGACGACAAGCCGGGCTGTGTCCTGAGCTGGTGTGTGAAGAGCTGCGCGGGAAGGATGGACATTGGGCACTAATTCTCTGCCAGCAAGAGAGGGCTTTAGGAGCTCTTGCTGAAGACGGGCTGCATCCAGGGGCTTTCCTGGCTACCAGAGTCCTTGGCCAGATCTTAAGAGCAAGAGCTGGAGAGCGCAGGAGGCCCTGCGAGCCTCCATGCTCGCAGGAGGCCTTTCTCCTCCACCTCTTCTCCAGGCAGGCAGCAGCTGTTCCCCATAGCAGGGTGTCCCACCTCTGAGCGATCTCCCCATAACGCGTGTCCTGCTCCCTGCAAAGGGCCTTTCCTGACCCACCTGAGCTTGTTTTCAGTTGGCTACTCCACCTGCCACTGGTGCCATGTGATGGAGGAGGAGTCCTTCAAGAACAAGGAGATCGGAGAGATTATGAACAAGAACTACGTGTGCATCAAAGTGGATCGTGAGGAGCGGCCAGACGTGGACAAAGTGTACATGACCTTCGTTCAGGTAAGGGAGGCACAGGCAGGGCTCAGCAGGCTCTCTCAAGATGAGGTTCATGGTCATGTTCCTCAGGCAAGCAGAACCAGTGTGTGGGGTGGTCTGAATGGGGCCGTGCATGGTCACAGGGGTGGAGAGAAGCACACGTCCGTCCTCAAGTGCGGCACGTCCACGTGCCAGAGGGGTACAGAACAGAGGGTGCCTCTTGCCTGACCTTGGTGCACCCATGGTTTGTCTTTCAGGCAACCAGTGGTGGAGGTGGTTGGCCGATGAGCGTCTGGTTGACTCCAGACCTAAAGCCCTTTGCAGGGGGGACGTACTTCCCTCCTGAAGATGGAGTTCACCGTGTTGGCTTTCGGACTGTGCTGCTCCGAATCGCAGAGCAGGTACGGAGCAGGAACGGCTTAGCAGGCGGTGCTCAACCAAAGGGACAGCAGGGAAACTGGTCTGGGCTTGATGGGTGACCAAATTAAGAGGTACAGTCATGAGGAACAGTAGCCCAGAGAACATGCCAGAGCTTTGGCTGGGTTAGAGGCGGATTGGAACTGATCTGGGCAGGGGAGCCGAGAACTGACGGTGCAGTTTGGGCTGGTGCAATGCAGGGAGCAGAGAGAGAGAGAAAAAAATGGAAGAACTGACTTTCTCACTCGGCATCTTAGTGGAAGGAGAACAAAGATGCTCTGTTGGAGAACAGCCAGAAGATCCTGGAAGCATTGCTACACGTGTCTGAGGTCCGTGTTCAGGGCCAGGAGTCACCCCCGCCATCCAAAGAGGTGATGGCCACCTGTTTCCAGCAGCTCTCCAACTCCTACGATGAGGACTACGGTGGCTTTTCCGAATCACCCAAGTTCCCTACCCCAGGTCAGTCTGGCCTCTGCTGCTGAGCCCCACCGTGGGGCAGGCAGCGCCGGGGGGCCAGAGCCCACCCCACAGCCTCCCACGTTCTCCCTCTGTTTCAGTGAATTTGAACTTCCTCTTCACATACTGGGCCCTGCACCGAACAACTCCAGAAGGTGGCCGGGCACTGCAGATGGCTCTGCATACCCTCAAGATGATGGCCCATGGGGGCATCCATGACCACGTTGGTCAGGTAGGAGGAAAGCCTCTGGGGTAAACCCCTGGCAAGCCCGGGAGTCATGGGATGGAGACATGAGGTGGAGATGTGGGGTGGAGACGTGTCCACTTGGTCTTTGCAGGGGTTTCACCGCTACTCCACCGACCAGCACTGGCATGTCCCTCACTTTGAGAAGATGCTGTATGACCAGGGGCAGCTGGCAGCTACGTATAGCAGAGCATTTCAGGTAGGGCTGTGGCATGCCTCTGCCTGTTCCCCAAGATGTTGTGCATCCCATGGGCATGGAGTGGTCCCCTGTTCCCCTTCATCTACTGGTTTTCATCTGGACAGGAACGCTGCGCAAACCCGTGGCAGTTTAGCCCCAGGGTTTTGAGCATAATGGGGAGGGACCAGCCTTCTGGCTGGTCTTTGCAGGAGTCAGCAAACCCGTGCTGCTGCATGTGACCTTGGTGTCACTGCAGGGTTGCTCCCCAGTGCCTGTAGGTTTCTATCAGAGATCTTACTCTGAATCCATCCGATGTTTAAAATCCTTGGACTTTCACAGGTGTTTCCCTGCCTTTGCCAGCTCTTTAAGTCAGAATCACTTCTTACATCTCGCTGTGTCTCTTGCCTCCCCTCTCCCCCTTGTAACGTTGATGTCCACTCCGTGCCTCCCGCAGATCTCTGGCGACGAATTCTTTGCCGATGTCGTCCAAGACATTCTGCTCTACGTCTCACGGGACCTGAGCGACCAGGTAGGTTGTTCCCTGAGCTGGGCCAAAGGGACATGCTTACCTTGGGAGGGCTTTTCCCTCCCTGCCTTCCCAGCTGAGCTCAGTCTGGGGCACTGCTGTGTGGCTGTGGTGTTGTCCCGGTAGCTGGAGGGTCTCTCTGTTGCTCTTTTCCCAGGCAGGAGGTTTCTACAGCGCAGAAGATGCAGATTCCTATCCGACCACCGCATCCGGAGAGAAGCGAGAAGGAGCTTTCTGTGTGTGGGCAGCCGAGGAAATCCGGGCTCTCCTTCCTGACCCTGTCGAGGGAGCCACAGAGGGGACGACCTTGGGAGATGTCTTCATGCACCACTACGGAGTGAAGGAGACTGGCAACGTGAGCCCCATGCAGGTGAGGGAGAGCAAAGACCTGCCCAGTACCGGGAGCATCGGTGGGGGACCCGCACCCCTGGGCACGGGGGGGTGGCAGAGCAGCCCCAAAGCACGCAGGGTCCAACCCCTCCCCAGCCCGGTGGCGCTCCTAGAGTGGGTCTCTCCTTTCAGGACCCCCAGCAGGAGCTGAAGGGCAAGAACGTCCTTATTGTCCGGTACTCCCCGGAGCTGACGGCGGCCCGGTTCGGGCTGGAGGCGGGTCGGCTGGGTTCCCTGCTGCGGGAGGGCCGGCGGAGGCTGTCTGCAGCCCGGGCACAGAGGCCACGGCCACACTTGGACACCAAGATGCTGGCGGCGTGGAACGGTGAGACGTGGCTCAGCTCCGGCGATGCCTGCCTTGACCGGACCCCTCCGCGGTGCCCAGGGCCAGCAGGGTTTTGGGGGCTCTTAGCAACGAGCTCTGCTGGGACCGGACAGGGCCCCACGGAGGCGGTGGGTGGGCTGGGGTCCGGGGATGTGGGAGAGCCTGGGGGAACCAGCCCCACACCTGCAAGCCGTGGGGCTGCGGTGCGTCGGGATGTTGCTCTGGCTTTATTTTCCTCCCCTGTTGCCAGCAGAGAGCAGCAAAACTCTTCCCCTGGCTCAGCCCGGCTCCCCTGGTTGGGCTCTGGGGAAGGGGACTGAATTGGGGACCCAGGCGGGGCGCAGAGCCCATCTCCGCGGCTGCATTAGCCAGGGGACCACAGCTCTGCGTGTGTCCCTCTGTCCGGGTGTCCTGCAGCAGGTAATAACTGCGGTTCCCAGCAGTAAATGCCTGGGTAGCTGGGTCTGGAGCTTGTGAGCTGGAGTTATACCATGTCCTGCAAACAGGGAGACTCTTAAACCCTGTTTCTGCCCGCAAGAGAAGGCTTGGCTCTTGCTGGCCTTGCAGCGCTCTGCCCTTCTCTTTGGTGACAGTAAGTGACTTTCTTAGTGGTTTGGACTGAGTGGAAGAGCTGATGACTGGGCCCTGACCTGCCATGAACGTCAGGGGTCCTTTCAAGGATGCTCTAAAGGAAAGACAGTGATACCCTGCCCGGTTCCTTGTGCCCCTCTGAGCCTGTCCCCGTGTCTGTCCTACACAGGGCTGATGATCTCGGGCTTTGCCCAGGCTGGGGTGGCCCTGGGCGAGCAGGAGTACGTGAGCCGGGCTGTGCGGGCAGCTGCCTTCCTGCGCAGACACCTTTTCGACCCCACCAGCGGGAGGTTGCTGCGGAGCTGCTACCGGGGCAAGGACAACTCGGTGGAGCAGAGGTGAGCAGTGGTACAGAGAGTGTCTCTGGACTGACTGGCCACCCCATGGGTGGCTCCCCAGGTTCCTGGCAGTCCCCGTCCTCTCCTGCAGGCAGGACTGAGCTTGGAGGGAGGGAGGCTGTTTGCCCTGTGCAGAAGTGCCTCTGGTGCAGTTTGGGATGGATTAGTGGCCCCCACCCAGCGAGGAGGAATTAAGGTCAAATCCTTTCCCATTCCTCATCTTCCAAGCCTTCCCCTGCCCTGCCCTGCTCTACAGAAACCCAGGGCTGAGCCGTGTGATGACTTGGCACAGCCGCTGCTTATCTTGGAGGCATCTCTGAAGTGGCATCTCCTTGGGTAGCGGAGACCAGTAGGTAGGGCTTTGCTGGGTGGGAGAACATTTCCCTCCTGGCCAGTGTAGAGACCCTGATGCTCCTTCCCCGTCTACCACTGCAGCGCTGTGCCCATCCAGGGCTTCCTGGAGGATTACGTCTTCGTCATCCAGGCTCTCTTTGACCTGTACGAAGCTTCACTGGAACAGGGCTGGCTGGAGTGGGCCCTGCAGCTCCAGCACATGCAAGACAAGCTCTTCTGGGACCCCGAAGGCTTTGCATATTTTTCCAGCGAGGCTGACGATCCCTCTCTGCTCCTGCGCCTGAAGAATGGTGAGCTCGGGGACGTGGCCGTGCTCTGCATGGGTTATGGTGTGGGGCAGCTTAGGGAGGGCAGGGGTGATGCCCGGCTGGAGGACCAAGCCGTGGGGTGGTGAGGCGTTGGGCTGATGGAGGAGGTGTTGTCCCCACAGACCAAGATGGAGCAGAGCCCGCCGCCAACTCTGTCACTGTCACTAACCTGCTCCGAGCAGCTTGTTACTCTGGCCATATGGAGTGGGTGGAAAAAGCCGGGCAGATCTTGGCTGCCTTCTCAGAGAGGTTGCAGAAGATCCCGATAGCCCTGCCAGAGATGGCCCGGGCCACCGCTGTCTTCCATCACACCCTCAAACAGGTACGGGCTGGGGCTTGTGTGTCCCCTAGGGCACCTGCCACAGGGAGGGGGCCCGGCGGTGGTGTGGGTGCCATCACAGCTCTCTGCTTTCTCCCTCCTGCCACCCACGCTCTCCCGGGACAGGTGGTGATCTGTGGGGACCCCCAAGGAGAAGACACGAAAGAGATGTTGCGCTGCGTCCACTCCGTCTTCAGCCCGAACAAGGTAGAGGTGCCCACCCCACTGCCAGCCCTGCCAGCTGCCACCACCCTCCCTGCTGCCCGCCTGCATTGCTGCTGCCTTCAGCCTTCCTCCCAGTGCAGCTGTAGCATCCATCCTCCTCCTCCTCTGTCCTGCCTCCCTTCTGGGAAGGATCCTCTCCTGCCCTTATTTGTAAGCGCAGCCGTCAGGGCCACGGCTGAGCCCCTGCACCCTCTCCCCGGCACAGAGAGAATCACAGAATGGTTTGGGTTGGAAGGGACCTTAAAGGCCACCCAGTGCCACCCCCTGCCCTGGGCAGGGACACCTCCCACCAGCCCAGGTTGCTCCAAGCCCCGTCCAGCCTGGCCTTGAACCCCTCCAGGGATGGGGCAGCCACAGCTTCTCTGGGCAACCTGGGCCGGGGGCTCACCACCCTCGGAATGAAAAATGTCTTCCTGATATCTCTTCCAAATCTCCCCTCTTCCAGTTTGAAGCCATTACCCCTTGTCCTACCACTACACGCCCTTGTAAAAAGTCCCTCCCCAGCCTTTCTGGAGCCCCTTTAGGGACTGGAAGGGGCTCTAAGGTCTCCCCGGAGCCTTCTTTTCTCCAGGCTGAACCCCCCCAACTCTCTCAGCCTGTCCTCACAGCAGAGGGGCTCCAGCCCTTGGAGCATCCTTGTGGCCTCCTCTGGACCCTCTCCAACAGGTCCGCGTCCTTCTTGTGCTGGCAGCCCCGCTCAGGGAGTGGCTGCAGCAGCCTCTGCTGTCACTCCTGGCTGTTTACACTGCGCTCAGCCTGAGCTCAGCGTCCCCAGCGCGGCTCTCCCCAGGGAAAACCTTTCGTTCCGGTGTGGATGTGTCATGCCCGGTGCGGATCCAGCCGGTGGCTGGGTCACCTTCTCCCTGGCGCCACCCTTGCATCCCTGGGGACTGTCAAGCTGGTACCTCACTCTGGCCGTGGGTCCCCCAGCCTGGGAGCGGCTGGCTCTTCCCAAAAGCGTTGTCCCCAGCTATGCTGTCACTGTGTGCTGGGGTTACCGGGGCCCCGCTCGCCTGCGTCCCCGCTCAGAGATGCGTCACTCGGTGCATCCCACGGAGGGGCCGTGCTGCCGCGGGGACGGAGCTGTTTGCTGCCCGGGGAGCTGGCAGGGACGGGCAGCATGGCAGCTGGCACCCGTCACATTGGGCGGGCAGCGTCCCTGCCCCGGGGACGGGTGGCTCACACCGTGGCAAGGCTGTCGAGCCGAGGGGAGCGGGGCCGGGCTGCGGGCGAGGCGGGGGCACAGCGTTTCAGCCTCTGGAGCGGATTCATCCCCGCCTGTCGGGGTCCTGGTGCCAGGGACTGGCACGTTGAGCCGGAGCACGTGGGGAGCTGGCACCGGGGCGAAAGCACCAGTTTCCCTCTGTAACCCTGGCTGGGGTGAACTGGGGACGGCTGAGCCGTCAGCATGGAATTCCCGCTGTCCTTGCATTAGCTCAGCCCATGGAGGCTTTTATCCCTGACCCTTTGCCTACGTGCCCAGCGGGGTTTAATGCCGGTGTTGGAGGACAGTCACAACTTTGGAGCGCGGGTGGGGGATGCCCTTGGCCGTGCTGGTCCCCGTTGGCGAGGCCGCTGCTCCCGCGCTCTTCCTCTCTCCCTGTGAAGGATTACGGCGGGTGACCCACTTTGCAGGACTGAGAAGGGACGTGGTGGCAGGGGGGGCGCCCAGCGCCTCTGCTAATAACCCGCTCCCTTTCCCTGCAGCTGGTTCAGCCGTGGGTCCCCCGAGTCCAGGTGGGCTCCGGGGCGGGGGGACACAGCCGGCTGGAGCAGAGCAAATAGCGCAGCCATTCCCTCCTGCTAAGCTGGTAGCGAGCCTGGCTGGTGGGGACATTTGCTCCGCAGGGGCAGGTCCGGCTGCCCTGGGCTGTTACCTTTCTTGGAGCATGGAGGAAGAGGAGGGCTGGATGGGAGGAAGAGGAGGGCTGGATGCTCTGGACGGATATTTCCTTGGAGGAGCGAAGCCATGGGGTTCGGGAGGTGCCCGAGGACAGTGTTGCCCACCCGGGCTGCGTGCCGGGGGCTGTGCGTGGAGGGGTGCAGGGGGACTGGCAGCAGGTAGGGTGGAGGTCTGGCGTGCCTGCCCTTGCGTGCGCCTCATGTTGTGATGGTGGAATGGGTCAGGAGCCGAGCCGTTACCAGCCTGGGGTTGTTTCCTGGGAGAAGGACCGTGGCAGGAGGATCTCTGCCGGGGAGGTTCTCTCCCCAGGGAAGCGCAGGGGCTCCCCCCGTGCCACGCTCATTCCCCGCAGACGGCATCATCTCTGGCAGTAGCGATGGCTCCTCGCCTTCCAGAGGTGATGGAAGGGAGGGAGGAGAATCCCACTGCTCAGAGGGTCACGCTGCCTTCGGGAGCAGCCTGCTGCCCAACAGCCATCCCTCTTTCCGCACTGCATCGCATGGGGACACGGGTGCTCCTTTTCCCACCCACCTTCAGCCCGCTCCAGCTTGGGGCAGCCCCAAGTCCCCCACTCCGGGGACACGGCAGCTTTGGGAATCGGCTTTGCCAAGAAGTTGGGGAAACATCACCGCCGTGTCCCCTGCCGCTCCCGCTCCCTCGGTGCCGGCAGGGTGCTGGGGGCTAGGCTCGACTGCGGGAACACAATTAATTAGGTCGTTCCAGTAATTAATTCCTTAGAAACCTCTCATTGAAATCCTTGCTGTAACGAGATGCCGATGATAAAACGGCATTGAGGTCGCAGGTTTAAATGGACCCCACGCCCGGAGGAGCCCGTTGCCACAGGCGGCTGCTGCGGGGATGTGAGTGCTCCGGGGGCGATGCCGGCGGCTGCTCCCCCAGGAGTCCCGGTGCCGGGAGCGAAGAGGGTTGGATCCCTGCTCCAGGGCTGGATCCCGGCTCCTGGTATAGATCCCTGCCCTGTTAATGGTCTTTAGGGTAATTATGAAGGATCCCATTATCTCCTCAGCTGCAGAGCACTAGCCTGCCGCTCGCCTTCATCCTGGCCCTGCAAAAGGACCTTAGGGAGCTTGTGAGAAAAATGAATAATGAATTTCAGATTGGACATGAATTGGTAATTAATCACTCCTGGAATTAATTCCAGACAAAGGCGAGGGGGGAGGAGGTTTGGGGAGGGTTGGAGCAGGAGACAGGCAGGGAGATGGGCTGAGCTGGAGCTGGGTTAAGGCAGAGACTGAGCTGGAGANATGGGGGGCGGGGGATGTGGGGCGATGGGGGATGGGATGGGACTGTAGCAGCCGTTATCCAGGGCACGGGCGTGGGGACGCGGTGACCCCCTGGGGACACAGGGGGTGAGGGCAGGGCTGCACGGGCGTCCCTGCTGGGTGTCAGTGCTGGGCTCGCTCCTGGCCGCGGGGCCGGTGGCAGAGGATGCTGTGTGCCAGGCGAGCGGTGCCGCGGTGGGGATGTGTGTGCTGTGTGTGGCAGTGTTCGGTGTCAGCATCCCTCGGCGGTGGTGGCATGAGCAGCATGTACATGTGGTGAGCATGTCAGTGCTCAGCAGGCGGGCACACGTGTGGATTTGGGGCCGGGGGGGGCGAGGGGCAGCCGTGTGCTCCGGCGGTGGGATGTGGGATGCTGCTGCCGTGCCTTGGGCCCGGGAAGGGTCTGCGCTTTGCTCACCCTCCGCATCCGTGTCGGCACCAGGCTCCCTGCCAGCTCCTGGTCTTTCCCCGGTCAGCCCCCAAGCCCTGAGGCTTTGACAAACATTTTCCCTTTTAGAAAAGCTAATTATCACAGCAGCCCTCGCCCTTGGCTGGTGCTGCCGTGTCAGCCGGGAGAGCCCCCGACCCACGGCTTGCTGGTGCCTTGAGCTTTTTGGGAAGCGTTTGAGGGGCAGGAGCTGGGCGGCGGGGTGGGACGGGGCGATACTGCAGGTGGTGCCAGGGCTGGGGCTGTCCCTGGGCTGGGTGGGTGTCCCCAGGGAGCCGGCTGGCCCGGGCATTCCCCTCCGGGCCGGTGTGTCCTGGTCCCTGTGCTTCATCCCTGGCTGCTGGGTGTCCGGAGGGGAAAAGGGAGGCAAAGCTGCCAGGGCAGGTGTGGACCGCAGTCCCCTGCGGCGCAGGGATGATGGGGACATGGCAGAGGGCTGGTGCGGGTCCCTGTCCCCACCCATCTTCAGGCGAGCGCGTGGGGGGACGCTGCCAGCGCTTGGCATGTCTGTGGGGAGGGAAGGACCAGCTGGCGGGTGCTGGCTGTGCTCTCCGGCTCTCACAGCTCCTTCTCCGGCAGGTGCTGATGCTGGCAGACGGAGACAGCGCTGGGTTCCTCTACCGCCAGTTGCCTTTCCTGGCGTCCCTGGAGAGGAAGGACGGGAAAGCCACCGCCTATCTCTGCAGCAACTTCGCCTGCTCCCTGCCCGTCACCTCGCCCCAGGAACTGCGTGGGATGCTCTGATCGTGAGCCCCTCGGCCCCTCCGCCTGCAGGAAGGCGAGGGGGAGGCAGACTGTCACGGCGGGCTGGGAACACGGGAGACACCCATAATAAAGCCACCCTGGGCATCAGCTGCCTCCCGGGTGGTTCTGGGCAGCGCCGTGGGGCTGTGCCCTCCCTTGCCCGCAGAGGCTCGGGCTCTGCCTGCTCCTTAGCTCTGGCAGCATCTCCCGCATCCCAGCAGAGCCGGCTCTGGTCCCCGGTGCTGGTTTTTGGGAGGACACCCACCCAGGACCATCTCCTCCCCCTGCACACGCGCTCACCCCTCGCCTCTTCTCGCCGAGGAAAAAGAAAACAAATTAAATATAAATCCCAGCATTAATGGAGAAGTCAGATGGGAAAACTGTTAGGGTTCCTATAGCAACCCGGGGTAACATTTTCAAAAGCACCTGGATGACTTGGGACTAAAGTGCTTTTGAAAGTGCTACCAGTTACAACAGCTGTGGTATTTTTCCATTACAGGGGAGATTGTAACATACATTAAGTTAATATATAGCGCACGCAAAAAAACCTGCTGATTACCACAGCTGGTGAAAACGTGCCACAAAATCCAGCCTAAGCGCTTCCAAACAGCTGAACATCCCATCCTGGCTCTGCCAGGGGTGCAGAGACCTGGTACAGCCTGGGAAAGGACTTTTCAGTCTGGTTTTCTTTGTAAAAGACCAGGCAGCCGGTGCCCGCGTCCACGCTAGGATGGGGCTTGGGAGGCTGTGCCGCTTCCCATGAGACCCACGGTGAGGTGGGGAGCTTCTGCGGGGCTGGGGTGGCTGGAGGGGGCAGGTGCCGGGGCTGGGGACCCCAAGAGCTGGGGGGCGGGTGTGCCCCACGGTTGCCCCAGGCTCCTGAGCATCGCTGTGGGTCAGTGCCCCCATCCAGCATCACCACAGGTGGAGATGGCGAGAAGGGAGATGTCCCACCTGCGCCTCGGCCAGGGCCATCAGCCCTCCCTGCCGGCCCCTGCCTTTGCTTGCAGAAAGTTTCACTAACAGCACAAGAAATAATCCCTAAAAACACCGTTAGGGCAGCGTTTGAGGAGGGGGGGGTGTTTGCTCTGAACTGTCCCAGTAAAGCAGAGGCTGGATTGAAGATCTCACCATCCCCACTGGGGGCTTGGCTGCATCCTGCGGATACTGGCCATGGGGACGGCGCTGCCAGGTCTTGGCATCTCTGCAAAGGGAGATAACCCACCCCGGCAGAAGCGGGACACCGTCGCCGACCACACAAGTTCCCTTTGCTGCAGCATAAACTTTATTCTCCCATCCCTCTCCGCTATCCTTCCTCCTCCTCCCCGCTTCCAAACGGGTGGGTACCACGTTTTCAGCATCGCTCTGACACCCTGGGGCTCCCCCGGCATGGCAGCCCGCACCCCGGCCGGCGGAATGCCGTCATCTGGCGGTGAAGCATCCCCGCACCACGCTGCCCGCCGGCTTTCCAGCGGGTTGTGCCAGGATTTGGGGGTAACCAGCCAGGAGAAATGCCTTTGAAGTCAAAGAGGAATTTTGCACCTCGTTTTGTGAATGCTTTCTATGCTTGGGGAAGAGGAGGGGTTTTATTTTCTCTCCTCTCTTGGTATTTAAAAGCTGAAGTGTTTCTGGAAATCCAGCTGAAAATTGCTGGTTTGGCAGATGGCTGGCTGCTTTCCTCTGGGTTTTTGTTGCTTTTTTTCTTTTTTTTTTTTTTTAGACTTGGCATCTCTGCTGTGGGGATTGATTTGACACCCATCCCCATGAGCGCTTGAAGCGGGTCGGTGCTGTGTCCGTGCCAGGAGAGCATCCTCGGAGAGTGGGACTGGCACTGAGCACCCACAGGGATGCCCCAGACATCTCGGATCCTGTGGCCGGCCAGGTCCACGTGTGATAGCTGTCTCCGAGGTGTCACGGGGCTGGGGGCAATGTGCTGAGCTCATTTTGGTGCCCACCAGCCCCCTCGAGGCACAGGCACCAGGCGCCTTTTGCCTGCACCGTCTCGCTTGTCGGCGTGTCTCTGTCAGCAGCCGCCAGGCAAAAATGTGCCGTGAACCTCTGTCAGGACAAATTGGGCTCACCTCCCAAAATAAAAAAAAACAAAAAACAAAAAAGGAAGAAAAGTTCCCTGCAATAACTAACTCATGTTGTGGCACCTCGGTCCTCCTGGCACCTCCGTCTCGCTGCTACCCGGGAGCCGGTGGCCCCGTGGGTCACTCTTGTCCCCGGAGCGACCCGGTTGCTTCAGCCCTTCAGCTTTACGGCCTTGGCAAGAGATGTTTTTCATAGAATCATAGAATGTGTTGGGTTGGAAGGGACCTCTAAAGGCCATCTAGTCCAACCCCCCTGCAGTCAGCAGGGACATCTTCAACTACATCAGGTTGCTCAGAGCCTCATCCAGCCTGGCCTTGAATGTCTCCAGGGATGGGGCCTCCACCCCCTCTCTGGGCAACATGGGCCAGTGTCTCACCACCCTCAGTGTAAAGAACTTCTTCCTAATGGCTAA
>VYZM01017825.1:301450-313196 GCA_013398915.1 Dromas ardeola | reverse complement strand
TCCGATGCTGGAGGGTCGGAGCCTCCACCAGCAGGCTCCATGGGCTGGGGGCTGCGGCTGCTGGGCACCCCCAGGCACCTCTGTGCACCCCTGGCACGAGGGAGCTCAGCCCCACGGGAGGGTTCCTGGGGTCGGGGCCCTCCTGTCGGCGGGTTTGTGGGGATGGGACAGGCTGGGGAAAATTTTCCCGCCTCTCCTCATGGAAAAATGTGATCCCCACAGGCTGGGCATCCCTGCAGGTCTGGGGATCCCATGGATCTTCTCCCTGCAGGTGTGGGATCCCTGGAGATCTGGGATCCCTCGCCAGCATGGGCAGGACACCTATCCCTCCGCTCCGAGGGAGCAGAGTCAGAAGCAGGAGGGAGGGATTTGTCTCGTGAGCCTCAGCAAAGTCATAATTTAAATTTAATTTAAAGTCTTTCTTTCTTTTTTTTTCAATTTATTTTTTTATTCTGTATTGCTGTTTTCTTCACTAAATGGCGTGTTCTTCATCTGTTGGCAACATGAGGATCTTGTGGTGGGAGGTGCCCCTGCTCAATGGCAGGGGGGTTTGAACTAGATGATCTTTAAGGTCCCTTCCAACACAAACCATTCCATGATTCTATGATCTTTCCACACGCAGCTCCCAGGCCGGCCAGCGCTGGTGAGGGGACAGCGGGAGAGGGGGGACCAGGAGGAGCAGCCCCCCGCGCTGGGGACAGGCAGGGCCCGCGAGGCAGAGCAAAAGGAGGTAGGGGACAAAATTAGGAGGAAATCGGGCTGGAAACGTGCCCCAGGGAGGGAAAGCTCTGCGCGTGGCTGCGGCACGGCTGGGTTAGCCATGGCCGGCGCGGGGCAGGGGGTCGGTGTCCCCATCCCTGCGCTGCTTCGGCAGAGCCCCCGCTGTCCCTCTATCCATACGGGAGCGGGATGGAGGGACAGTGGGGACTTGGGGCTCACAAAGCTGAGAAGCGCAGGCAAAAACCCCTCTAGGAAGGTGCTGTTCTCTCTCCATGCCACCTCCCCGTCTGTCTGTCTGCCCTTTTGCTCTGGTCTCCCTCACCACATGCTAATGACAGTCCTGGTTACTGCCACTAATGAAGGGCAGCGGCTTTGATCGCCGGGACAGATCCTGCGCCCATCTCTGTCTGAGTTCCTTGCGGCATTAATGAAGCCCTAAAAATCACTTTTATCTCCCAGGGCAGCCAAGGGGAAGGGCTGCGGTGGGGCAGAGGGTCCCGCAGCCCCCCCGGCGGGGTACAGCACCCACGCTCCTCCTGAGCTGCATCTCCATGGCAACGCTCCGGGATGCTCCTGCGGGATATTCCTGCCAGGGATGCTCTTGCGAGGCCACCAAGGGGAATCCCAGCCGCCTGGGGGCTTTGGCACCATGCAGAGCCGGGGAGAAAACGCTTGTCTGGGCTGGGAGCACGGCTGTCCATCTGTCTGTCCGCCCACAGCGATATCCCCGTGAACATCGCGCAGAGGTGCTGCTTGATGTCAGCCTCGGCAGCAGCCGCTTAAAGCCTGTGTCCGCGTGGCCTACCCCGGTCCCCAGCCTCGCTGGCGACGATGAGCGTCTCCCAGAGCAAACAACTACAGAATTAACCCCACAGTCCTTCCAGCCCCTAATTTTCCATCCCTGACCACGTCCGTAGCTTGTCTCCAGCCAGCCAAGGGATAGGAATCTCCAGCCACTTCCACAGAGAAGCAGCAGTACAGCCTTTGGCCCTGAATATGTATTTATTTCTCTGTAACATCTGTCTTTCCTTTTCGCTGTGGTTTTTATTCCTAGACACATTTGTATTAAAGTAAACACAGCCCAGGAGCGGGGCTTCGGGGGTCCTCGTGATGCATCGGGACCGTCGGGGAGGCCGGGATGTCTGGGGCTGCTTCGCATGAAGGTACAGCGGGGTTTGTAGGATCCATCACGCTTCCCCGAAGGTCTCCATTCAGATGTCCCAGGGCAAAAATCAGCCCTGCAGAGGAAACACAGTGCTGTGTCGGTGCACACTGGCCGGTAACTGTGGGACGGCGGTGGCTTTGGTGGGGCTGCCCGAAGTTGTCACCCTTGTCCCCACAGGCTGCGCATGGGGGAGCTCAGGCTGCTCCCCTTCATTTGTTGGCGTTTATCTATAATTTAGCATGGTTTTTAGTTATATTCTAATTGAGTTTCATGTGTCACAGCGTGTCTCAAACAGAAAATATAAATATTTAACAACCTCCACTGGTAATAAAGATTCACATTTGCCTCGTTCTGCTTCCCAGAACATGAATATTCTGCACCACGCTCCGCGGGTATTAACTTCATTCAGATTTCTCCCCTGTTATGCAATATAACGGTAATGACAGATAGAAGCCAGAACTTAAAAAAATCATAATCAAAACCAACAACAACAAACCAGTTTGATGTCATTAACTCCCCTCGGTTGGTTAGGGGAGCACTAATATGTTCCCTTTCATTGCCGGCTCCTCCATGCGTGCAAGCGCCGTGTGCCCGCTCCGGCGGCGCTGTGGGTGGGAGCTACCCCAGTCACACGAGTATGGGCGAGAACTGGGGCATGGGAAGGGCTTGAGGGGGGCAGGAGGCATCTGAGGCTCGGGTCTTGCAGGGCAAGGGCTGAAGGGAGCCTGGTTTGGGCTGAAATAAAGCCGAGATCGTGTCCCCGCTGTGCTGCCACTCGAGCGGGGATGCAGGTGAGGTTGGACACGAAGTGAAGCATCACTGGTCTGTGCTGGGGCTTGGATGGTGAAAGGGGCTGGGGCCATGGTGGGAGGAAGCCCTGGATGATTTTTGGGTGGCGGCTGCTCCCCGTGAGGATGAACTGGGTCTGCCCTGAGCAAGCAGGACCCGGGCACCGCAGGAGAGTGGCTCCTGGGGCAGGTCTCGGGACTTGCCGTGCTGGGGGTGACGGAGCGCCGTGGCCAGGTCTGGTGTGCCGGGGGCTGCCCAGGTCTGTCCCGGGGGAGATGAAGCCGTTTGGGCCACAACTGGGTCTGAGCTTCCCACCAAAACACCCCCCAAAGTGCCTTTTGTGCCATTATGAATATTTTCAGGCAGAGTGAGGTTTCTGGAGCACATTGGCACGGCAGGAGAAGCAACAACGTGGAGGCAGGGGACAGCTTTCAAGCCCACCAGCGCCCTGTGCTTTACCAGGGGGCTCCCAGGCTATCAGCGTGGGGCAGCTGCTGGTCCCTCGCCCCCTGCCCCTGTGTGGTTTTGGGGGCTCGGGCTGCTCCTGGGAGAGCTCCTGCGATGCTGGGACGGGGGGAGCAGCCCCTGTGGGAGAGGCTTGAGCTGCTGGAGGGCTGCCTTGCGTCACCAAGCCCAGCTGGTACCCCGAGGACAGGGGGACACACCGTGTCAGCACTGGTGCATGGAGCAAGAGCGGCAGCACGGGGACCAGCACCCGGCTCCCCTGGCACTACGGGGCTTTGCAGCACCACGACCCCCTCTCCAGCCCCACATTTGTCCCCTGGGCTCCCTGTGCCCTACAGGACAGCTGAATCCCCGCTGCCTCTGCCCTTCACCAGCCCCGACCCGATGGATCCGGCACCTCCTGCACGCGGGAATCTCGTTTCAGCCCCGCGTGTGCTCACGAGGGCTGGGCAGCCTCAAAACCCTTCTTTTTCACCCCATTCGAGCAGTGACCCTTGCAGCCCATTGTGCCACCAGCCTGGTTAAAACCCCGTCAGCAAGCTGCTCTTGCTCCCTGGGGATTCGTTAAGGTAATTATGATTCATGCCAGAGAAAGGCCACGGACAGGCTGCGTGATTCAGCTAAACGGTGTTGAACCGGCTAAAAGCATCCCGGGTACCGCCACCACCTCCCCAGCGGCACGGCGAGGGGTGGCCGGACCTGGCACAGAGGAGGGGACACACTGAGCAGGCGGCACGTGGCTCGCACTGGGGCTCGCCGGGGTGGCCACGCTGCTCGGCCACCTCTTGGGCCGCATCCCTTGCTGGCATCTCACACGTCCTCACTCGCGGCTGGCTCTCGTCGGGGCTGGGCTCGGCAGCGAGCTGTTGCCTGGGTTCCCATGTATTATGAAGATGTTGCAAGCTGCTGAAAATTCAAAGTGCTGTTTTAATTACGTGCTATGAGGAAAGCAGCCTGAGTCTTGGAAGGAGGCTGACGACGGGACTGCCAGGATATTTGCAGTGGCAGAAACCCAGAATCCATCCCAATGTATCTTTAAAAGGGAAAAATGTCAGGTTTGCCTATGAAATAATAACTAATAACCTATAAACGATGACATCACCCTCCACCTCGCTGCTGGGGAAGTGATTTAGAGATGCCTTGCCTATGTAAAACGAGAACATCTGCTCTCTGCTGGAAAGAGGGGGAAGATCTCCTCATCAGCATTAAATTTAAATGAGCCAGTCCTCATTTGCACGCTTCTGCGGCGTTCCGGCTCCTGCAAGGGGGTGACTGGGGTGTGCAGGCTTCGGAGGACACTCAGCAAGACATTTCTCCCTCCCTGGCTTTCTGAAAGTGTGAAAATCAGACTTTTCTATCCAAGCAGGCTCCCGCAGGTGCAGACCGACCCGTCGCAGCCCCACGAGCAGCCGGGTGGGATGGGGTCTCCCCCTGCCCCAGCACTTCGTGTTCAGCATCTCCTCCCGGCGGGGCCACCCGCGCCCCATCTCCCACGGGAGGGTGAAGACAAAACGGACCCCAGTGTCCCCATGGGTGTGACAGAGAAGCCTGGCGCTCTCAGTGATCTAGAAATTGCTTTACGAGCTAAATGAGGCCAGGATGAGCCCATCCCAGCATCTGGCAGTGGGTACCCCCACACCCCGGCCCGGGCACGGCGGTGGCAGGTCTGCAGCACCCGCAGCCACCCCGCTCCCCATCAGCCACCCGCGCTGCCAGCTGCCAGCAGGCTTCAGCGTGCTCCACATTATTTTTAATTATATTTTACTTTAAAGGGTCATTAATTACAAAGATTTCCCAGCAGAGGCCGTATTAAAAAAAAAAAAAAAAAGAAGGAAAAAGGGGGGGAAAAAAAGCCTCTTCCACATCAAGGGTTCTTGGGGGTGAGCTGGAATACGAATAATGATTGAGAGGGATTAAGCAGTGAAGGAGCGAAGTTTGGGATGCAGAAGGGCCAGCAGCACTCAGGGGGGCCATCAGTTTGTGGGCAAGCTCTCCCATGGGTGCAGAGTGGCATCTCGGTGGGATGGAGGGCACAGGTTCTTGCTCCTGACCCAGCTCCCGCTGGCCACAGACCCCAGGTTAAAGCCCCGCTCTCCCTCCCATCCTGATCCCTCTCTTCCCGGTCCCCCCAAAGGCTGTTTCTCTGACCCTCTGCCCTCGCTGCTCTTCATCGCTCCGAGGGAGAGCAGGAGACATTTATGCCGTGTCAGTCGGTCCTTGCTATCCGTGCCGTGTGCTCATTTAAAATATTCATTTATTTTAAAACCATTTGGGTAATTTGCTCCCTATCTGGTGGGGGAAGCTGCAATTTTGGGATGAGGGAAGGGATGCAGAGGGTGCAGTGGCCCCTGGGACCTGCCACCTGGGGCTGGGAGCCAGGGGACAGCGTTGGCCCCCATTGGGTGGGATGGTGACCCCTCTCCCCATGGCAGTAAGGGGGTTTAACGAATTGGACCTCCACAACGTGGGGCTCAGTTGAGGCCATCACAACCTGGCCACTGTGTGGCAGGATTGTTGGCTGGAAAAACCTTTACTAGGGCAAATTTTGGTTAATCCTTTTCACATGGGCCAAGACCTGATTCGCTCATGCCTGGCCGCCAGCAGCACCATGAATTGCTGTCCTCTCCATGCCCTCTCCTCCTCCCACGTCCACCTTTTCTCAATTAGCACTTGCTCAGCAGGTCCCAATCACGGCTCCATCTCCTGCCTTCCCCCCACCGGCCCCGGGGGCAGGAGGTTGCCCAAAGGTGCTGCTGCGGGTCTGGGGTGAAGGCGTCCTCTGACTGGAGCTCCTGAATGCTCAGGTAAGGTCCCAGGCAAAATTGTGGCAGTGAGATCTCTTGTCACTGTTGTGCGCCTTGTGCTGGGGCAGGGGAGGTGGAGATGTCCTTGGGTGCTTCTGGCTGCTGTGGGTTTGATGGAGATAAGGGTGTTGCTTTCCTTGAGCCTGGAGTCACTTGGGAGGATGGTGAGGTGGCTTGTGGGTGTGCTGCTGTTGTTCAGAAGGTTTCTTTTTCCTTGCAAACGTGTCGAGCGAGATCCCGGTGCCCTGGTCCCTGCCAAATGCAGGTCTGAGCTCTGCAGCCCATCTTCTGCCTGCTGCGAGCCAGGTGTTTGTGTGGTTCTGCCCTTCTCCTTGCCTGATGTCTCAGCCCTGTTGGCTTTTTGGCACTTTGTCACCCTCCACCCTGAGCTGTGGCAATGCCTTCCTTGGCTCACCGGGATGCTGGGAGCGCTCGTAGCAGTGCTGGGGACCAAGGTGTGCGCGCTCAGGAGCACCGCGCGATGCTCGCCGGCATCCCGGTGCTCGGGGATCCGGGGCTCGGTAACGAGCGTCTCATTTCCCTCTTGTCTCTTCCTGTCAGACAAGATTTGAAGATTCAATTAGAGTGGGAGCTGCTGATAGCAGTGGTGCTGGCGTGCTGCTCGTGCCTCATGCTCGCGCTGCATGGGAAGCAGATGAAAGCCGAAAGCGATGCACTGGGGGGGGTGGAGAGAGGAGGGTATTGGAAAGGGAGGCTCTTTGGCTGGCAAAGAGCCTGGGAGAAAAAGGCAAGAAATACAGATTTAAGGGGGGTGAGGGATGGTTGGAGGCTCAGGCTCTTCTCCAGCCCCCGGAGCAGCAGAGCGGTGCCCTCTCGGGAGAGGGGGTCCTGGGGCAGCTCTGGGCTGGGGTGGGGGAGACCTGGTCTGAAATTCCCCCCACGTGCGCTCAGTGGGGTGAGGCTGGGTGCCAGGGCAGGGCTTGCTCACCCAAAACCTCATCCCGCAGAGCCGGGTCTCCAGGAGTGAGCCCGGTGTGGGGCCGGTGGGGGAAAGCAAGGCAAAAACCCCCGAGTGCATCAGGTAGGGAGATGTAGAAGCAGAAAGCTGTATTTCAGTCGGGGTTTCTTCCCCCCCCCAAAGCTGTGCTCCATTTTGCACTGACGCTTCAGAGAGACGTAGAAACCCTCTTAGCCGCTTGCCGAAATGCTGTAGCCCGTGGCCGGGTGCAGGGACACAGACGGGCTCCGGTCAGAGCCGTGGTAAATGTGAGAGGCGTTGAATGGGGCCAAAGCCCAGTGCGGTGCTGGGTCCTTGAGTCCCATTCGGGGGATCCATCTTTGTGGGGCTGATGGACCTTTGTGCCTTTTGAGGGTCAAAGCCAGGATCTGGCCACTAAAACACCCAATCTGCCCGACCAGGATAGTTTTGAAAGGACTATTCCCTCGCCTCTTAGCGTTTTCTGGAGGTAATAGCAGTTGTTAAGGAAAATGCAATTCTTCTTAAATATGGTGGGCAGGCAGATTTTTATTATAAATTATATTTTTCCTATAAATTATGTTCAGCTCTTGCCGAGTCAGAAGGTTCATCCGCGCTGGCGCTACAGCCCCGAGCGGCTCAGCCCTTGCAGACGTAGCAGTTCCCAAAACTCGGGCCGTATTTGGGCACGGATGGATTGTGTACCAAAAAGTCAAGGTGCAAACATTGATCATGCAGGAAAGTGCTGGTCATCAGCCAAAAATAAGCATTCCCCAGACTAAATTATTAATTCCTTTCCGCATGCCAAACGGATTGCGCTGGCCGCGTACGTCCCCTCTGCACAGTGGTTGTGCTTCATGCTGTAGTATATTTTCCCTCCAACTACTTGTCTGGCTCTTCACTTAATAAAGATTGAGAGAGACAATAAAAACATTCATTAAAGAGGGGGAAAAAAAAATACAAGATGAAGCCCTGCTTGTAGCCTCTAGCAGTTTGTTTCATTAAGCAATTGCTTCTCCCAAACCCTCCGTGGCATCTCCTGGTGCTGGTACCCAGTCCCGGGGCTTGCGGATGCAGCACCAGACTGTGAAGCCCCGGGATGCTCGGGGTGAAGGCCACGGCCCCAGTATGATAACTGAGAAGGGCAAGAAACGGTCTGGGTGATAAAAAAGGGAATTAGCAAAATGAAGTCTTGGGAAAAGCAGCTGTTTGGCCAGGGTTATGCAGGGTTAAGCTGTTATCTTGCACTGTGCCGAACAAGGGGCTGGACTCCTGCTCGTCCCAGGTCTTAGGTACTGTCCTAAGAAGCCAACCTGCTAAAATCATTAGTCTGGAGCTCTTTCAGCTGCAGGCATTGAGGGATGGGAGCAGCCCGGCAGGGCTGTGCCAGGGCTGGGAGGAGCAGGAGGGGACAGTGCAGGGGGAACGGGGGCTGCGTGGGGCTGGGTTTGGTGGGAAGAGGCAGGAGGGAGAGGTGGGCAGGGTGGTCTCTGGTGTCTCTCTGCTGGAGCTGTATCAGCTGAAAATATGGTGAACAGCGTTTCTCGGGAGGTTGATTCACTGATGGGGGCAGCCAGGAGCCCCACACAGGGCAAGGGCTCCGGTCCCACAGCGCCCACTGTCCCTTCTGGGGCGGGGGGAGCAGGGACAGAGTGGGCTCGCTGCCGTCAAAGTGCTCTTCAGCAACACTTGAGTCTGTAAATTGGTCGTGGGAGGCCTGTTCTGCCCCCAAATTGCGACATCCAAAACAAAATGTGTGTTTTCTCTCCAGTTCCAAGGCATGAGAAGAGCTTTGGATCTTGTTGCGATTTATCACACAGCCCCGAGCCAGATGCCTACATGGGTTCAATCTATAGCTCCCAGAACTGATAGAAATATTATCCCGTCTTATTAAAATCACCCACAGCTACTGCAGCTGTATGTCAACAGCAAAACAAATAGCGACTAGTTCTCATTGGATTGGAGCCTCTCTGTTGAGGCTGTCTTCAATCCGCCTCCTGCTAAAATGGTTACAGATGTAGGCTTTTCCCATTGCAGCTCAGCGCAGCTCCTGTACAGCCAACTCCGAATCCCATTACCACGCCGGAGCCGTCTTCAGTGAGCATTGTCTTGGCTAAAGCTCCCCAGCTGATGCGAAACGGCGCTCGTGATGCTTTTCCTAGAAGTACTGCTAAGAAAGAGAGTGTGGGGCTGTTCTCGCCCCAAAATGGTGGGGGGCAGCTCGGCTGTGGGGAGAAAGTAGAGCAAGAGGGCTGTGCTGGGATGAAAGCAGGGCTGCTGCCTCCCTCTTCCCTCCTCCTCCTCGGGTGGCACAGCTCCTGCCCCTGACGGGGGTCTGCTGAGTAATTTGGGGTGCGTCGCATGCGTTGCTGGAGGTAGCTGATGTTGCAGAGCCCCTTTCCCCCCAGTCCCCTCCAAAAACGCCACAGCCCTAAAATTCCTGCCGTCACCCGAGCTATCCCTGGCTCACCCCCATCCCTCTCTCCTGTGCTATCTTTGGTATAATTAGGAGGCCAGGACTGTGCATGTGAGGTGAATGTGACCTCATTAGTTTCTTATGCTGTATCGAAATTTCTTCTAATTTACATCCCCAATCCCTAAATGTGCGGCTCTGGTCTCCAGGGTCACTTTCTGCTGTTTTCCATCCCTCTCACCAAGGCTGGAGCCAGGCTCCCTCTCCTCGACCCATCACTCCGCTTCCATCTCAAAGCTGAACCCTCTCCCCTGATGTGTTTGAGGAAGACAAATTCCTGGTCTACTCTGGGTGGGTGGGAAGGGCTCCCTGGGGAGATGCCTGGGCTGGGGCAGCACCGAGGGGGCTCCCGGTTTAACTCCGCTGCCCACCCGAGGTGAGACAGCAAAGCTCTGGGTGCTCCCTCTGCTGCGCTGCCGGCTGAGACAGGGGATGGCAAATGTCCCAGCTGGGCTGTGACAGGCTCTGTGCTCTCATCCCTCTGATGATGATCCACAATCAAGATCGCTCTTCCCTGGCAAGAGCGTCCTTATCTGTGTTTGCTGTAGTACACGGATGCCAAAATCCTGCTAGACTGGTGCTGGCTTGATCCTCCTGTCGTTCGGATGCTTCCTTTTAAACTCAGGGGATATGTGGCTCCGTCGAGCCTTTCTTCTTTTCCTGCCCTAGTTGGAGGGGGAGTGCTCTTTGAGATGGGAAGGTTTGCGTCGTCTCTCCTGCGTGATGTTGGATCCCTTTGTAGGGCAGGTATCTTCTAAAGCAAAATGTTTTCAATTCTCGCAACGAGCATAATTCCTGAAAATGTACGCAATAAACAAAACGAGCCAAATGTAATTAAAATGGAGACAGCATATAATCTGGTAACCCACTTAGAGGCTCAAAGCTTCGGCTTTTAAAAAAATGTTTGCTCCAAATCCATTTAAATAAACAGACCGACACACAAAGGCTCTCTGTACATTATCAGGATACAAAGAGAATCGGATCAAAAGCAGCTGTGGCCAGGCTGTACATATGTAGCGAGGAAATTGCTTGATCTAAGACTGCACCTTGCACATGCAAATGTGTTTGTGGACCTTTCTGTGAATTGCATTTGTTCAACAGCCGAGCTGTTGGGCTCCTGGGCTGTGCTCTGCCCTGGGTGGGGGGGGGAAAGGCTGGGGTCTCCCCCACCGCAGGAGCCTTGGGAGAAGTGAGGGGGCTCCCGGCGTGTTGGTGTGTCTGTTTGCTTTGGTAGCAGTAGAGAGAGGCCAAAGACCAGCTGAGCTTTGCCTTCTCTATGGGCATTGCATCCAAAGCAGGGAATTGCTTACAAATGTTGCAAAGAAATGGGAGACCCCATCCTTAGCACCCGTGTCGCAGGCTCTCTGCTTGCCTGGTGTCACAACACTCCACGTGCTGTCATGCTCGTGTCCACCTGGGCTGCAGGAGGGTCTCCTGGCCATGCTGTGGGGTTTGCATCTCCTCCTCTGCCCGGACACCATCGCTCGCAGTTCTGCAGCAGAGCCCGGCTGGCCTTGAGGTTTTGCCAACAGCCATGTGATTTGTCTCCGGCTGGACAGCACAGGCTGTGAATCCAAGATCAAGTGTGGTCCCAGGCCAGCAGGATTCATCCCAGAGAAGGCATTTTGGGTCAGACAAGAGCATCTTCCTATTGCTCTTGCAGGTGATTTTGGGCTAGCTGGAGCTCTTCGGAAGGGGATGCTTATATATATGTATGATGTAGGGGGGCTACCAGGAAAAGGTGAGAAAGCTATTTCTAAAGCGGCAAGGGATCTTAAGTGTTAAGAAACAGGCCTTGGCTCAGCCTGTGGGGATGTTATGAGTGTTGCCCGCGGAAAATCCTTTACTCTGGCCCTGCTGAAAGAAGGTCTCTGGCTTGTGCTGTGACTCGGCCCCGTGTGTCGTGTCGTATCCTCCTCCCGTGAGCCGTTTGCGGCGCGGACCCCGCCGTCGGGGCCAGTTCCCGTCGCGGCCGGGAGTCGCACCGGCAGAGGGAGCTCCGGCCGCGTCCTGCGAGCAGAGGGGACCGGGGGCACTCGCTGCTTTGGGGGGTGGCGGGTCCCCTCCTCGCCCCCCCGCCCTCGCTCTGGGCCCCGCTCCCCTGGCAGCTGCTGGCCGCGATCGTGCCCCCGCCCAGCCCGGGGGCGACCCGCTGCGGACGGGGTGGCCCATCGCGGGGAGCCGGAGGAGGGGGAGGGGGGGCACCCTGCGGTGACCCACATGCGCCGAGCCCAGTAGCACCGTCTCCGCTCGCAAACGGTGGGGGGGCATGGCGTGGGGAGGCCGCCCGGGGCCCTGCGGCAGGGCGAGGATCTCGGCGCAGCAGCGAGGAGCGGAGCCGCGGCGCTCGGGAGGGAGCCGAACCCCGGGCTACCGGGGGCTGCTGTTGGCGT
>VYZM01017825.1:255297-278129 GCA_013398915.1 Dromas ardeola | reverse complement strand
GGGGCTGGGGGGGGGGTGTCTGGCCCCTCTTCCCTGCTTGGGGCCAGGGGAACAAAAGAGGAACCCGCGGTGACATTTTGAGCATTGCACAACTTGGCACAGTTGGCAGCGGGTCGGCTTTCTCATGCTGTTCTCTCCATGCACGCCCTTCTTCCCTAGCCCCGGCTCTCCTCTTCCTCCCTGGGGGAGCAGCCGGCACTGGATGCAGCTCCCAGATGCCAGCCCCGGGGAGGACGTGCCCCACGAGTCCCTTTGCCGCCCGGGGAGGGGAAGATGTGTGATGGAAACCCCCGACCGGGAGGCTGATGGTCCCACTTTGCCTCTGTGTGGGTCCTGGGGAGCACAGAGGGGTAGTGCTGAGCCCCACGGGGTGCTTGCTGCCGCCTGGCGGTGGTGGCAGGGAGGGGGGACTATCCTCGGGGTGGTCCCTTCGGGGCTGAGCCAGCTCTGTGATGCCATTCCCATGGGGTGGGCATTGTGTGGCTCCATGTCCCCCATCCTGCTGCTGCAGCTCCCCACAAGGTCCCCACAGCTCAGCTGGGGGAGCCCCAGGAAAGCAGATCTGGGGGGGGGCTGGCTCTGCTGGCTTGTCTCTCTGTCTCGCGTCCCTTGGGAAGTCCCACCAGAATGCCTCCCTGCCTGTGAGCAATATTTGGGGCGGGCATCTCAAGGGATCCGTCTTTGCACTGGCAGCTCCGGGGGGTTTGGGGTCGCAGGGGGGCTCGGGAAATCCCCCAGGTCTGTCCTGCCTCAGTTTCCCCATCAGTAGTGTGGGTATTGCAGGGGAGAGCATCATCCCCAACTGATGATGTGAGATGAACGTTAGGAACCCGCAGCTCTCTGGCTTCTCTCCCACCACTCACGACCTTCCTCTTGCTCACGCAGACAATTTTTGTATTTTACTTCCTAAAATACATATGTACGTATTTATATACCGTATCTTGGCAGCCGCTCTTCCTCGGCACCTGCTATTTCCCCAGGCGGATGGGGATTTGGTAACGTAACAGCCTCCCCGGTCCCTGGGGCCTCGTAAAGCCGGGTGTTGTTTACGGCAGTGTGCCCGCCGGCTCCCAGCGCTGCTCTGCCGAGCACCTCCTCGGCTGGACCCCGCTGGAACGGGACGGGTTCCTCTGCTGTCGCCTTCCCCTCGTCCCCGCTCGGGGTTTGCCGGGGGGCTGGTGGCTCTTTCTGGCGGTCGAGCTGTTTGGGAATGCAGGGCAGAGCTTGTCCTGGCTCGCCCCCGGTGCATCCCCCTGGCCGGCTACCCCGGCGCATCCCTCAGCATGGAGCTGCCGCTTTGGGGTTGGATTTTAATGTCTCGTTGGCTTCTAACGATAACCAGGGATGGGCTCAGAGTCTGCACGGGCGACCTGCCGAGGGCATCACTCTGGGTTTCAGTGGCGGTGGGGCAGAGGCATTGTGTGGGCTTTGTACCCTCTCCAGGGGCTTTGCAGCTTGTCCCCGCGTTGTTCCCACTCTGCATTTTGCCGTGGGACCCTCCTCCTGCAGCACCCCCGGAGCTGGGGCAGCCTCTGTGATGGCCACCTTGCCCTTTGCTGCTGTGGGGGGGGACACGGGGCATTGCCGTCTCCCTCCTCTTCCTCTCCATCACCACCGCGGTGAAAGCCTGGCGGGATGCTGGGCCCCGGAGTGGGCAGCTCCTGCCCTTCGCCCCTCGCCGCTGGGTTCCCAGCGTGGTCCTGCTGAGGGAAAGCCCAGCCCAGGGGCGGCTGCGGGGTTTTATAACCCTGAGAATGAATCCCTGCCTCTCGGGGGAGCGGGGTCACGTCACTGCCCAGGAAACCGCTCTCTGGGAGCGACAGCTAGTTAAAAAGGGAAAGAAAGCCGAGGGGGTGGGAGCAGGGGCGCGGGAAGGCGTTGTTGGCAGTGGATGCGTTCCCCGCGTCTCGCAGCCTGCACTCGAGGTGCCCCTCGCACAATTGGGGCGCAGGACTGACTACGGCATTTCGGGGGGGATTTCATCACAGGTGGAGCACAGCGATCCCGCTCGTGTGGCTGCGGACCCTTGCGCTTCGTCGTTTGCTCCCACATGGGGCTACTTCGGTTTGAGGGAGCCCAAAAAGCGAGGAGCTGGGGGGTGAGTGGGTGCCCTGGGCAGGGTGCAGTGACCCCCCCCTTTGCTGTTGGTATTTATCTGCGTTTGAGCCATGCGCTATCGCGTCCCGGCTGCATCGCTCTGGTCCATTATCTCATACCTTATGGCTCTGTTAATTAGGAAGTCATTAGGCTGAGGTGTGATGTTGGGGGGACATTGGCAGCTCCCAAAGGGCACAGCTGGCCGGTTGGCACGGGGCAGGCGAGGCTGGACAGGCAGAAGTCCTGGGGGCCGTGGGGGAGAGGGATGGGTGGGTGGGTGGGAGAGGACAGTCTCTAGCGTGATGGGCTACGTGAGACCCCGACTCCCCCTCTCCCCACAAAGGGACAAGCAAGGCTGGGGTGTAGGGTCTGCAGGGTGCCTTGGAGGACACGGCAGTACCTATGGAAGTGCCTGCGTGTCACCAGCAGGGATGTCCCTGCTTTTTGGAGGAGCAGAGCCAGGCAGTGGGACAGCAGGTATGGCCCTGCAGGGGGACACGGAGGTGGCAGCGTGGAGGCAGGCTGCTCTGCCCGCTCCGGCCAGTCCCCGCTGTGATGCTGCGCTGCCGGTGACCCGAACGAGCCCTGCCCTCGGCTGTCACCCATCGTGGGAACATGTGCGTGGCCCCCAGCGCTCAGCACGACGTCCCCAGCCTCCATTGTTCCTCTGCTGGCTCCATCGCCAGGGTGAGAACTGCCCAAACCCATCGCCGCTGCGCCGAGCCCTTCCTGGAAGCATCGGCAGCAAACGCCTCGCCAGGGCCTTCTGGCTCCCGCTGGGGTCCTGGCCGCGCTCGGCTCCTCACGAGGATGAAGAGCAGGGTAAATAATTCATCCTGAATAATTCATCTTGCTAATTTATTGGCTGGACGGACGTCACCACATTCCTTCCTTGGGCTGCCCACCAGCAGATCCCAACCTTCCTAAACTGGAGAGCATTCCTTCCCCTGCCGTTTCCGCTGGTGAGCTCGGGCTTGCTCTGTTTATTTGCAAATACCCGTTTGCGTGTGTTATTTGGATCGCTCTGATTGCGCCTGCCTTTGATCCGGACACGTAGCTCGCTCCGGAGCTTGCTGACCCCCGACGGGGTGAGATGCAGCTCTGAGAACCAGGGCTTTGCCACGAGCAGCTGCAGGTTGTGTGTGGTTTTTTTGTGGGTTTTTTTTTGTTGTTGTTTTTTTTTTTAATTCAGAATTTGTTTTCCGCAGCTGAGAGGATCCCGTGGGAAGCAAGGGGAGAGCCGGCGGAGGGGATGGAGTGAGGATGGTGGTGTGTGCTGGGCTGCTCGGCTGTGCTGGCTGATTTTGGGTAGTGGCTGTTGCTCCCCTGTTCCCAGAGCTGTGGGATGGGGCAGGCGACGCCGGCATGGCCAGAGACGCTCTTCTCTGGAGCGAGTGCTCTGTAAACCTGCCAGTCGGTCCGAATCCGCTGTGTTGGGGTGCAAACTGCCCTGGGCTCCCCATACTCAATGCCTCTTCCAGGGCTCGGGTTCAGGTCCATGCTTTCCGGGGCTTGGAGGATCAATTCACTCATGAGCCTTCCCGGAGGAAGACGGAGGTCGGCTGGGGCTCCGTTCCGCTCGGTCCTGCTCGGGTACAAAGTCTTGGTGGCGCAGGGGTCTGGAGCCATCCCCTAAGGTATTTCAGGCTGCGTTGCAGGGCAGAGTCCCCATTGCAGATCTGGAGGTGATGGGGCTGCAGGCTTGGCTGGGGATCCAGCAGAAGCAGTGACCCAAGAGGATGTCACATCCCAAGCCTCGGGCTGGGATCCATCCTTAAAAATACATGCCGAAAGCACGGGTTTCCACAAAGAGCAGTCTTCTCCGTCCTGTGGGAAGCACAAGCTGTCCTGTCCCCTCCAAAGGCAAGGGAAAACCCCACTCGAGCTGGGAGCAAAGCAGCTGAGCCCTGGGATGAGGGACTCTGCCCTTGCACGCAGCCTTATCCCAGGACTGGCTAATTAACTATCAAGGTTTGGCCTCTCCTTTCCTTCCAGTCTGTTCCCACTTGTCCTTTATAAACGATTAATCAGGCAGGGTCAGAGCTGATGGGTCTGAGGGCTGTGGGGGTCCGTGACGGTGGAGGGAAGGGCTGGATGGGGTGGAATAGGGGGGTGATTGTTCAATGGCACCTTTTCTGACCCAAATCTTCCTACTGCGAGGAAGGGTCTGGAGGGACCCCCTGCCAGAATGGCTCTGGGAGACGTGTCTCTCCCGGCTTTGCGGTGGGAGCCCGTCTCCCCCAAGCCTTTCCCAGGCAGCTCTTGGCCTTGGCCATCACCTCCGTGTGAGGAGGGGGCGCAGGGCAGAGCCCCTTGTCTCTGCCCCGGGTTTTAGGGCAGAAGGTTTCCCCGTTCGGGCAGCGTGTCCTGCTGCAGCGGGTGAGTGGCAGCGGCTCTAATTGTGCCTGAATTCCTCCGAACCACAAGTGAAAACTGCAGAAATATGGAAAGTAAACAGCGTGGGGCCAAAATTCCCGGCGCTTTGGGGAACCTTCCATTAGGAAAAGTTTCTGAGCTGCTAATGAAAAGTCTGCTCCTCCCGTGCGGGGACCCCCTGGACTGGGAGAGATGTGGCCACGGTGCCACGGGGACCGTGCTGGGACCCCTGCGGAGCCGGGCTGGCTTCTCGCCTTGGAGCAGCTGGAATAAAAGCTCTTCTCAGGGTTTTTTTGTTTTTTGGTTGTTTTTTTTTTTTAACTCCTCTGCCACTCACATCCCCCAAGTGAGGATGATTTAATCCCTTGCAGATTGCGACCACAATTGCCCAGGATGCTGGAGCGACCTTTGCCGCACAGATAGGGGATAGGAATAAGGCAGTGGCAGCTGCAGCCTGTCCCTGCTCCAGGGGGGCTCTGCTCGTCCCCAGCTATGGGTCCTGGAGGGGGGCAGAGGTGGTGGCAAAGGGCTGAGCAGCCCTTGCCCATCCCTCCCTGCGCTTTGCTGTAGGTGCTGGGGAAGATGCTGTCCCCTCAGCGTGTCCCCCAGCGTGGTGCGACAGTCCCCGTGCGTGAGCATCTCTCACGCTGACCTGACCCCACAGGGTTTCCCCCTGGGCCACGCTGGCCCCGAGGAGCTCTGCTCAGGGCTGTGACGGTGACGTGACAAGCATCTGGAGCCCTGATGTCCCACCTGAACCCACTCCGTCCCCAGAGTGGGTGGCTGGGCACCAGAACCTCAGGACTGAAAATGGTGAGGAAGACGAAGATGCACACACGAGTGCACTGGGGACATTTTTGGGATGCTCTCCACGGGAGAAGCCTGCCTTTCCCAGGAAACATCCCCCCCCCCGCCGGACCCACTCTCCCACCCACGCGTGACTGATTCCCAGCACCCCCTCCCGCCCCGGTCGGGGACGGTCCCGGCGCCTCCTGACCCCGCAGCCCCACGGGGCAGCTCCGGTTCCCTCGGCCTCTCCCCGCGGGTCAGGCCTTTCTCTGGCTCCCCTCCAAGGTTTCGGATCAGCGCTCGGAAAAGTAAAGCCATAAAGTTTGCCCCAGCTGGAGCAGGAACCCGCAGCGGCTGGCTTGGGAGGCAAGCGCCGGACCCGATGGATATTTATAATGCAGCAGCGAGGTTAAAAATAACAGAAATTTAAGCGCAGGAAGTTGTTCTGGACGATCAGAAACTTCTGCTTTGGCGTGCGGATGCCGGGGCTAGTGCTGGCCATCCTCTGTCCCTGTTGTCCCTGTGCTGTGTCCCTTGGGGCTCTGTTGGCCCCTTCCTCCCAGTGGGAAAGGTCCTGTTTTGTGGCTGCAGGGATTGTCCCTTTTCCCCGAGGGAGCGGGACATTGTGGGCAGCCCCAAAAACCTTGCAGTGCCAAGCGGGCACTGCGGGGGTGAGTGGAGGGAGGCAGGATGGGGCTCTGCTCCGGGGTCCCGGTGGCTGCAGGGAGGGAGCAGCACCCCGTCGCAGCTCCCGTGCATCCCACCCGCTTGCTTTTATTGTCCCTGCGGCGTTTGTTCCCCTGCCAGGGGTCAGAGGGCTTCCCATCCTCAGCTCCCAGCGTCTCCACTGACAACAGACACATCTGGAGCTGATGGATGTGCCTCTCCAGGCACCCGGAGCCCCTTTGAAGCCTCCCGGGGGGGAGTTCTGTGGCGCCCGACTCCCCTCGCTCCCTGGACAGGCGGGTGGTGGGGTGGGAGGAGGATGCTCCCCGGTGCCCAGCTCTTGGGAGCCGGGCTGGGCTCTGCTCAGCGCGTTCCTGGCACAGCAGCTCTGTGCGGGGACAGCCGCGGGGGCTGGTTTGCCATCCCAGAGCCCGAAGCTGTTTGGTGACACAGCATCCCCCGTGACATCTTCCTCCAGCCCGCTACGGCTGAGACACCAAACCTTCACAAACCCCGGCGCAGGCACGTTTCTTGGCAGCGATGTCTTATTTGGGTTCGGCTCAAACCTTTTCCCTGTTGACACAGCGGCGGCTCTGCTCGCGCTCACCGGGCCTGAGCAGGGGTGACCTTTCCCATGTTTGCTGTCTGGGCTCCGCATCCATCCGTGCTGCAGGCTCCAGCTCTGCAGCACCCGATGAAGCCGGCGGGCGGTAGCGAGCACCTTGCAGAAATGCTTCTCTGCTCCAAGCTGTCACCCGGCGGGTCCTGTCCCACCTCCCCAGGCTCATTGCTCTCCTTCTGGCTTTTAGCCCCTCTCCTCGGACCCAATTTGCGTCTCGTTTCCCTTGCGCTGAAAGGGATATCAAGCATTGGAACAGGCTGCCCAGGGAAGTTGTAGAATCATCATCCCTGGAGGTATTTAAAAGCCGGACAGATGTGGTGCTGCGGGACATGGTTTAGCGATGGTTTTTTGTCAGTGTTGGGTTGATGGCTGGACTTGATGATCTGAGAGGTCCCTTCCGACCTGGAGGATTCTATGATTCTAAAGGCTGGGCTCCCCCTGTACCCGCTCCTTGGAGCCGGGCACCCCAGCCCAGGCTCCCCGCAGGGGATACACTTCCCGGTGGAGGGCTGGAGGGAACGGGCTGATGTATCCCATCTCTGCGTAGCTACTGGCAATATAACCCCCTTCTCCTGCTTCTGGGAAAAATCCCTTCTTTAGGGGGACTCTTCAAGGGTTAACCTTGCAGTCCCATCCTCTGCAGGATCCTCCTGCCTGCCTGGGGAGCAGCCGGGGACCCCCCCTGGTTCTGCCACCATGGTACATGTTTTGGGGAGCGGAGCCAGCAGCCGCATGGCCGTTTTGGCAGCGTTTCTGGCTGAGAGAAACAAGGCAGGGACGGAAAGTGGAGACGAGCTGGAGACTCCCGTCTGTGACAGCAGTTCCTGCGGGATTCACGTGGACTCGCCTGTCTGGTTCTGGGTAGCAAAAGTGATGTGTTAAACCCTTTGGGGGCTGTCCCAGAGCATCCCCGGCCCCTCTCTTCCTGCTGAGCCCAAGCAGCGCGTGAACCCAAACTTTGCCATTTATTATCCGCGACAAAGTGAACTCGCTTAATGTGACTTTTTGGCAAAGTCTCACTGAGAAGTCCTCGAGGGTGAAATGAAACGGGGTCACGGAAGGGTTTAATTCGGTACGTTGTCCTTCAAGGGAAGGAAAAGTCAGACAAGAAGTTTTAAACGTTTTATAAAAATATCCACATGTGCTCAGTGCAAAACTCACCGTCTTTACCTAATTTAGAAAATGACTTTATATGGAGAAAGATTTAACACTGCTCCATGGAGGGGAAGAATAATGAATACGTCTGTACCAAATCGCGCTGTCATCCGAAGATCTCCAAGTGCTTTCGAAAGGGTTGGAGAGAAATAATTGTTCTTCTCTTCCCTGGTTTTAGAAACTGAGGCATGGGATGAGAAAGCCAGAAAAGTGCAACTTTCCTGGCTAATTTTAGCCATTTGAAGTCCAGATCTAAGCACCTAAGTAAATGACCTGATTTTAATAGACTGCTGGTCAAGCCTCCGGGGTAAAACCTGGAACAAGTCTGGCTCCGTAGGTCTGCAAAGGTGGCCTGGGTATGGAGAGGAGCCTCCTTCCCTTTACTTGGCACTGCCACCGCGAGCCTTGCTGAGATCTAGGAGCAGATGAGGAAGCTGATGAGAGGGGAATTTAGCTGAATTTCTTTGAACTTGAGAGAAAAATAAAGAGTGTCGTTTGGGGCAGCCCTGTTTTAGCCAGGTGAGGCCAGCGCCCTTGGTAGCGCTGGGGGACGGGGGCTGGATCCCTCCGGGTGCGGAAAGCAAAAGCGGATCCAGGCTTTTCAGCCCCGTTATCACACCCCAACCTCTGAGATTATTTAGCAATAAAGAGGTGCGGGTGGTGAAGGGAAGGAGGAAACAGAGGTAACCGCAGCACTAACCCGAGCAGCCGAGCTGCGTTACAGCATCTTGGATGGGGAATTGATGCCGGGATGCTTTCGGCAGCGCATGGACCATCTTCCTCCGCAGCGGGTGGCGAGGCTGATGCTGCCGCGCTCCGCTCCCCGTGCTGCTGCTGCTGCCCTGGGCTGCTCCTGCTGCCCAAATATGAAGCAAAATCCCTTGAAAGGAAAGTGCTATCTCGCTCGCTCAGCTGAGCCGTCTGCCGGGTCTCCAGGGTCAATCTCACCAGGAATAAGGTGGTGAAATGCTTGCAGAAGTCGAGCTTTGAATGAGGTGGGCTTAGCTGGGATCCTGAAGCTGGACGAGTTGGACCTGGGGACAGACGGGGGCTGGTGGGTTGTGCCAGGAGGTGGGAGCCGTGTCCCAAAATCCCTGCCCAGGCTGGGAAGCTGCTTCCCCCAGCCCCGTGGCTTGCAGCACAGGGACAGTGGGGACCCGCGGGGAGATGCTGTGACAGCCTGGCCCCGAGGAGGTGCTGGCAGGGTGGCGACGCGAGGAGGGGGTGAAAGACCCATCTTTGTTTTGCCTGCTTGAACAGACCTGAGCTCACTTGTGCTCCTCTCTCTGGGCAAGAGCAAATTAGAATTTTAATTTTGCGGATGCGACACCAACCCCTCCTCTGTGATCAGGGTCTGTCTGCGAAATGAGATGAGCGAGAATTGCAGTAAAGGTTTCCTGGGACTGAGGGCTGGTCCCAGCCCTGGCACCTGCATCCTCCTCTTTGCATGCCAGAGCTTACCTTATTTTGGTCTTGTGCCTGGCTTGTCCTCCTACAAAACCACCTCTCTCTGAAGAGGGATGGCTGGGCTGAGCATGTCCGGGGCTGGAAGACGCCCCCAAGACTCCTCCATCCCAAATCTGCATCATTTTGGGATGGAGCTCATGGAGTGATGGGGCAGGGGTGAAGCATGAATCCAGCTCCTCTGGTCACTGCTGGGTTTTTTTCGCTCCCTCCCCATTTTGCTCAGTCTGTGGCGTGATCCTTCGTGCCCCAGGTCTTGTGGGCATTGCTGGGAAGCAGGAGCCGTCCCGGCGGAGGTGAGCTGCCAGGCTCCCTTGGACCCAGTGGTCCTCCCGGTTCCCCTCGCAGGCGGCTGCTCTTGTGGGAAACCCACCCGCTTTTGCTCTCATGTCACTTAGAGATGTCACCTCCTCGGGACATCCAGGAGGTGCGTTTTGCACCTCCTGGCCCGCTGGCACTCAGGGTGGCAGGGATCGTGGATGCAGAACAGATGGGATGGGAAAGGCCAGATCAGGGGAAAATGAATTAGGACGCGCAGAAGTACCCTTGATCGGGACGGTAACCTCTAATCCGGCTCAGTCCTCCTTATTTACAGTTGCCGAGAGGGAAGGCAGGAGAAAAGCAGCCTGGCAAGATGCACAAAGCTGATCTCCTTCCCCCCAGCTGCTTTGCTCTCGCTAATGTATTTGCTGGCAGTGCTCGCCGTCCCCGGAGCATTTGAGCACGGTCGGAGCAACTGTTCGCAGCCAAAGGCAGGAGTGTCAGAGCAGGCACAGGGCTGGGAACAGCTTGGGGGGGAGGGAGGCGACGGGAGCCCCCAGCTCCTCAGCATGGGATGAACGTGGGGAAAAGAAGTGCTGAGCTCTTCCCTCGGCTGGCAGGGATGCAGGCAGGGAAACCTGGCAGCCCCAGGCTCCCTGCTGCGGTGTTCCTGCCCGTAGCGCCGGGCTGAGGGAAAGGGCTGGTGCTGGGGAGGTTTCCCCGGACCGTCCTGCTTGAAAATATTCACCGAGAGGCCCCAGGGCTGTTTTTCTTTAGCTTTGCGCTCAGTAAGAAGAGCGGGAACATCTGAGAGCGCTGCCCTGTACGAGGACACGGGGAAGGACAGAGCTCCGAGGGATTTGGTTGCACCTTGCAGTGCTGCAGAGGAGACTGGAGACATCACCAAAAAAACCTCCTACACCATAAAATGAGGCATTTTATACCCCAAGTTGGGAGCAAGCGCTTCTGTCCCGAGCATCAAGCTCTCCCGTAGGGTGCCGGACCGGCGCTGCCTGTGACGTGCCGGGGCAGCGGCACTCCAGCCGGCTGCCGCAGAATATTCTGGCATTTTTAATAAGGGTTGGTACGGTCACTGCACTCGTTCCAGGCGAAAGCAATGAGAATTTTATGAGGTGTAAATGGATTGTGAGTGCCTGAAAGCATCCGCGTCCTGCTCCGCTCTGTGCGTCCACACGCTTCTGCGCCTCCTCTCCTCAGCCCAAGTGTCTTGTCTCTTTGCAGGCTGGGAGAAAAGATAAATATTAACACCATGAGATGCTCTAATCTGAGTTTTCTGTCCATGTTGCTGCTGTTGTGGTTAAAACCCCCTTCTTCTGGCTGCAGGATTCATTAGGGTCCAGTCTCTGGGGTTCAGAGGGAAACCAGAGCAGCTGCTAATGAGGGAGCAGTAATATCTAGAGCTCGTTTTGAAGCAATAATGGAATTAGGAAGAAGACAAACACAGATCGGTCCCGTGCCTGATGGCTTTTATTTTCGGCCTCTTTCTTGCTTTTTCACTTTATTAGTTAGAATTAGAACATCCATTTTGCATTAGAGGGCAGGTGATGAAATCACACGGGATCAGAGAGAGTTCCCAGCGATGGGCTGAGGTGGGGAAGTTTGAGCTTTCGCTGCAGATAACAGAGGGGAAAAGCGCAGGGGGAGCAGGAGGGGACGAGGAGGCTGTGATGGAGAGGGAGACAGGACAGCGAAGGGCAAGAGCTGGACCCTGCAGCCTCTTTAGCGAGGCTTGTAATTTGTTATTAATGGAAAAGAAACTGCAATTTTTATTTTGTGGAAATTCTTTTGTTCCACATTAATTTTTAAAGCACGCTTTGCTCCCATTACAGCCTCCTGCCGGAGCATGGGGATGGCTGGGAGGAGCTGCCCTTTGGAAAGGCATTGTCGGGGGGCGGGGGGGGGGTCTGTGTTTGTGTCGGGGCTGGGGAAATGGCGTGGGGATGCTGGGTGATTCCCTGGGGCCGGCATCACCCACCCCACCGCTCCAGCATCACCCACCCGGCATCACCCAGGAGCTGGGGTGGGGGACATGGAAGGTGCCGGGGCTGGGCTGCGGTGGGCTGCGTGCCTTCGTTAGGTGCCGGGGCTTGATGAGGGCTTGCCTCCACACGGAGCTCTTTCTTAATTAGCTCCATGTGCGGAGACACACGGATCCTGGAACAGGAACAAGGCGCCCTTATTCCCCAATAAGCTTGTCCGCACATGGAGTAAATCAATAGCAGCTCATCGGGAGCAGCGCGTTGGCTGGAGATGCCGCCTAAGAATGAGTCACATCCAGAGAGGGGGGCAAAAAAATAAAAAAAGTTAAAAAAATATTAAAAAAACCCCTGAGATTTGAGTCCAGATCTGGATCTGAGGAATGGCCATCGTGTTTCTGGTGTGCCAAACCAAAGGGCTGGCTTTGTACCGTGTCCTCTCTCCTGCCTGGTGAGCCTTGCGGGTGAATTTTGCACCTTGAACCCGTAATTATGTGCTGGGACGGGGGGTGGCTGAACATCAGGAGACTCTGTGACTTTTAAGCTGGTTGTGGGTTGGTGCGTCCACACCGAGAGCTCTGCGGCACGTGGTGCTGGGCTCAGTGCTTCTCCCCAGCCTGCCGTCGGTCACGCTGCTGGTGGCATTTCTGCGAGGGTTTGGGGGTTTTCCCCATAATCCCCATGGGTTTCCAGCGAGGAGGCGATTGAATGGGCTGGGACCGAACAACTCCGAGGGTGTTTTGGGTTGTGAAAGGTTGTCCTTGTTGTTTTTCCCAAGCGAAAGTGTGCAAGGCCCGGGTGATGTGTGGGAGATTGGGAATCCGTGTTTTTCGGTGCATTTTTCGTGAAGTTTTTGGAAAGATCAGAAACGTTAGAAATTGTTTGGTTTAAGGCTTCTGAAGTGGCCAAATGCCCTGGCTGGGGCTTTTCCAGAGCAGCCTGGGGCTGTGCCAGGACGCAGTGGTGTGCGGGGCTGGATCCGGCTGCGGGAACGGGGCTCATCTTGCTGCCGGGTCTGGATTTGGTTTAATAAAGATTTTGGAGGGGAAAGGATGGAGAGCTGCTAACCGGGGGCTGAGCGCCGGAGCCTTTCCCACCTCTGTCCCAGCCCGCCAGCCGCTGGTGGCGAGGGTCGGGTCATCGGCACTGAAAGTGCCCAGTCTCTCGGCAGGGCTCACGGCGGGACACAGAGCCCCAGAGTGACAATTTCCACCCAAATGGGCTCAAACGGACCTCGTTCCGAGCCATCTTGGCAAAGATGAGATTTGGAAGGGATGGGGAGATGGAGCCTCTGCGTCTGCAGGGGTCTCTCTGCCTGGTTCCTCTCCGACACCGAGCAGCTCCGGGGGCAGCGGGAGCCCAGCACCCTCCAGGGCTTATTCTGTGGGAATGAATGAATGGAATAAATCCATTCTAAATGCCAGGTTGTGACACTGGTGACAGGGGCTAGAAGACAGCAGTGGCTCAGTCCCCGCTCTCTCTTCGTTGAGGTTTGGCTCCGGTGGCATCACGCTGCCGGTGCTGGCAGCGCAGGAGCTGCGCGGGACAGAGTCTCTCCAAGGCACCGCGGCTGATGCGCCATCCGCTCTCGGAGCTCCCTGGCTTTTGTCAGCGGCTCTTGAAGCCTGACGCTAATTAAATGGGGTGTTTTGTGTTTAATAGCCTCCCACTTGAGTGGTGCCGGGTGGAGGGTGCTGGGCAGGTCCCCGCTGGTGGCCCTGTGGGGTGGCAGTGCCGGGGTGGTTACCTCTGCGGGTCCTCAGCACCCACCTCTGGGTGTCTCTGCACGCCTCAGCGCTGTGCCCTGAACCCTGGCCAGCTCGTCTACGCATCCTCGGGAAGAAAAACCTCCCTCCCTGGCTTAGCTGCACTTTGGGATCCCCAGAAGGATCTGCAAATGCTGGGAGCAGGGTGAGCATCCCCAGCCAACGTCCTCTCCATGCAGTGGTGCCGTGTCCCCTCCTGTCCCCTTCCCTGCCACCGCCAGGCTGCAGCCCCGTCCCCAGTCTGCTCGGAGACATCAACACGCTGTCACTGAAGCTGAAGGCACCGAACGGGTGCGATGCCCCAAGCCCCGGGGAGCTCAGGAGCTCTGCCTGCGCCCTGCCTGTGGGGAAGGTGGGCAGCTGCCCCTGCTGCCAGCCATGCCTCCCCCTCCTCCTTGGCTTTCCTCACTCGAGGGGACGCTGGACTGGCCTGTTTCCCTTGGGAATGCCGGGATCGTGGATTGCACAAACCTGGGCTACCTCCAGCAGCAACCAGGGTGCCTGGGGGTCTGGAGAGCATTATGGGGGTGGGGGACGGGGGTGCTCCAGGCCCTTCTCCGGCCAAGCGGCTGGCAGAGCAGGATGCAGGTCCCCCAGCATCTCCTGTAGCAGCGCCGCCATTCTCCCTGTCACCTCCTCTTGTATTCGCCCGGGGAGGGGAAACCAAGGGGGCTATGTCATCCCTGTAAGCAGATTCCATACGATGCACCTTAAGTTTTACAAAAACGCCTTTTTTGTTCGTGGCCTTTCCTAGGACTTGAGATACTTAATCAAAATTCTGTCATGCGAACTCCACTGTGGAGCCCCTGCCTGCTTCTCGGGGTTGAGCATCCTCTCTCTGTCTCTACCTTTGTTTTTTTGGGCAGTAGCAGCAGGCAGTGGGATGTGGGATGTGTAGGACATCGCAGCCCAGCGCAGCCCAGGGCTTGGGCTGGAGCGTGTGGGGTGGGCCCTGCTTTTGGGCTGATCTCACCCCATTTTGGGCTGGGCTGCGTCTCTTTGGAGATGGGAGGCATTTTGGGGTGGCATCTCCTACCGTGTCTGTGCAAGTGCCATGGCAGGGCTCTGCTCCACAGCAGGGTGTGCTGAGCACCGTCCCGACCCTATCGTCCTACCTCTTCCTGCTTCCTCCTCTGCCAGTGAGATGCTAATTAATGAGTTAATGAGATGATTAGGGGACTGGAACACCTCTCTTATGAAGAAAGGCTGAGGGATTTGGGTCTCTTCAGTCTGGAAAAAAAGACGGCTGAGGGGTGACCTTATCAATGCTTATAAATACTTCAAGGGTGGGGGTCAGGAGGATGGGGCCAGGGTCTTTTCAGTGGTGCCCAGTGACAGGACAAGAGGTAATGGGCACAGACTTGAGCGTAGGAAGTTCCATCTCCACATGAGGAGGAACTTCTTTACTTTGAGGGTGGCAGAGCCCTGGCACAGGCTGCCCAGAGAGGTGGTGGAGTTTCTGGAGACATTCAAACCCACCTCCGGGAGATGCTGGAGGCAGGAGCCCGTGCGCCTGACTCAGTCCTTGAGGTGTCTGCAAGTGCCGCTTGTCTGCGTGAAGCGAAACATCTTGACGCCAGGCAGGAGCCACCTCTGCCATACAGGGGAAAAATCAGCGGGTTTGGAGTCGGGGTGGCCTTGGCCTCCATTTCCCCACCTGCAAAATGACCTTCTTTAATGCTCATCCCCGTTGTGACAGCTCTGCATTGCTTACACTTACACTATTTTTCTTTTTTTTTTTTATTGTAGTGTCGACTTCAAAATCTGAAGTGTGTAAAATGGTTCCTGTCTAATTAAGTACTTAACCTGCAACAAAATATTATATTTTACGTTGATGGTTTTTTTTTCAGAAAGGAAATGTTGGCTCTGTTTCTAAGTGAAACATTGAAGCCGGCCAGTTGGAAAATCGTCATCATATTCAGACTTTGTAATTTGTTTTTTTTTTTTTTTTTTAATTTTTTTTTTTCCCCTCAATGTGAAGCCAGGTCAGAAAACATAAACAAAAAATTTGCGGGTAGTTTGAGTCGCCCCAAAGCTGTATTTCTTCATCAAAGCTTTGCATGGAAATTTATACCCAGCGTTAGCTAATGCAAGCCGTTCAGTGGAAAGGGCTCTGTTCTCCGGTGGTCGGGCACAGCTCCTGCTGGAGAAGGGTTTGCCCCAAAGGAGACTGTCGCCTTGGTTTTCCTTTCTATCACAGCAACTCCGGCATTGCCCTGAGAAGCTGCTGGGGCAGGACGCTGGTGCCAGCGGAGGGGAAGGGAGAAGGTGTGGGGACACAGGGTCTGCGTCCCCCCAACTCTGTTTTAATTAGTGTTAAGCTGTTTGCATCCTCCAGAAGCAGCGATTCCTCCGGCCCTTCTGCTCTGTCTCGGTCCGTAGGGTTAAAATGATGCTGGGTTTGTCCTTGGATTTGTCCTCTGTGCTTTCTGCGGGGTTTGGCCAGGTTTCCTCAGGGGCTTTGAGCTCCTGCCCTTCAGCAATTAAAATACTGGGCTGGGGACAACACGGGCCCTGCTGCAGCAGACGTGGCTGGGAGCTGGATGCGTTCGGCTCATGCCGGAGCCGGTGCAGCCAGGAATTGCCCTGCATCTGCCCCTTCTCTTCCCTTTTCCTCTGCTGAGCCCTGAGCTGCCCGTTTGTAGAGTGCGAATGGACAAAACCCAGAGTTTGATCTTCTCTAAAGGCCTTGGAAGGTATTTGCCTTGGTGCGGTGAACACGTTTCCGTGCTTGGTGGAAGAGAGCGGAGGGAAGGGTGTTTTGAGCAGGCACGGGGACGTTTTGCCTTTCTGGAGATCTTGGTAAGGACTTTGTGGGTCTGGCAGCTGGAGAATCCGCCAGGTGAGGGCTGTGCCGTGCCGCAGGGTCAGATGCTCCGCTGCTGCGGGATGGTTCACACCAGCACATCCTTCCTGTCCCGCACCCCAGTTTCCCTGGCTCTCAAATCCCACCTGTGCGCATCCCTTGCCCGGGTGTCTGCGGATGGAGGGGGAATGGGCTGCGAGGAGGGATGGTGTGGTAGAAACCGGTCCTGCGTCTTGGATGGGGACGGAGCTGATTTGTTTAGCTTGCTCACATCCCGGCTCCTCGCTAACAGCTTTTCCCTCCGAGGTTTCCCCTGGCCCGCAATCAGCAGAGGGAATTCCCTCGCCTCTGCCCGAGCTCCAGCTGCAGCCGGGATTGCTGCGGCGGATGCGAGGACGGGCTGTAATTGCCGCCTCTCCCGGGTTCAGCGGGTTTTGTGGTCCTCGCTCGCTTACGGCATCTTGGTGCCATCCCGCCGCCCGCTTGCCGGGGCGATTAGGGAAGCGCTGAATTAATCAGCGGCTGCTGTTGACCCTGCCGAGCTGTCCCGTCTCCTGCGTTCCCCCCTGCAGCTGCTGACATCCTCTGCAGCTGCTGACATCCCCTGCCCTGGATGAATCTTTCATGCACTCGCCTCATGTATTTTTAATAGCCTGGGACTGAGTTTGAGCTGGTGCTGGCGGCTGGCAGGGCTGGGGGTGGGTGCATCCCCCAGCGGGATGTGACCTGGGGGGGACAGTGTGGTCCCCAGGGGAGAGGGGTGCGGGGGGAGGCAGAGAGCCCGTATCACCTGCGCCGGGCAGGGTGCTGATTCTCCCAGGGAATATTTCTTCTCCATAGGGATTATTTCAGCTCCCCAGGGCTGCGCACTGGTTTTCCTGTCTAAGGCGGGATGGGAGCAGAAAGCCCATGGAGGCTTCCCGGAGCGTGTCGGGGATTGTAAGGGAAGCGGAGGAGCTGCCAGGACAATTAGCACGGGCTTGTTCTCGCCAGCACGTCCCTGGGATGGAGCAGGGCTATAATCAGCCTGTCGCTTTCCCAGCTTTATTAATACATTGATTTTGGGGGGGGGTGTTTTGGCTCTGCGCGGCGTGGTGCCTGCCAGCCAAGCCTCTGCAGGGAGAGCGGGGGCTCGAGGTGATGTGTCTCTGGGCATGGCAATGTCTCATTTTGGAAGCTGTTTGGGCTTCTTCCTCAGGGACCGATGGAGGAGGAGGAGGAGGAGAGACATCCCCTCCATCTGTGCACTGCCCTAGGAAGAAGGGATTTAAATCGTAGGCTCGTGAAAAAGAGGAAATGTGCCTGTTCTGCTCAGGCTTTGAAGCCTGCAGGAGCTTCCCGGAGATGTTCCCCTTCCCAGTTTGGGGAGGGCTGGCTCAGAGGGCATCTCCTGCCCTGGCTTTCTGTGCCCGAGGTCAGTACCATGGTCCCCCATCTGCCCTCTGCTCCGGCAGCAGAGGGCGAGAGATGCTCTCCAAGGAAATACATGAATATATAAATATGAAAACATAGACTAAAAAACTTATAGATGTGTATGTTTAGGGCAAGTTTTATCCTGATCCACCTTCCCATGTGTCTGGGATCTCTTCCTCTCTTCTCTGCTCTCTTGTTCTTTCCCGCTCCGGTGAGAACCCGCCTGCCCAGCGCAGCATCCCTGGCACGGCAGCACCCATGCCACATGTGTGGCCACAAAGAGCCATCGCTTCAGTTCCTTCATTTCACCAACTGTTACATAAATCCGGTTTTATACTGAACTTGTGGACGTCACTGAAGCTCTGTCCATACCCATAACATCACTGTTTCCATGGGAACCAGCGTACTTCCAAGGGGGAAAAAGTAGAAGGAGACTAAAAAAAGGACAAAGAAGGAACAAAATAAGACAAATATGTGACATATCCCAACTATGTGTCGGTGTAGGATGTTACAACGATTTCACTGCAACTTGTTTAGGAAGCCTTGCATAACGCTTTTTGTCTTGAGTAATGCAGCAAGCCGGATCAGGGATGGTAGAAACTTAATAGTATCCCGAATATCCTGAGTCTCTTGGCGAGACGGAGGAGTCTCTGGCGACTCTGCACGCAATGCCTTTCTGCGCGAGCACGAGGGGAAGAGGCATCTGCCCGTGTTGCAGGATTTCTTTGGGTTCCCGTGGGTTTTCCGCCATCCCGGAGCACGGCTGGGGCTGTGCATCACGAGGGGGCTGTGGAGATGTCCCGGTGAGCAGCCAGCCCCCCCGCTCTTCTGCTCCACCGAGCTTCAAAGACAGGCGCTATTAAGGGACAGTTTACAGCAAGCGAGTTTAAAAATATATATATTGGGGGGTTAAGTGTCTAGCCATTATGCGCTTCATAAGGCGTGGTGGGAGAAAAGGTCTTAAATATATTATTGAGCACCAGCAACAGCTTTGGCGTATTTTAGTGTATTTTAGCTGGTAACCCTGGGTCCCTCCGGCAGAGTCGTCGTCCATTAGGAAGGATTTTACTGCTCCCAACGTCTTCGCTAATGCCAGGCATGAGCTGCTGGGAGGGAGCACGCCCCCGGGGACGGGGACAGGCACGTGTGCGCCGGGGCACGCTCCCACCTCCGCAGCCCCGCTCCGGTGGGATGAGTGGGAGGAGAGCCCATCCCCGAGCCGCCCAAATGTCAGCAGAAGGTGCTAAAGCAGTGACAGGAGTGGAGGGAGAGGGATGTCAGGTGGACTGGGGGCTTCTGTGGGAGTTGGACTGGGCAAACGAGGCTTCACGGTGGCTTCTCTGCTCTTCCCTTGGTGGTGGTGGTGGCGTGGGGCAGCGAGGGTTGGGGTCCCAGTTTTTGGTATCAGCTGGTGATCTCCGACCCCATGGGGCTTCCACCCTGACCCGTCCTGCTCGCCCAGGGGCTGGGGACCATGCGCTGACCCCCTGCTCTTTGCGTGGGGCCATTTTGGGGCTAACCGTTTCACGGTGAGCCCCTGGCCCAGGTTGCCCAGAGAAGCTGTGGCTGTCCCATCCCTGGAGGGGTTCAAGGCCAGGCTGGACGGGGCTTGGAGCGACCTGGGCTGGTGGGAGGTGTCCCTGCCCAGGGCAGGGGGGTGGGACTGGGTGATCTTTAAGGTCCCTTCCAACCCAAACCACTCTGTGATGCTAAGACAGGTGTTAGGAGGAAAGAAAGACTGGGATGAGAAGCCAGAATAAATTCAGCCTAAAGTGCTCTTGCTTGACTTTATTTTATTTTATTTTTTTGAAAGCACCCATCCTCGCAGATGCTGGTCCCAAGGTTGGGCTGCCAGCAGCCGAGCCCTCCCACCTCAGGAGTTAATTGCAAGTGATATGTAGGGCTTTTCTTAAAAGCTCCAGCTCCTGAAGTTTGGAGATTATGCAAGACACTCAGCTTGCAGGATTTTTTTTTTTATCTTCTTTTTTTTTTTCCTCTCCTTAAGCAATAAGATTTTTAAACCCTTTTGGTTGCTGGGAAAAAAAACCTTACAGTACAAATCAAACAATTCCGAAACAGTAAAGCAAATAAGAACCTCGTCGGGAATTTTTTTTTTTTTTGACAAAGCCTCTTTTTTTTTTTTTTTTTTTTTTTTCAAGCTTCATCCCCTCTAAATACAGCATCATTCTTTGCTTCATCACCTGGGCGGCGGAGCTGGGTTCCTCCGTGCTGCTGAGCAAATCCTACATCCCCCTTGAGAGGCGGCTGTTTCCGAGGCAGAGGAGAGCATCTCCTGCCTGCAGCCGACACTGCAGGTTTTAAATCTCTGGGGGAAAAATGAAAAGATGATGGAGATGATTACTCTCCCAAATCCCCTTTTCCCTCTACTTTTGGGGCTTTACAGTTGCTGTTGCGCGTTACGGGGCCTTTGGGGACCGTGGTGTGGCCGTGGCCCCGCGTCACCGGTGAGAGGGGAGAAAATGCGGCCGTTCCGTGGCAGAGGGAAACAGCTGCCAGTGCATTCCCTCGAAGGGAAAATAATTTCCAAAATTTCCAAAAACGCCGGCGTGAATAATCACCCTGGTTTGGTTTCCCAGGTTTAATTGTGAAGCTGCATGAATTAAAATAACCTCCTGGGTCTGTCTGCGCTGCGAGGGAAGCGGTTTTGAAGAGCAGCAGAGCGGTGACGAGGCAGGCATGCTCCCTGCCTGGCTTTTTCCCGGCTCAGAGCCTGCGGACGGGGATGTCAGGGCTATGCCGGGCTCAGCGGGGACGTGCCACGTCTCGGCAGCATCTTCTTGTGCTGCCAGATGCAGTGACCCGGGATGGGGCAGGCGTGGGAATGCTCTCTGAGTAATATTTGAATTTATAAACCCGTTTGCCGCAGTCCCGCTGGAGAAGTGCCTCTCGGCTTTGCTTTCCAGGAACGCCCTGGTGATCGGGCTCGCCTGGCATGAATCCCTGTGGATTGTGGGGCAGGAGGCGCACGCTCCATCACATGCGTGCCATGAGCGTGTCCAGGACGGCCGTGCCCGCAGCAGTTTCTCCACCCTGCCAGGAAAAAGTAGTTTTGCTGTGGGTGCGGTGCCGCGATGCTGCGGGAAGGGCTGGAAAGCTGCCGCATCTTCCCTGCTTCATCCCGCTCTTGCGTTCTCTGGAGGAATGGGAGGCTCCATGCCTGGAAAAGCAGCTGGGAGGGCAAAATGGGGTAGAGACGGTGCCAGGATCACAGCGGGGCAGGTCGCTGCCAGTGCTCGGCTGCAAGCCGGGCGAGCGGGTTCACCGGGTAGAGATGCTCCGAGAGCACCTCTGGCATGCAGTGCCCAAGGGGATGCACAGGCTAAAAGCAAAAGATGTGTGCTTTGCTTTCGAAGGAATATGGTAGGAAAAAAAAATAAATATCCAACTAAATGTCCAGGGTTGTGATGGGAATCCTATAACCTTTCAACTGGGCATGACGTGAAGAGCCTTTTCCCGTTGGCCCGGTGCAGTCGGAGGCGAAGCTGGGAAGGGGTTATTATTTCCATCCGTGAGGCAGATAAATTCTGAGGACTTTTAACTTCCCTTGCAAACGGCATGAATTAATGTTTTAGGATTTTAGTCCCTGCCTCCTCTCGCCCCCCCAAAGGCCAGACCCTGGAAGTCCCATTATGCTCCTGTCAAAGGGGCTATTTCTGGAATTGATGATATGAATGAAGCCTAAAACTCCGCTCTCATTAACGTCTGCAGCTTATCCCAGTGTCACTCCTAAGCTGGCGGGACTCGGTGACACTGCAGGGGAAGGCTGTCATTTCAACCCAATTTTCACATCACATTTGCACAAAAATTTCCAGGCCTCGCCAGCGCTTTCGGCACATTTGTCAAATACCAGCCGCTGTCCTGGCGAGCGAAGGCTTTGCCCAGCACAAGAGAAATGAGGGCGGGTGGTGATGGGCGACCTGATTGTGGCTGCGGCCATGGCCGGTGGGTCCAAAGGACCTCTCCTTGCCCCAGAAAACAGGCAGCAGAGCCGAGGTGTCACCTGGCTGGATCCGGGCAGATCGATGCATTTCTATGGCTGGGGTTTATTGCAGGGTACAGGTTTGGAGCCCCGGGGGTTCAGGGCTGGCGGGGCATCGGTCCCCACTTTGCCCGTGGAGCCACGCTCCCCATCACACTGGCTGGGCTTTCGGGGATCCCACCCCATCTCCTGGTGATGGCAGGATGGCAGCACATTGCCTTGGTGCCGCTGCTTCGCTGGAGAACCCGCACTGCTTAGGGAGAGCTGGGGGTCAGGGAAGGAGAGGAGAGAGAGGGATGCAGGGAAGGAGGAGAGGGGGAATGGCAGAAGCTGCTTGGGAGTAGCAGAACACCAAGGGAAGAAATAAATATTAATCCAATGCAAGAGCGTGTGTCCCTGTAAAGCATCACCAAACGCTGCCCTCCCTACCTGGCTTGGCCGAAGGGACCACCATCTCTGGGGATGGGGATGCTGCGGCACGGTGGTGCCCGCTCTCCCCATCCCCAAGCCAAGGAGCACACCAGGAACGGTTTGCGTGCTCCAGCTCGGCCGAGAGAGCCTGTGCTGCTGATGGACCGAGCATCGTGCCCGCCGTTCTCTTGGTTGCCGCTTCCCTCAAGCAACGTCTTCCCATTTAATTCACTTGTGGGTGAATTTGATCCAAACTTCTGCAAGCAAATCATAGCAAGTATAATGCAATATCTTTCTCTTTTGATTATATTAAGCTGGGTAGTGCTGGCTAATTGAATCTGGGGCTCTTGCCTCTTAATTACAAAAGGTCAGGCTCTGCCGAGCGCGAGCAGGTAGCACAGGGATTGCTCATGGTGGGAAGGGGGCTGAGAGCTCTTGCTCTGCACAAAGGTTCCTGTTCAGAATGAGTGACTGACTTCTGGATATTTTCCTCTTTTTTTTCTTTTTGGTGCTCTTTGCCTTGTGAATTTTAAGAGTCAGGTTACAACAAAAGTGTTACTAGATGTTTCTGTGTGGCAGAAACAGATTTTTTTTTTTTTTTTTTTAAATTGAATCTGCGAGCGTTTTGGCTGACTGTCTTGACCAAGTTGATGGTAAAAATGTGGTCAGCAGGTGACCCTGAAAAGCGGGGACTCAGATGATCAAAGGGTTGGAGCCCCTCTGCTGTGAGGACAGGCTGAGAGAGTTGGGGGGGTTCAGCCTGGAGAAGAGAAGGCTCCGGGGAGACCTTAGAGCCCCTTCCAGTCCCTAAAGGGGCTACAGGAAGGATGGGGAGAGGCTGTTTGCAAGGGCATGTAGCCATAGGACGAGCGGCAATGGTTTTAAACTAGGGCAGGGCAGGTTTAGATTAGCCATTAGGAAGAAGTTCTTTACACTGAGGGTGGTGAGACACTGGCCCAGGTTGCCCAGAGAGGGGGTGGAGGCGCCATCCCTGGAGACATTCAAGGCC
>VYZM01017825.1:226923-253459 GCA_013398915.1 Dromas ardeola | reverse complement strand
CTTCCCACCCCGCCCCCGCCCCGAAGCCAGGGAATGCTCATGGATCCCCCGCAGCTCCTGCCCCCTCCTCCAGCCTGCCCTCCGCGCCTGCCCCCGCAGGACTATATTTGGGCTAAATATTCCAGCCCGTAGCCCCAACCTGACAGTTGGAATGTCTATCCCGATATCTTGTAAACATTTCTGCCGATTAAAAGGTCCAGGCGACCAAGCCGTGACTCAGCCCCATGTGATTTCCCAGGAATTCGCCCAGGATGGGGCTGTCAGGAGCTGCCAACTCCAGCCCCTGCGTGCCCGGTGGGGAGGCACCTGCTGAATCATCCTCACCTTCTTCATCTCCAGCCTGATAACGCTACAGCACGGGCTCCCAAACACCGCCCGCTACCGCGTTGCAGCGAAAGCTCTTGTCTGACAAGGGCCACGCTTATTTTCCTGGAGCCTGGAAGCTGCTGCTGGCGCCCAGGCGGGAGCGTGGCCCCGACTGCCTGCGGGTCGCGGCAGCCCATGGGATGTTCTCCCTGCTAGGCTGGAAGATAACCCCGGCACTGCATTGCACCGACTCCTGGATTTCAGATCTCTGTGCCCCGGGCAGTTGGGAGTTGGCTGGAAATTCCCCCTAGAAGGATGCAAAAAAATTTGGAACTAGTTCTGAGCCATCCCTGTGAGGATTTGCTGCGGCAACTTTGTTCTGCCCCAAAAGTAACAGCATCCAAAGTCTGTCCTGGCAGCTCAGCTCTTTAAAATTTCCCTAAGAGGCAGCAGTTGGGGCAGGGGATGGGCTCTGCTGGCCCTCGCAGTCTTAAGGCTTTTAGGCAGTCAGTTAATGGCTTTGACAGTCTTAATTCAGACTGGGAATGAAAAGTTCAAGCAGTGGCTTCAGGGTAACGCCCCTGGGATAAGCTGTGACATGGTTAATAGAAAATTGTAATGTTGTTAAAGTGCTTTTCCGTAAAATGCCAGAAGAGGAAATTAACGGTGTGGGTTTTTTTCTTTTCCTAAAAGTTGATATCGTTCTTTTAATTTAATTTTTTAATCCATCACATCAGCACTCAGCACTCTTGCCATGCAACTTTCATTTTACAGCGGTTTTTGCACTAGCTGTAGCCACCGCTGTCGGCGTGGGGAGAGCACACCATGGCTGTGCTCTGCAGGTATCTAAATGGCAGGCAGGAGGCTTTCCACGCGAAACCAGATAAAATCTAACCTAGAGAAGCTGGCACGCACCTTGCTTTGAAAACCAGAATAACCTTTCTGGTTTGGCGGTGGCCGCTCGTGGATGCTTGTTTGGATCCATTGCTTCCTTGACGGGGTGCCCTGCAGGTGGTTCGAGAGGGTGAGCATGCTGGTGATCCTACTCAACTGCGTGACGCTGGGCATGTTCCACCCCTGCGAGGACATCGCCTGCGACTCGCCGCGCTGCAGGATCCTCCAGGTACGGCTCGGCTGCTGCTTTTACCTCGACGGTGGTCCCGGGTTGATGGGGAATGGGAAGGACCGAGCTGCGGCAGAGCTGGCTCCAGCCGTGGTGGAGTTACCCTGGGATGGCTGGGTCCTGCCTGCACCAGCACTTAAAAAAACGTTGATTTAGGTGTTTGGATGTGAACGCACAGTGTCATCAGGCAAAGCCCCTGCCAGGCTGTGCCGGCCCCAGCGTAGCCAAGCCTTGCTTGGAGTGCTTGGGGAGGGTTAACCATCGAGTTTGTAGTGAAAAGCAGAGCCCAAAATATACTCATCCCTTTGTCCCAGTGCTGTTGGCCATACTCATCCCTTTATCCTAGTGCTGTTGGCCAGGCTGGGTTGGGGGATAACACGGGGCTGCTCCCAGCACCGCCTCTGCCCTGGGATTTCAGCCCTCGGTGGTGCAAGAGGGGACCTTGTTGGACTTGGGTCTCTAGTTCCCTCCCCCGGTTGGGGAGTGCAGCGATGCAGGAGCATCCCTCCTCCGTGCCTTTCTTTTGCAGAGCTTTGACGATTTCATCTTTGCCTTCTTCGCTGTGGAAATGATCGTCAAGATGATCGCGCTGGGGATTTTTGGGAAGAAATGCTACTTGGGAGACACGTGGAACCGCCTGGACTTCTTCATCGTCATCGCGGGGTAAGGCTGGCGCAGCGGGTCCCTCTCTCCCTGCGTGTCTCTGTTGTCATTCATGGCATCGCTTGGCAAACGTCGGATTTGGGGGAGCGGATGGTTTGAAGGCTGAGGGTTTGCTGGGCATCAGTGCCGTTGGCATTATCCATCCTGGCTCCATGGTAGGGATCACTGCCCAGACCGCAGTGGTCCCTCCGGTCCTCTCCATAGCTCGCGGGAGAGCTGACGCTCAGCTCATGGAGCAGGGCAGGGTGACAAAAGCTGTTTGTAGTGGATTGTGGCCAGCCCGTGCCCTGGGGCTCCTCGCCGGGTGCTGGGCTTGGCTCTTCTCCCTCCAGATCCGCCAGTGGTTTCGGTTTCCATCAGGCGAGGTGGTGGCGAAACAGGCGGTTGGGAGCACGGAGCGGCGTGCCAGGGAGGATAGTTCAGTGAAATGTGCATGATTGCCCTTGTTATTATACTTTTTTTTGTATAGTGAGGGAAAGCGACCAAGTTTGCCTTTTTGAGTGTTTTCCTTTCAGAGGCACCTGGTTTGAATTAAAGGCTCTTCCAGCACCCGAGAGTCTCCTGGCGGAGGCTGGAAATCCACATGAAAAGTCCCTGGCCCCCAGCCAGTGAGCTGAATTTCTTTGACACACGAATCGCTCGCCGGCCCTTGCCTCCCCTCCCTGCTCCAAGAGCCCAAAGACCTTTGGGAAAACAGTGGTTTTTTTTCCTCTTTTGATAGAGCTAGAGATCAAATTTATTGGATTTTCCTGGAAAGGAGCAGGGGACCCTCCCAGCTGGGCTGGTTCCCCGGTGTGGGTTTGGTGTGCCCCAAGAAGGGGCAACATCTTGTTGGGCTTTGCTTATTGCCCATTGACGGCCCCATAAAGTCATGGCAGACATCTCTGCTAGGCATCTGGGAGAACCAAAGCAGTGGCCCAGTAAAACCAGTAAGGAGGTGCCAGGTGTCCCAGCGCTCATTGCCACAGGGTGCTGCAGAGGCCAAAAGATGTAGCGAGGCTCAAGACCCAGACAGGCGGCAGAGACGGAGGGAGGAAAGGCCAAGATTTGTAACTGTCCCTTGTAAACCCATCTTCTGCAGGCATCCACAAGCTTGTGTTTTCCAGCTGCACCAGCCTCTGGCTCCTCGGGTTAGGGGAGGGCTCAGAGTTTCCTCCTGAAGTGTCTGAGCAACTTTAGGGGCTGCAGCGATGGACATTGGACAAGGTGGGACCCTGGGTCCGACCAGCTCTGGTAGGGTTGCAAACATCAGCAGCACAGCCAAGGGCTGGAGCCTGCTAAAGCCACCCTGTGTATTCTATATTTCTTCTTCTTTACTATTTCTTATACTAGAATTAAGTGTGAGGAAGAACCAGACCCAAGCAAGGCAGGGTATCCCACCTGGGGAGGCATGGTGGTGGGTGCTGGGCTGCTTCCAGCTCTGCTGCTGCGTTCCCCTCCCATCCCATCCCGGCCCTAGCTTTGCCTTTTGAACTTGCAAAGTCTTCGGAGCTAGAGTAGAGTTGTCCTTGAAGAGCAGAGTTGTTCTTGATGTACTTCTGTGGAGACCCCACCATGATGGGACCTTGGTCTAGAGGGACATCAGCAGAGACCATCCTAATTCCTACAACTAAAATATAGCTGCACTTTGCATAAGCAAGCATCCGATCTCCTGCCCATCTGCTGTACCTGGATGGACATTTGGGTGTGTGAGAGCTCCTCCTTCCCAGGGCAGAGCACGGAGGGTGGCACTGAACTCCCCCCGATGTGGCCGCCTTCCCACATCCCCTGTGAGTGTTTATTTGCTGCGGAGGTTTTGCAGCCTCGCAGCTCGACCGCTCCCGTGACTCCTGCCAGGTCAGCTTTCCCTCTCGCTAAATGATGGGTCTTTCCTTCGCGTGCATGAATTGTTCCCATCTGGGCCCCATCAAAACCAATTCAGCTGACAAAGGATTGAATGGGATTTAAATACAAAGCGGAGCCTCTCCTCCCCCGGTGCCTGCCTTCTCTGCTCCCTTTCTCGCCCTTGCACTCTCCTCCAGCCCTCTCCCGTCCATCCCGGAGTGCTGCATCCTGCTCGGAGCATCGCTGCCGTCCTGGAGGCTCCCTCAGCCGTCCCGGGCAGCACCAAGTGCCGGGAGAGCCAAAAGGGCTGCAGGAATGGGCCACTTCTGTAGCAGAGGAAAAGAAATAAGGGACCCAACCCCTTACTAGACTCAAGATGTAGGTAAAAAACACTGTAAGGATAGAAGAAAAAAGCACTCCAGGGTCAAATCCCAACCAGATGGAGGGAAATTCCTCCGGTAGCCCCTGAGTGCAGCTCTCTGGTTCCCACACGGGGCAAATTACCCCGACGAGCATCCAGACCTCGGTGCTAGCAGCAGAGCACGGAAGCAAGGGGTGAGCCGAGCTCGATGTGGAGGCGTCTTGTATCGCAGATTGTATGAGCGGGTGCGTGATGTGGGGAAAGGGGTCAGAGCTGTGGCCCTGGAGGAGGGTGTGCACTGGGGCGATGCTCAAATCCCCTCTGTATTTGCTCAATACTCGATAAAGCGCGTCACATTTTTATGTAGGTCTCGTGTAAAGGCTTCAGACAGGTTCCTCAGGGAAACGACAAGGGAAGAGACACACAGGCTAACATTTCCAAGTGGCCCTGGTGACCATAACGAAGCAGCTCTGTTGCTGCCTTCCGTCTTTTTCCCTCCCCATTTTCATGCAAGACACGGGAGGAAGGAAGCAGCAGGACAGCGTGGGCTCCCCAGTACATGGCAGGTCCCTGGGATCCTGCTTTCCCTGCCGCTTCCCTGCCTGTGGGCTGCAGAAAGCGATGCCAAGGGGAGAGGAGAAGCAGCAAAGCGTGTCTGTGGGGCGTCAGGAGGGGAAGGCATGTTGTGCTGGGGGACACTTGGGACGTGCTGTACGCTCCCATGGGTAGGACTCCCATAGAAACCCTCCCAACCACCACCCGTCTAGGAGAGGCTTCCCAAAAAACAACCCCAAACCCCATGGCATTTCACCCTCCCCATTCCTTGAGAAGTTTCGGGACCTGCCAAGGTTTGAAATTATAAAGAAACCTTTTTTTTTTGTGTGTGTGTGTGTTTGCCCCAAATCTGACGCTTGTGGAGGGCTGGGAGAGCTGCTCGGGTGTTGTGCTCGCTCCCGCCGCGCTGCCGGCCACTTTCGTGGCATGCCATTAAGTACTTCTCAGCTCTGTTAAACTGTCCAGACCAATCTCATGAGCTCATGGAGAGTAAATGACTTCTTTGTGACAATGTAATGCAATTAGCGCTAATTGTAGAGTGTGTAATGTCTGCAACACATCTCTGTAATTACAGTAAAACTTGCTGGAGATGAGAATAGCGCTGTATTATCAAAACTCAGCTTAGTGAAACATGGCTTTGGCTGTAGGTTATGGAGTTGCATGGAGAAAAGGGAAGGAAAAAAAAAGTGATGAATGACATAATTATGTTGTGTTATTTTAAAGAAGAGGATTTGGGGAGTTAGCTTTTAAGAGAACACTTGAAGGTTAACGGGCGTTGCAAGACAGCTCTCACCCTCTAAAGGCGATTCAATACGATTTCGACCTCTCCCAACACAAGACGCAGATGTATCGAGGATGAATGCTTGTTTACATCCCAAAATATGCAGAGTCATTTACAGTTTAGTGCTGGCTGAGGCTCTGGCTGGTGAACCGGAGCTGTGGGATGGAGACGTGCTGTACCGGGACCCAGCACCCACTCTGCCTCCCCCTCCTCGGGGCAGGGAGCTCTTCTCCGATCAGTCAGCGGGGAAGGGGATAGCCATGGCTTGAGATCTACCTGCTCCTCAACTGGAGCCATCCCCATCCCCAGTGGCACTATTGCAGTCCCACCAGCTTGCTTTGACAAGAAGGCCAATGGCCCAAGAAGGCCAATGGCACCCTGGGGTGCATCAAGAAGAGTGTGGCCAGCAGGTGGAGGGAGGTCATCCTCCCCCTCTGCTCTGCCCTGGTGAGGCCGCATCTGGAGTACTGTGTCCAGTTCTGGGCTCCCTGGTTCAAGAAGGACAGGGAACTGCTGGAGAGGGTGCAGCAAAGGGCCACCAAGATGATTAGGGGACTGGAACACCTCTCTTATGGAGAAAGGCTGAGGGATTTGGGTCACTTCAGTCTGGAAAAAAGATGACTGAGGGGGGATCTTATCAATGCTTATAAATACTTAAAGGGTGGGTGCCAGGAGGATGGGGCCAGGCTCTTTTCAGTGGTGCCCGGCGACAGGACAAGGGGTAGCCCGCACAGACTTGAGCGTAGGAAGTTCCATCTCCACATGAGGAGGAACTTCTTTACTTTGAGGGTGGCAGAGCCCTGGAACAGGCTGCCCAGAGAGGTGGTGGAGTCTCCTTCTCTGGAGACGTTCCAAACCCACCTGGATGCGTTCTGTGCAGCCTGCTCTGGCTGAACCTGCTCTGGCAGGGGGGTTGGACTAGATGATCTCCAGAGGTCCCTTCCAGCCCCTGCCATTCTGTGATTCTATGACTGGCTGGATGAGGACTTCCCCAAACCTCTGCATCCCTGTGGATTGAGTTGTGCTTTAAACCATCCTCATCAAAAAAACCCCTAAAATGACAATGGTTAATTGTTTTCCCAGGAGAGAGTCTTTAAATCGGGGTGTAATTTGGTACTACGAGAGCTTAGAGGGTTCCTCTCTGCCTTCTCTCGACGCAGGGTCGCACAGGGCTCCGGCTCCATGCCGGTGCTCCCGCTCCCCTCCGCGCAGGGCCGTGCATCATCCCCTGTTTGGGTTGTGCGTGTCTGCTCTTACTCCGGCCCCCGGCAGTTGTTTGGCCAAGTCTGCGGAGTCCTGTTTGTGCTTTGCTCGTTGGAACGGTGATGGGCCTCTTAAAAGACTTTGTAGGAAAGTTAAACACTTCTGGAATATTTTGCTTATGGTTTGAGACGAGACGGGGCTGGAGGTGGTTGGCAGGCTTCTGTCTTCAGGAACAGAGACACCGTTTCTTTTTCTCTTTGCTTCCTGAGCACTTCTTCTAATGTTTGTTATCACTTTTTTCTCCTTCTGTTGAAGGCTGTATTAAAGAGTTAGCTCCGCTGAAGCCTTCATAAACAACCCTTAAGGATGTCTTGCTCCCTCCTGGTTTTGAGTGCTGAATTTCAGGGATGAAATATACTGCAGGAAGCCTTGCTGTATTCTTAGATAACAGGAGAGAAAGGGACGCTGCAGTCCCCCACCCTATCCCTGCTCCGTCTAAACCTGGATGGTTTCTGAAAAGCTCTTTAGCTCAGAAATTGGGATAAGGCGATGCTGCCAGACGGGTCTCGGCGGGGAGTAGTGGTGCTGTGGCTGCAAGGTTCCTGCTGGGTGCTTTGGGTGAAGCTTCCAGCATGTGGCCTTCACCTCAAAGCCCGATTCGCTTCACAAGCAGGCAGGGCTCCCCTGAAGGGCGCTTTGGCCGTACGGGGCTGATCAAGGGGCTGTTTCAACTCCCCGGTTCAGAGATGGGGAAGAAAGAGCTGACATAGGGCTGCCCACAGGAGTCCCTGCTGCGACGGCGGGCAAAGGCTGTTCATTCCCCATGTATTAGTCCCTTCATCCCCTTAAAAAAGNAAAAAAAAAAAAAAGGTAAAATAACAGAGAGGCAGGGATGAATGTTGCTTTTTCATCCTCTCTGCCTGCCTGTATTGATCGCGCCGAGGAGCAGCACCTTGGAGACGTGGCTGTGCCGTGCCCTCTGCGCTGGCTGGGCACCCTGAGCGTCGGGGGGGAATTGCCCGTGTAAGTGGCCGATTTGCACACGCAATTACCCAATGTGCAATCACAGCTGCAGCCCCTTTGAGCCGCAGTGAGAGCTGCACCAAACCCTCTCCCAGCAGCCTGCCCCTCTCTGGTGCTTCCCGGGATGGATGCGAGTGTCCTGGAAGCCCTGAGTCTCCTCCCGGTGCCCTACTGTGTCCTGGCTAATCCTGAATTAGGTGCTCTTTGCTGCGAGCAGAAGAAGTGTCAGAACCACATCAAGTCGCTACTTGTGATCGCAAACCTCCGGGGGTTCAAAATCTGGGGTCGAGCTTTGCAATCTGATGCTTGAAATGACTCTTGGGAGGATGAAGAGCAGCCGAGACCTGGGGCTGGTGAGGATGCTCTCTGCTCCGTGCTGCCTTTCCGCAGCCTTTGCAACCTTCCAAGCAGAGCATCCCGGGCAAGCCACATCCCTGACTCATAGAAACCTGCCGGGTAAAAGAAACCCCTCTGCAGCCTCCCTCGCAGCCCAGCTGACTCAAACCCACCTGTGAAAAGCCTTGGTTTTTTTAAGTTTTAAGCCTTTTTTTAAAATAATTATTTCATTTTTTCCGGTTCTTCAGCTGAACTCGCTGCTGCTTCGAGAGCCTCATTAGTCAAGTGTCCTGGCTGGGACACACGGTGTGGCTGGATCCAGCGGGCTGCAGAGTTCATGCTCCCTCCGGTGCTATTCTTTTTATTCCCCGCAGCTTGATTAAAATGAGTATTTTTAAAATTAAGCAACACCCCCACGAACGTGGTGGGACTCGCAAGGCTTAAAAATCAAAAGCGGAGCACGGCAAAGGCGGCGAGGGCCGGGAGGAAATTTCATCCCAGCTTTCTGAAGATACAACGCTGCCTAAATAATTTCCCCTTGTCTTTTCCAGCACCGATGGCTTAATATCAGCCGCCGATTGCTGCGCTTTGTAGATAAAGGGTGTCTGGATGCCCAGTTTTGGAAACCTTTTAACACTGAATAAATCTGAGCCTATCTCTTGCCGGCAGGGAGCGGCGGCTCTGCCTCTGTGAGCAGAGGGGTGGGCAGCTCCCGGGGATGCTGAGGGTTCCTTGGTCACGTCCCTTGGCTGTGCGGCACCCCCGGCACCCAGCTGTGAAAGGGGAGAGCCCGAGTTTTCCTCGGAAAGTGCCCTCAGCACAAGGTCTGTGGCTCAGATAGGTTTTCCCACCATCTTCTGCTTCCGGAGCAGGAGTGATCCCCGGGGATGGGAGCGGAGCTGGGGCTGTGGGCAGGGTGTCTTGGAGAGGTGATGGCGGGTAGGTGTGGAAAGGGCTTTGCTGGCATTTCTGTGCTCCGTTAGAGGCTCACTGGGTGAGAAGAGCCCCTTCAGCCCCTCCTGTCCCCTCCAAAGCTCCTGAGCATCACTTCTGCGAGCCCTCCACCGCAGGCAGGGGTGCTGCCTCGCACTGTGCTTACGAGATCCTTCCCAAGGCTTTGGGTTTTATATGAAAGAAACACCCGCGTGCTCCGAGTCTCGCTGTCTCCGGGCAGAACAGGAATGAATTCCAGCTGCCCGGTCCATCCTGAGCCATCCCTTGTGTCTGTCTGTCTGCTGAGTCCCGGGAGTTTTCCTGCTGGAGGAGTGTTTGCCAAAGGTTTGCATCAGCTCCCTCTCTCTGCATCCCCCCACCAGCCCGTTGGACGTCTGGCTTTGCAGATGCTCCGCTTTTATTCTTAGAAAGTCCTAAATATTTCCGCTTTCCTTCTGAATAACTCCAGCGATCGGGGGTTGCTGATCACTCTGACGAGTCTCAGCATTTGCTATGAATCCATCCTATTTAATGCTGAGTATTTTTCCCAGCCTTTTACTTGGCTGGGTATCCGGGTCCATGGCAGAGGCGCTGACAGGCATCGCGCTTTCCCGTTTGAACAGAAATGACATTTGAGTTGAAGCTTCATCGGGGACTTTTTACACTGCAGATTTTCAGTGCGTAAATGTTATATATGCTGGTAAATGCACCTGTCACCTCGCCAGTTGGTGACATCCTGACATTCGCTCTCCCTGGGTATCTCCCCTTGCCAGGGACGTGGATTGATTCCTCCCGCGCATCCCCTTGCCTTGGGAAGCGACCTTAGAGCTGGGAAGTGGTGGGCTTCTCCTTGGACTTGCTCTTTAGTCATTGATTTTTTTACCCACGTTTTTTTTTTCCTCCTCCAACGCTGGCTTCTCTTGAGCTGTTAGTTGTCAGCAATGCATGGATCCTGTAGTCTGGGGCTGGGGCTGAGCTGGCAGTGCTGGAACGCTGGTGCTGGTTGCAGCGTCCGGCAGCAGAGGTCTAGGAGAAGCACCTACCTGCTCTTGGTCTTGGCGTTCAAGTGTTTGCTTAAGCTGGTGGGTTGTTGTTTGATTGTTTTTTTTAAGTTTGGCGTTATAATTGTTCTTTAATATGTTAAATCTAAATGCATTTTCCAACATGCCCTTTGCAGATTACAAGCACACGCAGCTCGGGAAGTGAGTCTAGGAGCTGTCATTAATCAGAAAATGATTTGTCTTGGTGCAAATAACCATATGCTGCTCTGAATTTTGCTGGTAGCCTCTGTTTTAATAATGGATGAAAGAAAAGCTGTATGTTTGATGTGGGCTTTTTACCCGAATCCTGCAAACCATACAAAAATCTTATTTTCGAACAGCAAGTGAACCTCGAGAACCATTAAAGTCCAGGGAAATTGTTGCCCCTCTCCTTACTGCAGCCGAAGCTCACCCTGTGCGGTGGGTCCCGGGCACCGAGGAAGGTTTTGTCACTGGGGCCAGGTGGGCTTTCATGGACACGCTGCCTTCCTCGCTGGTCAGAGGATGAGAATGAACTTGCAGCATCCACGGGTGTCTGTCCAACGTTCGTATTCTGGGACTGCCCTGTGGCTGTGGGTGTCAGCTAAATACAGAGGAACATGTTGAGGTCGTTTTGATGTTAGATGTGGTTTGGTCATCATCATCCTGATTAGAGCCTATCAAGAGAAATGGCATAAAGTGTCACTGCATCGAGTGTGGAGTTGTGTATTGGGGGGCTAGAAAGAGAAAGTCTTCTCCACTCCCTATTCTCCTCACCTGCTAATGGCAGGGATGGAGGAGAATGGCTTTGGCTGATCACAACAAGAGCAGAAACCTCCAGCGTGCTGCAGCCACGGCAAAGCTAACACCGCGCTGATGAATCCTGCAGGATTTCCAGTGGGGAGGGAGGGGGCAGCACTGATGCCGTTGTGCAGGGCACTGGCAAAGCCTCCTCCAGAAGTTTGATGCCTAATCAGGTACAATTAATTCAGGCCGGGGCAGGTGTGGAGAAAGGCTGTGGTGGGGAAGCAGAGAGCCTGTCTGCGAGATGGGGCTGGAAGAGCTTGGTTTGTTTGGCTTTGCAAAATCAAGGCTGAGAGGAGATGTGATTTGTCCTCTGTCAATACATCAGATGAGTAAACACCAGGCACAAAGAGCTATACAAGCTACTTAAAAGACAGCGCTGGCCTAAGAACAAATGGGTACAAGCTTGTCCTGAATAAATTCAGTCTGGAGGTTAGGCTTCCAACCACCCAACTAGCTTTAAGATGGAACTTGATAATTTTCGGAAGAGATTAATATCCTCTAGTTGCCTGCGGGAGCCGGGCTGTGTGGGAGCCTCGGGGTCCTCTTCCTTGCCTTTGTCTGGCTCTGCCTCTTCAGGAACGCTTTGGGCAGAGCTCTTGTGTTTTCCAGCTGTAGAGCAAAGTCCTGGTGGTGAGGAGACCGATGATCACACCAGAAGGCTGTGCCACCATACAGAGAGACCTGGACAGGCTGGAGAGTTGGGCGGAGGGAAACCTTATGAAATTCAATAAGGGCAAGTGGAGGGTGCTGCACCTGGGGAGGAATAACCCCAGGCACCAGGACAGGTTGGGGGCTGAGGTGCGGGAGAGCAGCTCGGTGGAAAGAGACCTGGGAGTCCTGGTGGGCAACAGGATGACCATGAGCCAGCAATGTGCCCTTGTGGCCAAGAAGGCCAATGGCATCCTGGGGTGCATCAATAAGTGTGGCCAGCAGGTGGAGGGAGGTCATCCGCCCCCTCTGCTCTGCCTTGGTGAGGCCACACCTGGAGTACTGTGTCCAGTTCGGGGCTCCCCGGTTCAAGAAGGACAGGGAACTGCTGGAGAGGGGACAGCAAAGGGCTACCAAGATGATGAGGGGACTGGAACACCTCTCTTATGGAGAAAGGCTGAGGGATTTGGGTCTGTTTAGTCTGGAAAAGAGACGGCTGAGGGGTGACCTTATTAATGCTTATAAATACTTAAAGGGTGGGTGTCAGGAGGATGGGGCCAGGCTCTTTTCAGTGGTGCCCGGCAACAGGACAAGAGGTAATGGGTACAAACTTGAGTATAGGAAGTTCCACCTAAACATGAGGAGGAACTTCTTTACTTTGAGGGTGGACGAGCCCTGGAACGGGCTGCCCAGAGAGGGGGTGGAGTCTCCATCTCTGGAGACATTCAAAACCCGCCTGGCCGCGTTCCTGCGCAACCTGCTCTGGGTGACCCTGCTCTGGCAGGGGGGTTGGACTAGATGATCTCCAGAGGTCCCTTCCAACCCTGTGATTCTGTGACCCTGCCATGCTTGAGCCAAGGTGCCATGGGCAGTGCACGTCGGTGCTGGGGGACACCAGGGACTTGCAGGACTCCAAGTGCAGCCTCAGACTGACTCATGTAAAGGTCGCGCCTCATGTCCTGAGCTGTGAAATAACCCCATCTGGCACAGCGCAGGAGGTTCCTTGGTCCATGTTTGCCCTATTGGTTATCTACAAGTGTCATCAGCTTTGATTTGTGTGCTGGCCCATCCGCCTGAGCCCTGTCTGGCGGTGATCTCTGCTGGGCAGAGCTGGCATAGCTCAGTGTCCCGTGCTGTGCACCTCCCGTGCCCTGCGGAAAGGCTCTGCGCCAGGGGATGCTCCTCTGCTTTTCAGGGTTTTGGTGGTGCTCAGCACAGCATACCCAGATTCGTTAGAGCTATCTCTACAATTTTGTTAAAAACAGGGATGTGTGTCCAGGAAATCGCTCTCCTGGAGCGTGCAGGGACTTTCAGAAGCTTCTGCCCTGGACCTGTACAAAAACAGTAACCAAAGCAGATGAGGGATAAAGAGAAGATCTGTGGCTGTGTGAGCTGGTGTATCATGTTCTCGCTCGTTGACTTTATTCTGATACGCAAACAACCCTTAATTAATTCCTCTGGCAAACTTTCCTGATGGGAGAGATGCAGTAACAAGTCCCCCTGTGAGCCGTTGGCATATAATGTTTGATTTATAATGTTTGATAATCTAACATTTCTCCAGAAGATCCTTGACGCTGCTCCGCGTTCGTGTCTTTCGCAGGATGCTGGAGTACTCCCTGGACCTGCAGAACGTCAGCTTCTCAGCGGTCCGCACCGTCCGTGTCCTGCGGCCGCTCAGGGCCATTAATAGGGTCCCCAGTAAGTTGGATTCTTATTCCTCCCAGTTGATGCAAGTTCTTTATATCTGTGCCCCAAACATGGAAGAGCAAACACCGATGCTTCCCATTGTGGCTCGAGTGTTCACTCAAGCCTGGTAGTGCGAGGTCCTACCACCAATCTCTGGTTTCCAGTGCCTGGAAATACCAGATAAGACCTTAAATAAAATTCCTTTTAACCCCTGTGAGATCAGAGATGAGCCACCAGTCATTAAGATATCCAGGACGCTTCAGACGCCTTTCTTTCTCATCTGAAGAGGGTCTTAGGAGGCTGCTAAGGTGAAGGGATGGAGGTAATAAGGATGGACTGAGCCAACAGCCTTTGCCAGGCAGCACGGGCAGAGGGCTCTGACCCACGCCGCTCCCACCCTCCCTGTGCTGCCCCATCCTTTCCTGGAGAAACTGGGGTGAGGAAATCTTTTTGTACCTGGAGACAGCCCCCCGGGAGGTGCTGAGTAGCCTCCTCTTGGAGCATCTCTTGCTCTGCCCCCAGAGCTGGTCTGTACAGCAAAGCAAGTCTGGGTGGGCTGGGAGGTGGCTGTTCAGCCCTGGTTTATCAGGTCACGCGTGAGGATCTCAGACGCCCCCTTGAACAGTAGCGGGTGGCATTGCCTGCTCCTGCAGGGCAGCAGGCGATGGCAATCCAGCCCTGAGCTCCGTCCCTCTCGGACGCTGTACGGATCGGGTGGGTTGAGCGTAAGTACAACAAACTGCATCAGAAACATTGTTTTCCTGGTCCTACAATCCTGGGTATTGAATCCAGCATTGTTTTAGCCAAATTAAATGCAAGTCTGAACTCCCCTATCTGAACAAGCCCAACGCCTTGACAAGAACTAATCAGCTTCAGTTCTGTCTGCCGATGCTGGAGGTGCCTGGGCTCTATTTATTTTTCTGGTCCCGACTCTTGAACTTTATCTGGCTTTGCTGCTGCTGTTGCTGCTGTTTCAATCGTTACAGCAGCTTCAGAATCCTGTTTACAGTGGTTTTTTTTTTATCCTCACTGCTGAACTGATGGATGGCTGAATTTATCCGCCACTGTCTAACTGGGGATGTAATTCGCTTAATGTATTTTGAAATCCCGGGTAATTTATCTTGGCTTCTCTGCAACATGGTTACAATGGGGTGGAAGCGTAAGGTGGGAAAAGAAAAAAGAGTTTTGTATGATGATAAATGCAGTAACCACAGGAAGTCATTTCAGTCAATTAGGAGTTGATGCAAGGTGGTTGTTCCCCAGTAGAGGAGTAGAAGCAAACCCCTGATGGAGGAGGTGACAGCATCAGGAAGAAAGGAAAAAAAAGTCTTCTTGAAGTATCAAAGTAAAGGGTGCAACAGTAAAGCTTTCTTTAAATGAAAATCAATATAAGCGAGCGAGAGAATGCAGAAGATGGGGAAGGAAGGAGAGCGAGAGATGAGCCGAATATTACAGAGACGTCAGATGAAATCAATTTTTTTGTGTGTAAATGTCAAGTTGAAGTCACCATCAATTTGTCTTTGTTACAGAACTGGCTGTTCCTGAGCTTGTGAGAATTAACTGCCAGAGAGAGTCCTGTATTTTGAGGAAGAGAGGGGATTTAGGGTAGATGAGGGGAATTAGGAAGGGAAGGGAATTTTAATATATAGAGTGGGGAAAGAAGTATGTCTGAGCAAGGGAGAACATCAGAATTTGGTCTCAGGGAAGAAAGGAGGCATATAATTCCTAGAAAACTTCAGGAGGAGAAGAGAGCTTGAGATGGGGAGTGAAGGGAGGGAGAGGAGAAGGGAAGGAAGGTCGTGTGCCCAGGAGAAGGTGCACGGATGAAGGGCGTATCCCAGGGGCTTTGAGGGGAAACCAGAGGGGACTGGGGAGCTGCAGGTGTTTGCAAGCCATGTGTGGGTGACAAGGGCGGTGGATGGGAAGGCAGCGTCTGTCAGTGGAAAGAGAGGTATGCATGGAAAGGAAGAGGTCAGGAGGACATAGCTGCAATAAGAAAATTCAGCTTTCCTCTTTGCTGACCTCTTCGTCTTCTCCTCAGGTATGCGCATCCTGGTGACGCTTCTTTTGGACACGCTGCCCATGCTGGGGAACGTCCTTCTCCTCTGCTTCTTCGTCTTCTTCATCTTCGGCATCGTGGGAGTCCAGCTGTGGGCAGGTTTGCTCAGGAACCGCTGCTTCCTCCCCGAGAACTTCAGCATGTGAGTCTGCGCAGGCAGCAGAAGTGTCTCTCGGATGAGTCTATCCCTTCAGGAGATGAGGATATCCTCCATTATCCTCCTGGTCTTCTGTAAATGCTCCCTGCTCCTAAATGCCACCACAACTCCTGCCCAGGCACGCACGGCAGGAACAGAGCGAGCTGTGACAATTTGCCATTTGAGTCCTGCAGGGCTGTCCTGAACCCTCAGCTGGCACTTGGGAACCTCTCTGATTGATAAGAGCCGCCAAAAAATCCCTAAGTGTTAGAGTTCAGGCTTTCTAAATTCAGCATATCATTAACGCGTGACCTTTCCTGCGTTTGTCGAGACGTTGAGGTTTGAATCCCGTTCGGCAGGTGGTGGTGTTTCTTGGTACGGCATTTGTGGTCCCACCTAAATCCCAGGGAAAGCTGATGGAGCTGCCATACGTTTCAGGATGTTAAACCCTTTTCAGTCTCAGAGCAAGAGATGTAAGTCCCTGTCCCAAAGTGTTATTTTTCACAGATCCCTGGATTTTAAGGCCAAGAGGAATATTGTGAACAAATGGGGGTTTGTAGCACCCAGTTTCCTGGCCAGCCAGCTTGCCAGATGTAGGAATGTTTGAACAGTGGTTGAAATATCCCTCTGTTTTGGTAACTGTCAGCCTCTTTCAGACCAGGATTTCCATACCTGTTCTCCTACCTACCTGCTTTTTTCCACCACCTCCCTCCCTTTGAATGCTAGGAGAAGGGCCGGTGACTGCAAGCCCTTGATGGCTGCTCTGCCGAGCTCTGGTGCTCCAGGCTGGTGCTCGGTTATCTGGTTGTCTTCACATATGGCAACCACACTGCATTTAGTGCAGTGAGCCCAGAACCAGAGGAAGATGCCAACTAACAGGCTTCTCGCTTGTTATTAGGGGTTATCAGCTGCAAAACAAAAGGCTCCAAAACTCTCTCACCTTTCCATGGATTGCTTCCAAATGTCAACATGGAGTTGATCTGGCTAGATCCACACCTGGATGGAGAAGTCCTGCAAGCCCAGAGCCTCTCGCTCGCACACAGCAGGATCATAGAGCCATAGAATGGTTAGAGTTGAAAGGGACCTTGAAGATCATCGTGTTCCAACCCCCTGCCCTGGGGAGGGACACCTCCCACTAGACCAGGTTGCTCAAAGCCCCGTCCAGCCTGGCCTTGAACACTTCAAGGGACTGTGTCTAGGCTGGGTCTTGGGTCTGTAGCTGGCACGATGCACCTTTTATCCCCTCTCACACATCCCCTAATCAACTTCCACCCCTCCTGTAGGTCGTGCCCTCAAAGGGCAGTTGGGAGAGTCATTACCAGGGCACGTCCCTGTTAAGTAAGTGGCAGCAGAGCAGGGGGACTCCTTCACCGCTGAGTAAATCCAATAGAGCCACAGGTTTGGGTGCTGTTTAATTGAGCCAGAATTCCAGGGGTTTAGATAAGCTTTGGAGGGTATTAAAGGCAATTCTGCGGGAATTAACCAGGCTGAACTAGGCTTAAAAATATCTTTGCAAGGTTTAGTGTGGGAGTCCTGGCAGCGTTAAGGAGATAGCTGTGTGCAGAGCAAGAAGCCAGTTTCTGGCTGGCCATGGGTTGTTTCATCTCCCTGAAGAGTGTTTCTGCCTGGTTTGCTGTGGTAAAGCCACCCTCCGAGGGAATTTAGAGCTTATCTATGGGCTGAACGGGCACTGTGAAATGCAGACGAAGGCCCTGTCACTGGTTTTTAGGAAGCTTGGGAGGTCCTTGTACATAGAGTCTCCGCAAGCCATTCTCGGCATCTCCGGGAGGACAGGAGGTACAGGAGCTTAAACTGACTGATTTCCATCTTACTGCAGCAAAGACATTTCAGAGAGGCCCTGCTGGGCTGAATCCTGCTTCTAGTCCCCTAAAGTCGAAGCTGGAGCACATCCAGATGGAGTGACTCTCAGTAACATCATTAGAGGGGTTACTGAGTGGCTGCGTGCACTGCCTCAGTTTCCCAAAACCCAGTTAGGGACAACATCTCACCCAATGGGGCTGCAGGAAGTCCAAAGGGGGATCCCTTTTGAAAAAAATAGCTTTAAGATCCAGAATAACAGCTGCCAGTCTTTGCTGTTACAGTTGTTACCTTGCCAGATTGCCTGCAGTCGGTGTGCAAACCCCAGCCCTGTCTGGACTCTTTCAGCCCCTACACGGTGGATTTGGAGCGATACTACCAGACAGAGAACGAAGATGAGAACCCTTTCATCTGCTCCCAGCCCCGGGAGAATGGGATGCGCTACTGCCGAAGCATCCCAACACGGAGGGAAGAGGGTCTCGAGTGCACCCTGGATTATTATTCCTACAACGACACCACCAACACTTCCTGTGTCAATTGGAACCAGTATTACACCAACTGCTCTGCCGGGGAGCACAACCCCTTCAAGGGAGCCATCAACTTTGATAACATTGGCTACGCCTGGATCGCGATATTTCAGGTGAGCCCTGTTTGCAAACTGTTACAGGGTGGGTGGACAGCCGGTTGTGCCACCCAACGTGTTCCCAGTCACACTCATGGGGGCTATTTTGCACCAGCAAGCACTCACACGGTAGTGCACGGGTGCTTAAAATGTCAGCGATACGATTTGGTGCCTTCCTTGAAGATGCCTCCGTCTCATGTGCATGGACAAAACCCCAGTCTCCAAACCCTGTGTGTGTGCAGTGAGACCATCCTGATGTGGAGCGGAGCCTGGAGACTGCTCTTCCCTCGGCAAAATGCTGTAGTTGTAGTGGGCCTTAGGTCCAGCTGGAAAAGAAGGGCTGGATTCAGCCTGGACAGCTGGCAACGTGGCTATTGGCATTGGTGGGAGCAGGATTTGGCTCCTCAGTGTCTTGTACTGCACCAAGACCAGCTATGGGGTGTCAGAGATGACCCAGTCAGGAGAAACGTTGCTTGTGCGCTTGGTGTTGTAACAGCCTTGACGGGTTCATTTTCCCTTCCTATCTCCACCAGGTCATCACACTGGAAGGCTGGGTGGACATCATGTACTTTGTCATGGATGCACACTCCTTCTACAACTTCATCTACTTCATCCTCCTGATCATTGTGAGTGGCTGTAGGGGGGAACATGGGGGACCTCCTGGCATTTGGAGAGGGCGGAGTGGAGTCACCCAGAAGAACAGGGCAGATAATACGGTGAATATAAAAGCTGAGGTAGAAACCAGCCTGCGGAAGACATGCAGCTTCAATATGGCATTGTATCGCAGCTGTATTTTGCTGCAAACGTGAAGGAAGGAAAGAAAGATGTGCTTAAGCTATGGTAGATACACTCCTGTTGCTGCTGCTGCTACTACTACTTTCCTTGTGCTCCAAGGTCCTCTCTTTTAGTTGCCACCTTGAATTTAAGAGTAAAAGTAGGCAAATTTCCCCTTGTCAAGTTTTGCACTCTGGAAGGGGAGGAGGTTACCCAGAAATACCCCCATATCGAAGAATCCAGCTGTCTGGGTCCTTGGTGCAGAGGGGACATTTCAGGAAAACAGTCCCAAACTTCAGAGAGCACATTAAGAAAGGAGGGAAGAGATTATTGCCCACAGCCCACCCACGCTTCACAGCATCATCCGAGACCACCCACAAAGGAGCCAACAAAGAGTTTTTGTGGGGGGGGTTCCATGATGGGCTTCATCTATGCAAGCAGAATTGTCTACCGTGACTGGCTGAGCTCGTTGTCTAGACTCCCTTTATCGTCAAGGGAGAAAAATAGGTGCTTTAAGGGGGTGATTCATCTCCTCTGAAGGTACACATCCAAAATAAATTAGATGCATTGCAGACTTGATGTGCCTATTTCTCTCTTGACTCTAAAGGATCATTAGGTGCCTCACTCAGCTGTAGCTGAGATAAGTGAGATGAGTCCCTTTCTTGCTGTCTAATTGAACTAAGTCCAGCAAAATAGCTGCACGTTGCCCATTAGGCCATTGTGGGGATTTCTGCTCCTCTTCAAACCAGGACTCAAACCCTGATGAGAAGGTAGGAGGTCATTTAGTCTATGATGACTCTTTCTAGTTCATCTATTAGCTTCCCAAAAAAAGAAACAGTCCCTTGCTCTCAGCATCCCCAAAATGACGGGGAGATGAAGGGCAAGCAGTACTTTTCCAGCTGCCATGCGAGTAATGTTAGCAGTGTGTGATAGCCCGTTAGCACGTCAGTAATTCTCTGTGATCCAGGCTGGGCTCTGCGGAAGGCAGAACCTCATGAAACCCTGGTTGGAAATAAAATCTCCAAGCTGTGGGTACAGACTGCTGATGCCCTTGCGTAACAGTCACCCGCAAATCCCGTTAGCAGGGGAAAGGGATCTGCTCGCAAGCTGCCCACACACTGCCAGAAAAAACGCTCCTATCAGGAAGGCTCAGTGCATTCATCGTAGTGCCGCTAATTGTGATAATTACAACCGCTGTCTGCGGAGAGAGAAAAACACCATCTTAAAAGAGCAAAAGCTTTTTGTCAAAATAATCTTCTCTCGTCTTTGATCTCTGACGTCCTCGGTGGAGCGCTGGCGTGGGAGTCCCCGGGGCCAGGGCTCGGGGGGTGAGTCAGCCCCTCCGCCGTCCCGGCCGGTGGTCCCCGCTGGGTGACGCAGGGGAAGCGGCTGGATGGGGTTTGCCCCCGGCTCCTTGAGCCAGGGTGTGAGGTGAGGCAGGGCTATGGGGTGGGCATGGCCACCCCAAGGTGGCTGATGGCCCCTGTCCCCTTAGGTGGGCTCCTTCTTCATGATCAACCTCTGCCTGGTGGTGATAGCAACGCAGTTCTCCGAGACGAAGCAGCGCGAGAGCCAGCTGATGAAGGAGCAGCGGGTACGCTACCTGTCCAACGCCAGCACCCTCGCCAGCTTTTCGGAACCGGGCAGCTGCTACGATGAACTCCTCAAGTACCTGGTTTACATTGCCCGTAAAGGCAGCAAGCAGCTTGTGGAGGTCTACCGGGTGGCAGGCGTGAGGATGGGCTTCCTCACCAGCCCCGCAAGCAAGACGGGGGTCGACCGGCATGCCGGGAAGCGCCGGAGCAGGAAGAGGTCCTCCGTGCACCACCTCATCCACCACCATCACCACCACCACCACCACTATCACCTGGGCAATGGGAACTTGCGGGCACCCCGCGCCAGCCCGGAGATCAGCGATGTGGAGACCAGCTCTCTCCACAACGGGACCAACCGGCTGATGCTTCCCCCCTCGACACCGAACCCCCACGGGGCCCCCAGCGCCACTCCCAGCAACACCGAGTCCGTCCACAGCATCTACCACGCTGACTGCCACTTTGAGCCGGTGCGCTGCCGGTCATCCCTCCCGCAGCCGGGCCTCGGCTTGCCGAGCCCCGAGGGGATCCCTAAGAACATTGTGGGTGCCAAGGTGTACCCCACGGTGCACCCCAGTACCTCCCACGAGATGCTGAAGGAGAAGAACCTGGGGGAGACGGCGGTCGGTGCTGGGAGCAGCACCTTGACGAGCCTCAACATCCCTCCCGGGCCGTACAGCACCATGCACAAGCTGCTGGAGACGCAGAGCACGGGTGAGCCTGGGGTTGGACGTCGGTCTTGGGGTGGCCTTGCAGAAATACAAGCTACGACCTGATTTCTTTCTCTTTCTGAATCTTTGCAGGGTTCTTTTCAGTCCACGTTACGGAGAAAGGTGATAGCTTTCCAGGTGAGGCCAACATGGATCTTCTGACCTATCTAATGTGTCTTATGGCCAAAACCAGGAGAGAGGTTTCAACCTCCCAACTTTGTACTTGCAGGAATCCGAGGAAGATTAATGTTTTCAATGAACTCATTTTCTTTCCCATTCCCATCTCCCCTCGAAACCAATTTATTCTGCAATTACAGGGAACATTACCCAAATCCCTGCACGCCCCAAACCAGATAGAACGGGGCTCAGTGACACTGAGCAGAGCTGGCGCCCAGCCTGGCCGCTTCCAAGCGGCCACATCCCTTCCTCGCTGGAACGCAGGGGTGGGAGGTGTCAGCGTTGCCCACCACTTGCTGCAGAGCCTGGGGGTGGACACCTTCCAGATCTGAATCCCAGCACTTCCCCGAGCACTGTGTAGCTCTGCTCCCCACGGGGCGCAAGGCTCGGGGAGATCGAGTGTGTGCTTAGCACGAGTGCTCAGTGGCAATCGCAGATGCTGAGTAGTAAAAATCTGTGATTTGCTCAGGAAGCCCGTAACAGAGCCAGGCACCGAGTGCAGCTTTCCTGGATCCGGGGGTTTCATACCTTCACTGCAAGGTGCTCTTTCCCCCCTCCACATCCTCAGGCTTGGGAGCTCGGGCCAGTCTAGTCCAAACCCTCTCAGCCTCCAAGAAGTGTTTCTGGCCAAGCTTTCCCAGGCGGTCAATGCCTTTTCCACCCCATCGCAGTGGCATTGACCTTTCCAGCCAGGAGCTGTGCAGGGAAGAGACCAAGTCCTGCCCCAGAGCTGCCGAAAGACTAAATACGCAGAGCTGGGCTCCGAGTCGGTTTAGTGATGGGTTTTTATTTGCGCTGCTGCATGCTGCTGAGCGGGAGTCAGGAGGGTGCTTTGCAGATAGCCTCTGCCCTTGCAGCCAGCTGGTGGGGTTTTGGGGGAATATCCTGCTGGTATTGTCACCCGGGAGCCACCTGGCAGCTGGGAGCTGCCGTTGAGGGCAGCGTCTGGAGAGGGAAGCTGGTGATTCCGGAGCATCAGGAAACAGCAGGAGCGGGAAAGGAGGCTGCTGGCGGCAGTGCTCCCCATAGTTACAGCCCGGAGCCTGCCAGGGCCAGGGGGGCTGATTGCTTTCTCCTAGCCGGAATGGCCAGTGGTATAGTGAGGTGGGCTAGGGGTCCTGGGCTGATGGCAGTGTCTGCCGAGGGGCAGCAAAGAGGGCTTTGTAACTGGGGAGCCCAGGTTTTCCTAGGGCTCTTCAACCCAGCAGGAGCCCTTTTCTCCTTAGGAAATGCCTGTTATATCAAAGGGCAACAGCGTGGTGCTAACGGGGATGGGGGTCACTCCTGTGGCCACCCACAGCCCCTCTGTCCTGCCTGACGGGCTGCCCTTCCCTGCTGGCATTTCAGGTCCCTGCCAAAGCTCCTGCAAGATCTCCAGCCCCTGCACCAAGCTGGACGGCGGCTCCTGCAACCCCGAGAGCTGCCCTTACTGCCTCAAGGCACTGGCGAGCGAGGCCGAGCTGTCGGACAACGAGACGGCCGACTCGGACAGCGAGGGGGTCTATGAGTTCACGCAGGACGCCCACTACAGCGACCAGCGGGACCCGCAGCGGGGCAGAGCCCGGGCCAGGAGAGCGAGTCGGGTGCTGGCCTTCTGGCACGTGGTGTGCGAGACCTTCCGGAAAATCGTGGACAGCAAATATTTTGGCCGTGGGATCATGGTGGCCATTCTCATCAACACGCTCAGCATGGGGATCGAGTACCACGAGCAGGTGAGTGCCATCCCGGCAGCTCCCGGCGCAGCGGGGATGCGGGAGGTGTTCTGGGTCCGAATTTGGCCGCCGGCGGGATGGTTTGGGGTGAGAGGCGTTGGGGTGCTGCAGGAAGAGCACCGAGAAGTGCTGCAGGAAGTACCGAGACTGATTTTTCTCCTCCGAGCCCGTTTCCAGCTTGCAGGCAGCGATCACTCTGTCTGGGACCGGGCTGCGTGAGCTCCCGCATCCCGGCCCCGCCAGGGATGCTCGGCACCGTGCCGAGACCACCGTCACATGGGCAGCACCACACGTTGCTGGTTTCTGTGGCGTGGGGGCCAAGGAGAGGGAGCAGCCGTTTGCCGCTGGGCTTGTGCCAGCCCAGCAGGGCTAGCGGCGCTGCTGGCGGCTGCGGGCTCCGGGGTCAGTGCAGCTGCAGGCAGGGAAGTCTATTGAATTTGCAGTCCCTGGAGAGGAGGTAACAAATGCCTTTGCCTCCCCGGTGAATGCTCCAGCAACAGCACGCCGAGTCCAAAATAGACTCATCGCTGGCTATTCCTCCGCTCGATTATCTGCGTCCTTGCAGGCAAGAGGCTGCCTCTGCTCCAGCCTCTTGCACGCTTGTCACCTAGCAGAGCGTTCCCCTATATATAGTCATTAAGAAGAGGAGTTGCCATGTTCCTCTTGAAATGTCTCCGTTAGGATGACAAGAGCTCTGCTTTTAGAGAGGCTTTTGCGCCGTCTGGTCGCACGTAGGTGCTGCGGCTGCTGCTGGTGGCACGCCTGGCGTGGTGCCCTCGGTCCTGCCGCAGGCATGGCGTTGCTTGATGCACGCTTCGTTTGGATTTGGGGGGAAGAGTTTATTAGCAGGGATGCTGAGATGCTGCAAAACCTTGTTATGTACCCTTCTGATGCTTGAGGGCTCCCTGTGGCCAGCCTAGCATGGTGCTTCTCCCGGGATGCTAGACTCTCCCCTCCCAGACAGACACGGCCACCCCTGTCCCAGCGCCAGCCTTTGCTGAGAACTCCCTTGGTCTCAAGTCGTGGCTGTTCACTTTTCTCCCTTCCTGGCACGTTCTGTGTTTGCGGAGTCACTCGCAGTTGCATGCAGAGGTGCTTCTCCCACAGCTCCCAGTGGCAGCGCGGTGGTGGCTCCAAATTCCCCTGTCCTCCCGTGGCATTAATGCCTCAACGACCGAATGGCAGGGAGACGTGGCTGTGCTAAATGTGTCCCTTCCAGCCAGCACCTTCTCCCTGACGTCCTAATACAGTCTGGCTGGCTAACCGTTGTTTTCAGTACACATTAAACGCGATGGGCTCCGAAGTCCTGCAGGTCTCTCCTTCCTGTGCTGCCCTTGGTGTGGGAGCTCTGCAGGGCAGCTTGAGTGATTCCACCTTTATTTAATAATATCGGGAAGATCATCCCCTAAGAACCTGGGGGGAAGGTGGCTCAGGAAACCGATAAACAGTTATGTTCCTCCTTTGGCTGAGAGGTGAAAGCGGATCCACCGTGTCTTTCCTGCCACTGTCCAAGGGCCGGATTGTCAAAGCTGGTTGCCCTTTATCAGGAGCATCTCTGGGAGGTGCTGGTGTGGGGTCCCACCGTGCCTTTACCAGTGGGACCATCCCACCAGGGATGAGTGGCCGAGCAAGGTCCCATCATCAAACACCCCAAAGGCAACACAGCTCCTTCATTCTTTGGCTCGGGGGAAACAGGGCAACGGGGTGCTGGCCTCTGCCCCGGTGTGTCCCAGCAGGCAGCTGGATGGGAAGAGGCAGATTTTTGTGGTGGTTTTCGGGTAGCAAGGTGAAGGGAGCTGATAAGCGTGGGGGGACTCCAGACGCTGTGGGTGGTTGCTTTCTTTTGACGCTATTTTGAAGCTACTACTGTTCCAGATTCCTTTCTCCCAGGCATTTGGAGTGAATAGCGGAGCTTGTTTTTATTAGTTCATCTGCTCAAAGTGGCGGCAGAGAGCAGAGAGGTGTTTTTCTGTAAACTCGGAAGGCTTATAGTCTGCAGTTTCATAATCTGACAGTTATGAGAGCAGGAATTAGAGGGGAGAAATGCTGGACCAGGCCTTTCTGCAGAGATTATAAACGCTGAAACATGTGATTTTTTTCTTTTAAAAGAGCATTTCCTAAAAGTGTAAGTGATCGACCACGCCAAATTTATCTTCATTGGCTGATGTTTATAAAGACCTGGGGGGGCTTGAAGAGCACTTGACTCCGTGACTTTCTATATTAAGCTCTCTGCTTATTTAATGAATATTTACTTCTTGGGCTTTTCACACGAGGCCACCCTGGGCACACGGGGCTATATTAGGATAAATACTTTCAGGACTTGTTTTATGGTGCCATGTCAAAAGCCTTGTGTTGTTTACCAGCACCTTGCCAGAGGGGAGAGGACGCGCTAGCAGCTACTGTGTGAGAGGAAGGATGGGCTGGTGGTTACTCTGGGAGGAGGAAGGCTTCTGCCCTCCCATCTGCCCCCAGCAGTGTTGGGTGGGATTCAGCAGCTCTGGGACCGCCAGAGCATCCTGGGCTTCAGAACATGAGGTGGTCAGCTGAGGTCCTTGTTCAGGGGAGAGAAGTACACTCCCCTGGAGGCTTTGTGTCTCACCTTGGGACACGCATCCTGGAGAGACCTGCTCTTCTCCATGGGAGATGCCTAGAAGACTGAAACAGTCGTTCAGTCCCTTGCTTAACAGACTCATCAACCAGAGAAAGCCAGGTTGGGATATTTAGGATGAAAGTGGTGGTTTGAAGGCACATCAAAATGAGTGGAAATTTGGAGTGTGTTGAAAACACCGGCTCCCACCTCCTGCTGTTTGTTTGCGTTCACCCATCAGTCAACCCGGCCAGACTCAGCACCCATGGCCAGGGGTGCTGGGTGCACATAGCAAAGGTAGTTCGTGTCTCCAGGAGCTCACCTCCTACCTTAAGACCTTCCATCCCAAAGCTCCTCTCCATAGACCACCGTCCAGAGTTAAAGTCATTGTCAACAAATATTTTACCACCGTATGGCTGGGGGTTCAGGAGCTGGGTTTCCTCCAAGCCCCTTCTGATGTGAGCTTGCTGACTTTCTCACCCGGCATCAGGTGGCTTCCACACGGTTCCTGCACGTGTGTGAGCCGTAGGTACACCTGACCGGGCTTAACTCGGCGTTTTCTGCCCGTCCTCCCCACCCGTCCAGCTCTGGCTCTTGCCTTTCTCACCACTGTTGGGTTCCGTGGGAGGAGAGCGGGGCGGTCGGAGGTGCCCACAGCACTCACCGTGTGGCGGCTGCTGGGCAGCAGTGTGAAATTTTCCATCAGGGAAATGACAACCAGATTGCCGCGGATTATTAATGTGACTGCTAAATAGCTTGTTTTTCTACGGAGACGAAGCAAAATGCAGGTAGAAACTATTAGCTTTGGGTCGAGGAATATAAGGGTGATTTAAAGGTAGACTCTGGGGGATTTTAAACACACTGTTGAACCAATTGACTGATTCGCCTTAGGGAAGCTGAGACTGCAGCGCTGCGGGTTCAAACGGCTGGGGCTTTGCAAAAGCTTGTTCTGCCATAGAGCAGGAGTAAAATGTGCTGCTAAACCAGAGGGTTTCCGTGCTGCTTTCCCCCCAGCCCTGGCAGTGAGCCAGACTGTGTTCCATAATGTGCTGCTTTTCTTTTTCTTTCTTTTTTTTTTTTT
>VYZM01017825.1:208070-226894 GCA_013398915.1 Dromas ardeola | reverse complement strand
TTTTTAAATCTCCAAATCCTTCCTTGGAGTGAAATGCAAAAGCTTTAGTACAAGGCGTGATGTTGGACTCCTCAGCAGGGGAAAGAATTCAGCAAGGGCTTCCTTGAGGAAGGGCTTTGGGGTTTTGTTTTTGTTTTTAAAATCTGGTTCGCATTGAGCTGCCTGGCTGTTCCGATTTTCCTTGTCTGAACTCGTGTTGTATGAACTATACCCTACATATTCATTTGTTTAAATACCGCTTGAATTTCAGCCGCCGTCTCTGCGGTGTTTTGCCATTGTTAACATAACAAGAAAGAGACTGGAGAGTCCTGCATTGGCCTCCCCAAAGCTGCAGTCAGTTCAAATCCGTGGCTGGAGCTTGTGGGGACTTGGATCTAGACCGATCCAGAACTCTGGTGTCTCTGAAGAAAGGGAGAGGAAATTGGTTCAGACCTGTAGAGAACCTTTTGTTAATTTTTAAAAGCAAATTGGAGAGACGAGAAGGGTGAATGACTCTCTGGGACAGCACCCAAGGAGAAAAGCTCGTCATCCATGGGAGGCAGTTCTCCAAGGAAGCGGGAAGAGGCGATGCTTGACGTCCCCTTAGCAGGAGGATAACCGGGTGGAGTACCCCCAGCAGCGGCGAGGTGTTGTAGGAATCCACGAGGCAGCAGTGCCCCAAACCAAGGTGTGCAAACCCCATCTGCAGAAGACGGGAGCAGCCTAAGCCCAGGGCAGTATCTCAAGCTCAATTCCTAGTGCCTCCCGCTGCAGGGGCCCGGAATGTGCAGGGTACAGATGATGTAAAGTTGTCACCGGTAGCATTACGATCTAATAGCTGCTGCGGCATGGAATTAACAACCATCTGTGCCAAAGCGTCAAAGGAAAGCTTGCTGGCAAAATGCATTAAAATGTCTATTTATGTAAACAGTCGAGGCTGGAGAACATGGGAGTCATCTTAATCGGCGTCAGAGGACGTGAAATTTTCAGGTATCCAGGATGATTGAGAGGGGAGGTGAAGGGTTAGAAAACCTGCCGGCGTGGAGGAGCCATTAGGCTCCAGGTTCAAGCATTAATAATAGTCGCCTAAATGGTATTTATGTACTTCTGCTTCTGCCTGAATTCAGCGTGCAGGGAAGAAGGTAACTGAAAATTATTAGCTGTCGTGACACCCACTGATTGATTTCTCCATATGGGAGGAAAATTTGATTGCTCCGTGGAGAAGCGGTGTAAGGGAGCTGGGCAGTGGGGATTCGGCAGGCCGGTGTCCCTGGTCTTGGGGTGCTTGAATCTGTGCTGGTGTCCAAAGTCCTGGGCAGGCTGGAGGACAGCAGGTTTGGATCCATTTGTGAGCACTGCCTCAAGAAATAAGGGCGTCTTGGGGATGAGAAGCACTTTGCTCCCAGGACTTGGTGGTCAAGAGCATCCTAATCTCCAGCAGTTTCAAGCCAAGTTGATCATTTTGCTGCTGGCCACAGGAGGGGTGGAGGGCAGCTGCAGGTTTGTCAGGCATATGGAGGCTGCTCCTTTGACATCCCTGTGTGCCAAAATGCTTGTTCGCCTCCCGAGGAGGCTGTGGAGGATCCAGGGATGAGCTGCAGTTCTAAGGGTGCGTGCTGCCCAGCTTGCCTTTGTCTGGCTGCGTGGGGCAGCTCCACGACCTCCGCAGCTCCACGTCAGGTCGACCCAGGACATCTAAATTTTGGCTTCATTCACGTGCGTGGATTTGTGTCAGGCCTCCAGGTCAGGAAGGAAGGTAATCCTTTTTTTTGTAAAATATTTTTGGTATCTCTTGCAGCTCTCTTGAATTGTTTCCTGGGAGTGCAGGGACTCAAAGACCCGTCCCACATCCAGGCAGCAGCTGGTGCTGCGTCGGGGGCTCTCAGCGTCACACAGCGATGCAAATCGGTGCTGTACCCCCTTAACCCTGCACCCCGGCTGCTTTACTCTAACCAAGGCCTTAACAGCGTAGCCCGACTTCTATTTGTGGCGAAGTTTCTGATTTGATGCTTCCTCATATGAATCTGATTCATTAAGCTTTGATTGAGGAGGGCACTTATGTGTGTGCATGCATCCCTTAAATCAGTGAGACAGCTTTTGCCCAGACAAACCTCCCTCTGCCCCGGCCTCTTCCCAGGAGCTCGCAAGGTCCCGTGCTCACGCGCCGTCTTCTCTTCCTAGAGATCTCTCCGCTTCCACTTTGGTGCGTATCCCATGTCTCTATTTAACTCCATTACACATCTCTCCAGCCCTGTGCCAGCTACTCTTAGCCAAGCGATCAAAGCTTTGGCAGCGCAGGGAGGCTTTCCCTCCCTCGGCGTCTGCTGGCTTTGCCCAACGCAGGGCTTGTAGAGAGCGTCAACTTAATTTCTCAGCGCTACAGCTGCATAGGGCGCTCCCACGGTAGGAAAATGAGTTGCCCTATAGATTTGCACGTGCTGTATTCAATTAGCTTCTGCTTAAGCAGAAATTGCTCTTATTAACGGTTTGTTGTTGGAGACTGAAGGAGTCAAGTCAACGCTAATGGAAGTCATCAGAGCTGTTAATCACTAGGATCACTGACTTCAAAACCAGCTCTCTGTTTGTTATTTGGGGTAATTCTTTTTACGGACCTCGGAGGTTCTTTTCCGCTTGTTAGTGATTTGAAGGGTTTATGAGGTCTTGTAGGAACTCGCCTGTTTTAATTGACTCGCTCACGAAGCTCTTCCAGAGTGCCATGCGAAAAACAGGGGTGCCGTGGCCCTTATAGTCATTAAAAAAATGGGCTGCACCTGTAAAGCAAGCTTTTTCCTGGTTCTGGAGACTGAATGATTTGAAAATTAAATGAGATTTCATGCAACTGGAAAGCGTATGGGGTTTTTATCAGATAATTCAGTTCTCTGCGTGCTTTAGGGATGAGCCTGTGTGGATTCCTTGACATCTACTAAAGTTTTCTTCAGCTCCCTGGATGGGGAGCCGTAAGTGTCAATCCTTTCCTGTTAATTTAGTTCAGAGGCTTGAAATACTCGGGCTGCCTTAGATGCTATCATTACAGCTGTTGTTTCAGCTGCCATCCGTACCCTCGTGTTATCTCTGCTCAGGCAGCGTTGAGAAGAGACTCCGGCTTGGTGAAATGGGAAAATGATGTGTGCTTTCGAAACTCGCTTCATCCCGGCATGGATGAAAAATCGCTGCTCTCTGCAGATAGCCGGGCGTTTCTCTCTGCTCCTTCTTTGATTATTGTGGTTGTTCCCCTTGGGTGGGAGCCAGCAAAGGCAGCTAGAGCTTCTGGAGCATCCTCAGCTTGCACCAGCAACCGCTGTTGTCTGTAAGCACTCCTGATTGCCGATTATTGGTGATTTCTCGGGGATAAGTCAATTTTTTTCCCCCCAGTTCTCCCGGTAGAGGTTGGTTCCGATGCTGCTGGTGCCCGTGACTCTGCCCTGCTGCCACCCGTGTCCTCGCGGAGCCCCTTCCCACCCCGCTCAGCCCCCAGTGGGAGCGGGGACGGGAGCCGAGCGCCTTTTCCCTCGTCTCTGCTGGATTTCAGCTCTTTGTTATAATTGTTTTTTTGCTGATGTTAGGAAACGACCAGCTTTTCCCCCGTGGATGTCTGTCAGCATTAGAGATAGTCTTACCAGCATCAGAAACCCGGGTTCAGCAGAACTGTGCAGGAGACGTACAGAGACAGACTTTTTTCTTTCTCTTTTTTTTTTATTTCCTCCCTCCCCCTGGTACCTTCTCAAGTACTAATGGGGAGATAAGTTTCAAACTTGGTTTAGATTAACTAGAAATAGAGGGCTTTAAATCTCAAGTACTTACAAGGTGTGACCAAGTGGAAATGCAGCTTTTGTTCAGCTTAAGCTCCTTCGAAACCTGGGCAGAGGGATGAGCCAGTTCATGTTTTTCTTGCATTTTCTGGGATAATATTCATCCAGAAATCTCAAGCTGAGAGAGATAAGGAGTTCAGACAAGAATATCTGCTGTGCCTCATGAGAGCGGTAAAGAGAGCACAGCCCTAGGGCTCGGAGAAGGAGAGCATGGTCTGGAGGTCCTGACTGTGGTCCTGGGCAGGGGTGGTGCACGGCAAGTCCTTCAGGGATGGCTGATGAGGTTCTCCATCACGCTCGGGGCACGTCCCCTCATTTGCACCCCGAGCTCAGGGTGGACAGGATGCAGAGGTACATGGGAACACGGCCCCAGACGGGCAGTCAGGACCAACCGGTTGTTGGCCATGGTTGCTCAACAAGAGGCGGAGAGGAAGGTCTTGCACCAGAAGGTGCCACGTCCATGGGACTCAGCTTCTTCCTTCTCCAGGTGTGGGGTGGGAAGGGACGTTTGTTAAGTGGAACAGGGAGGAACAGGTGGAAAGTGAGGAGATTAGTGGTGGAAGGGGAGTCTCTCCTGTGCAGACAGCTCTGATCTCTCCGAAACGAAAGCTGCTTTCCTCCCTTTCTTACAGCATTAATTCAGCCCGTAACAAAATCCTCCTTTCCCATGCGGTGATGGGATGAAACAGGACTTGTTCGCTTGTCTGTCAAAGTCATTTCCTTTTAATAAATGCCTGTAAAGCCTGAACTTCCCAGCAGTCCTCCTCCAGCCCACCGAGCAGCGAGCCCTGTCCGTGTCTCCAGCCGCAGGAGGAGCGGAGCAAGAACCGCTACAATCCTGCCACTTTCGGAATTGTTTTTCTTAAACCAGTTTGGCAAAGGCTGAGTAGAGAAAGCCTATCGGTCTGTCGGGCTCCCATTAAGCAGGGCTCAGGTTCGTGCTGCTGGACCCAGGACAATAGCTAAAGCCCCGATGCCTTTTAAGGTGCCCCAAAGACAATAAATGTCATCGCTGAAAATATGCGTGGATTGGGTTTCTATTTATAAAGTAGCAAGCGGCTCTGGAGCTCAGAGGAGCTGTATTTACCGAAGGGAACCAAAGTGGTTTTTCAGATGGCCGTGGGTCAGCGGGTGCACCGAGGCGGTGGGGGGGGAATAATGTGGGTGCGATGAGGGCAGGGCACGGGGAAGGCTCGTTGGTTGTCTCAGGACACAACCATGAGTTATAAATGATGGGGAATCGGGCGTGGGAGAGGGTGAAAAAGGGCACCTCCTTTTGTTAATTAATAGCTGCTTCCATTCATCATAATTTCTTGCGCTTTGCCCCAGGACTCGTGGTCTGGCTCCTGTTTCGAGGCGGCCCCAGTGCAAGTCTGCACCCACGCAGAGGGTGGAGAGGATCTTAGTGGAGCAGTGTCAGGTTGAAAATCCCGTCTTTGTGTGACCTGTTTGATTTTTTTTTTCTTATGTATATATATTAAAAATCTGCAAGTGATGAGTCAGTAAAATGTTGTTGGTGTTTCCTGTGAAATAGCTGAGGTCGGTATTTTCTTTCTGTGTTATTTTTCCTTAGTTGCCATGGTAATGATTTCAGAAGGTTTTATTCTGCAGCCGTTTGAATGGTTTAGAAGTTTTTCACGGTCTTCTGGATCCGCTCGCAGAAGCAGAGCCCTCGGGATCAGGAGGGATCTGTCTCCTGGCTGGTCACCCCATCCCTCCCCTCTGTGCTGTGGCGAGACAGAATGGTTTTTTTCTATTTTATTTTATTGTTAGTAAGATAGAGAGGAAAGACCCTGGGGTGCTTCTGCTCTTTTGTGCTGCCATCCCCAGGGGCAGGGGCTGGGCAAGACCAGGCTTGGCCGCAGCCTGGGCAGGGGGGAAATGGGGATGGACGGATCCACGCCGGACATGCCCGTGGCGCCGGGTACAGGATGATGATGATGATGATGAAGAGCCTGTGCCATGCCTGTGCTTTATATGGGTCATGGCTGGAGGAAGGCAGGGGTAGAAGCCGTGCAAACTCTCTGCACCATCTGCCAGGGCACTTGGTTGCATTTCGTCATGCAGCGGGGCTTGTCTTTCAGGAATTGGGGAACAAAGCCCCTCTGGCTTCTGCTTTTAATGACCCCAGCCCTTGCCCTCACCTTTTTCCCCACTCGTTGCCTGCAGCCTCGCTTGCTCAGCACTCACCTTGGAGCCCCATGCATAGGAAGGAGTCGCGTGTGCCACCGTCTCCTGCCTAGCTGGAAACACAGCACATCCCTTCTGCCACTGGAAATCTACTCGAGAGCTTCTACTCAGTTTTAAAACAGAAAAAAAAAAAAAACCCAAAGAAATGCATTACAGCCTATTCCTGAATGCTGAAAAAGGGCAAGGCGCTGGTCCACCTCTGAGATACCCTTCGAGGCGAGACTTGGTACCTGGAGACACCTTCCCTTCTCTCCTCCTGCCCCCCGTGGCCGTGCCTTGCTTGGTGCCAGGCAAGGGCAGGCTGCGGAGACCATCCCTCCCTCGCCGCCGCGGTGCGCTCCCTGCCAGGGCTGGCGTCGGGGCGGGCGCCCGGGGCTCATCGCCTTCGCGTGCCGCGTGGCGTTTGTGAGAGATGCTGCGCTGCGCGCTCCGATTTTTATGCGTTGCCAGAGCTTGTCAATGTGCCGTTTGGTACATCAACACATCGCCACTACACAAACAGAGAGCTAACAGGGAATGATTTATCCAGGACATCACATCTGTGTGTCCAGCAAGGCGAAGCGTCTTGGAAACAAAATTCAGTATTTACCGAGGACTCATCGGAAGAGCTGGTGTTACGTGCCACAGCTGAATCGCGCTTGTATCTCGCTCTTTCTGGGTGTTGCTCATTTAATCATAGGATGCTTTCCTTTTAATTAGTCACTGCTGGTACTGATGAGAGAATTAGCAGACTCTTCTCTTAATGGAGAAGCTGAGGCTGTGGCAGATGTGCTGTGATCGGGGTGGTGGGCAGGAGGCTTTGTGCAAGGAAACCCCAGGGTCTGCACCTCGGGCTCCGCTTCCCCACAAAATGCCCTTACCAGGGAGTTCCTGGCGGGATTTTGTTTTCCACGTATATTGTTTAGTCAAAGGAAGGATGTTGCCTGCCCTGGCTGCTGTGTTGTGGCCCTCGGGGGGGAAAGCTGCTTGATTTTACCGGTTCTCTTCCTCCGCGCCCGGCAAGGACCTGTGGAGCTGCTTGTGTGCCCCAGGGGTCAGTGGCTCTCCCAGGTATATCGTGTCTAGAGCTGGTCAATATTGTTTTGATTAGGCGGTTATTGTCACAAAATGGCAGTTTATCAAACTTGAAGCTGTTCGTGGGAGGGGAGCGGTTTCAGTGAACTGGCTTTGAAAAAAAAAAAGATTTATTGAAATACATTGTCTGAGATATTTGAAATGTCCGTTTGAACAGTTGGGGAACAAAAAGTTCCATGTTCTCCTTCAAGCTGACTTTTATTTATGTTTTTTAATTTCGGTTGATTTACAGTACAGAGCAAATGGATAAGGGAATAGGGACTGAAATGGAGGGAGAGCTTTCAAAATTGTGGGCACAAAGTGTTTCAGTTTGCCAATTCTGAAACCCTGCGTTCCTGTTTGGGATGGGATGGCAATTTCAATTCCCACGGGAGAGAAGAGCCACTTTCCTGCTGTATTGTAATGATGTCTAAGAAAAGATGTCTCAGACATGTTTGTGATTTCTCTAGAGCAGAAGCATCTTATAAACAGTCTTTTTATGTACATGCTTCTATGGCTGAGTGGAAATCCCGTAGCTGGCGTTCTCAGAAGTGTTTGGATCCCCACCGCCTGGCTGTGATCCCCTTGGGCAGGATCACCATCTCAGCCCACCTCTATTTTTACAAATAATTCCCGGCGGTGCTCGTGGCAGGGGGCCGGGTGGTCACCATCTCAGCCCACCTCTATTTTTACAAATAATTCCCGGCGGTGCTCGTGGCAGGGGGCCGGGTGGGTGCCCCATGGACCAGCTGTGGTGATGTGTCCCTTGAAGGGGACGTGGAGCCGTTGCAGGGGGCTCATGAGCTTCCCTGGGGACCCTCCGAGGGGAGCTCGGAGCTCGGGGGAGAGTGCTCCACCACCGGCTGCAAAAATCCTCCGAGGAATTTGTATTGCCCCATCTCAACTGTTTAGGGATGTGTTGTTTCCCAGAGCAAAATAACTCCTCGATTTCAGCTGGGTCTGGTTGCGGGTTCTTCCAGCAGATGCCCCCCTCGCCCTCAGAGCTCCAGGCTGCCCTGGAGACACTCCTCTTCTCCTGGCTGGGTGAAAGGGAAGCTTTCCCTTCCTCTTTCAACCCTTTTGGACCATTAATCTTAGATTTTTGGATATTAATTCTTCCCTCTGGTTCACGAGATCCCACGCTTAATTTTTGTTCCAGGTGCCCCATGTCTCAGATATTAAAAACCGTTTCCTACGAAGGAAGTGGAAAAGAGCGTGTGGAGGAGGAGAGGAGTGGGGTCCAGGCGGGTTTTTTGGGGTGAAGCAGGGGGAGACGGATGGATCCGGCGCTGCTGTGGGTGCTGAGCATCACACACTGCACAGGCCGACCCATAGCCCTCCCACGCCAGTGCCAAGGGGCATCTCGGGTGAGATGGGAGGGATGTTTCATGGGCTGGAGGGGTCATGGCCCTTCCAGTGGGTGCTGGGGGTCCTGGGAGAGGTGCAGCATAAGTGCTGCTCCCCACATCACCCAGCTGTGCCCTGCCGGACTTATACATCCCAGTAACGTCTCCAACCAGCAGGTGCTCATGAAGTGCAAAGTTTCATTAATCTGCGCTATTAACACGACATCCCCGCTGGGGCTGGTTGGGTTTTCCATGTCACCCCCTGCGGGGAAGGGATGCCATGGCTGCGGGAGATGCTGGGCGCTGCTCACGCATCGAGGGACCCGAGACCGGGTCGCGTCTGCGAGGCCGCTTGGATTTGGCAGCGCAGCCGCAGAGGGGGAACAGAGGGTGGAAATCAGCCTCCGGGGCCCGGGTTAGTGGTGCTGATGGATGAGAAGGAAAGCTTCCAGGAACATGGTTCCTTTCCAGCAGCATCGCTGCAGTAATGATAACAGCACAGCCTGCCTCGGCACTGGGGCACTCATGAATGAGTTGGCATTTTTTATTTTTTTTTTTTTGGGTGACTAATGTAGACTTGCAGCTATTTGAAATTGTCCTGAGGTGCAGCTTGACATATAAGTTCTCGGCCTATTTATTACTCTGTGTCCGAGTGTTCCCATAGGTATATGATGTTAAACCAGGCCTGCGTTTAATATCGGGAGCTGGAGCATTTGTATTTTAGCTCTAGATCAGCGAGGAGGCAATTTAGGCTGTAAGTCCAGTGTGTTTGGCAAACTCTAGTCAAGGGATCTGTTCCTCAGAGGGGATGTTTGAGGTATAGGAAGTATTCAACACCTTATTTTTTTCCTTTTTTTCCCTTTTTACTTTTTCTTTTCCACGGTGCTGTTTCACCTTTGCTATCTTGAGACCATTGCTTTGTCATCACAAACTCCCACCAGTATCAGTGCAAATCCCCAGGGATTACACTACCACGCTGAGATAACATCAGACCAATTTGGGTCCCCATCTACCATCGCACTCTGTTGAAGGAACTTGAGCTGAAAGAGCTTGGCCAGCTGCACCTGGAGACTTCAGCCCTGAGAAAGAAAGAGCTGAATGCCCAAGTGGATTTATCTGTTTATTTGCCAGCGTATGTCTGTGAAGCCTTGGGTCCCTGTAGTTTCTTGGGGCTCTGAAACACAGTCGATCAAGTGTTGACCCTGCCCCTGAGCCATCCCCTATCCCGGCTCCCATGGGGTTGGGTCACCTCACGTCAAACCCCACAGCTTGTGCTGTAGATTGTGCCATGGCGTGTCAGCTCCTGGTCCGTTGTAGGAAGTTTTTGGCCAGCCATGGAGGTGTTTTGTGTAAGTGGTGGGAGCAGTCAACGGCACACATTGCACATTGGCTTCTGCTCATGGTCTAGCTGCTGTGAACCTGCTCATCTGGCCGTAGCCCACCGCGGTGTTCAGGCATCTAAAGCCGTGGGAGGTTACACATGGGGATTTAGAAAAGTATCCAAGTTAAGTGCCAAACTACCCCTAAGATGAATCCAGCACCCAGTGTGTGGAAGGTGTTTAGTGAACTGTGCCAGCCCGCTGCCCTGCGGGGCACCTTGGCGCTGCCGACACGACCCCGTGGCCATCTGCCAACAGGACATCGGCTCCTGATTTTAATGAAGCCTTGAAGCAGAACCATGCAGTTGCGGCTGTGTGTTGGGGTTAAATGGGGAGAAGGGATCCGGTACTGCAGATTCTGCTCCTGTCTTTGCCACTGACTGATCCTAAACAGACTACGCCACCGGTTTTTGTCTTCTGCCATATGTTTTCCAATAATGCCCGCCCACCCGCCGGGGAAAGCGCAGCGCTGGGTGTCTGCAGGCATTGTTGGGAACCCTCTGTGAAATATGCAAGAAAAACATGAAAGGTATTAATTTAGGTCTAAGATTATGGGAAGTCTGTTTGTTAAGTTTTTTTCATACCTCTATTTTTAGATTGCTAGTCTGGAATGCCAGGATCGGGCCCCTCCTCAGTAGCCATATTTGGCGCTTCCTGATAATGAGGGTTTTTTTGAGCCATTCCAGTTATAGCACCTCAAATCTCTGCGTTTGAAAATCTTAGTTTAAATCTTTTGATGAGATACTAAATAAAAAGACAGGCCCTAAAAGGTTATTTATGTGAGAAACGGTGCGACTTTCCCTTCTGCATAAGGAGAATTGGTTTGGAGGATGTGAAAGCATTAGGGCTCGGTACACGCCATTAAAACCTCCTGTGGTCGTGCTAAAGCTGTGATTAACGCGAAGACCATGTCTGGATTTACCTGCTCAATTTACAACGGGTGTATAAACCTTAAATACTCTGATAGTATTTTTCTTCTCCCTCCTGGGCTTTTAGTGGGCTATTGCTGTTTTCTTGCTCTACCATTAGCTTCGATGTTCCTACGCTTGTGATACTGGGGCTAGTTGTATTTCCAGGTGTAATTTTGGATATGGAGCTGTGCTGCTTACCGTGTCCCTTTCCTCCTCTTCTTTCCCCAGCCAGAGGAGCTTACTAATGCCCTGGAGATCAGCAACATAGTCTTCACAAGCCTCTTTGCCCTGGAGATGCTATTGAAAGTCCTCGTTTATGGTCCTTTTGGCTACATTAAGAATCCATACAACATCTTTGATGGGATCATCGTGGTGATTAGGTACAAACCTAGAGCTTGCTTTATGCGTGTTTCCCCTCATTTGGCTGTTTAATTAAACAGAAAATAATGAAGAGTGGGCATAAATACCTTCCTATGACACTTTATACTTCTCTGCTGTAAATTAATGCACTTGGACACGATTGCTAATACGTATCTTGGGGTTATTTTATGCTCATTTTAGAGAGAGGCCCAAGCAGAAAGCTATCAGTCCCAATGTCCTGGGAAAGTCTAGGATCCAAATGGTACAACCCGTGCCCGATTAAGTAGCTGTCTGCTTTTTTGGCACATGCAAAGGCTGTAATTGCCCCTGCAGCTGCAGCCACTGATTTGCAGGCGTGTTTTTGACACTCCAGTGGGGCTCTGCTCTTTGCAAGCCTGGATGGAGTCCAGCTCACCAGGGGCATTGGCGGTGCATCTCTGCCTGCCTCCCATCCCTCCTCTCTGAATTTCATAGAATCATAGAACGGTTTGAGTTGGAAAGAACCTTAAAGATCATCCATTGCCACCCCCTGCCCTGGGCAGGGACACCTCCCACCAGCCCAGGTTGCTCAAGGCCCCGTCCTTGAACCCCTCCAGGGATGGGGCAGCCACAGCTTCTCTGGGCAGCCCGGGCCAGTTTCTCACCACCCTCACAGCAAAGAATTTCTTCCTAATATCTAATTTACATTTACCCTCTTTCAGTTTAAAACCATTACCCCTTGTCCTATCGCTCCACTCCCTGATAAGGAGTCCCTCCCCATCTTTCCTTTAGGCCCCTTTTAGGTGCTGGAAAGGGCTCTAAGGTCTCCCCGGAGCTTTCTCTTCTCAAAGCTGAACAAAGTATCACTCTCCCTTTGCTTCTTCTCCTCCGTGCCTTTGCGTTAGGCTTCGTCTTCTCATCCTGCAATGTCCTTTTTTTTTTCTCCCTCAGCGTGTGGGAGATAGTGGGCCAACAAGGCGGGGGTCTCTCGGTCCTGCGGACCTTTCGGCTTATGCGAGTTTTGAAGCTGGTCCGCTTCATGCCAGCCCTCCAGCGCCAGCTCGTAGTCCTCATGAAGACCATGGACAATGTGGCCACGTTCTGCATGTTGCTGATGCTCTTCATCTTCATCTTTAGGTGAGTGCTTCTGATTCCCAGTCCTGTGGTCGCTCTGGGTTTTTTGGTGGGATCCCATGGTGAGGTGAGGAGATGTAAGAGTCCACACCAGGGCATGGCTGAGCTGAACAGTCCCAGAAGCAGCATCGCTGGCCGGCGCTGGTGATGGCTTGCTGCCCTGACTAAATTCTCTTAACTCTGGCCAAATGAGACATCTGTCTTTGCAAGATGATTTACAAGGAAAATCTTTCAGCTGGATGATTCCCTGACATCACCCCAAGACAGCGGTTCCATTACTTACCGACTAGCAGAAAGCCTGGTGCTAAAAATATTGCCAAGGGGAGGGCGATGTTCCTAAAATAAAGTCAGCCAGGGTGGTGCTTGTGCTCTTGCATGGCCTCCTCTTCTGAGAAGTCAAAATGTTAGAAAAAGGCTTGGTGTAGCCCCGGATTTTTGGATTTTGGTCTAGGTCTTGAGAAGGGTCTTTCTCCTTGTAACAGCCAGCTCTGGTGTTCCAGCAATGCGGGCACTGGGAGGGCTGAAGAAAGCCTTCCATGGAATAATGTTCCTTCTCCCAGTGAGACGTTTCACTCCAAAACCACCATTTGCAGCCGTGGTGCTCAGCAGAGCTGTAAATAATTTGCTTATTCAGTTTACTGGCCGAAAGCAGGGGAAAACAAGTTATTCTTTTAGTATCAATCTCGAATGAAAGGTATTCTGTTTTCTTGTCAAAATTGAAAAAGCTGTTTCGGTCCCCTGACATGTCTCATTCAGGCATTTCACAGAAACCCTTTTTGTCTTCCTAATTCAATTTAAGCATATTTTGCTGAAAATGTGTCATTGCAAAACAGAAAGTCAAAACATTTTGTTTAGAAAATGTTGAAACACAGTGTTTTGACTTAAGAAAAACAAAGCAGAAGAAAAAGAAGGGGCAGACATACTTTTGGTTGGAACTCTTTGACAGATTTGACCCAAATTCACAACTGGCTTGCGTGATCTCGAGGCGTATTTTTCAGTGAACAAATGATTCATCTTTTTTGGGGAAAAAAAAAAAAATTGCTCAGGTGAAATCAGGCGACTGTCAGCCCTGCTGCATGATTACTGGTTTGTACTGTGGCCGTCTTGTTGAGCCCCTGCTTTCCCTCCCGTGCAGCATCCTGGGGATGCATCTCTTTGGCTGTAAGTTTGCTTCGGAGCGAGACGGTGACACGCTGCCCGACAGGAAGAACTTTGACTCCTTGCTCTGGGCCATCGTCACCGTTTTCCAGGTACAAAATGGAAAACGCCACAACTCGCCTGTGTTTTGGGGCTGCAAGGGCTGGGGTTGTTTTCCGAAGCATCTGACAGAGTTTAGTGAAGCTCCTTGCTGGGAAAGGGAGACGACCCGAAACCACAAGTGAGGGAAGACAGGAGGTTTCAGACCATTTTCAAGAATAAAGGATACAGCTAACGAGGAGGGGCTGCTGAGGCAGGAGGGTCTTGCATTTGCTGGGTGGGTGAAAGTAAGCGCGGAGGGTGGAGATGGAAAGGAGGAGATTGGGACCATTTGCTGTGATACTTCGGCAAAGAACAGAATCTGGTTTATGGCCATAATTGATATGTGCAATTTTTTGTTCTGGCAGCTCTGAGCTCTCTAACTGTGGGATCTATGACGGACTTTTAGCTGTTGTGGCTGACCAAAGGAGAAGTCCAGCCCACACGATGCTGCGTTCCCTTACGGCTGAACGTGTTCCTCGGTGTGGGTGGGAGTGGGGCAGTTTGGGCAGGGTCCTTGCTGGTAGTGTGGGAGTCATGGTCACTTTGGTCCTGTCTCTTCTCTGGCTCAGAAGGTGGCTCGGGCCAGATTTATCCTTCTGTGGTTATAGCTACGGTGGATACCCCAAAAGTGGGGTGCTTGTCTGGCCCATCCAGAGAATAGGTACCCAGATACTTGGGAACAACGGTGTGCCATCCTCCAGTACCTCCGTTTTCCCGATACCCTTCCTCTGCAGATTTTGACCCAGGAAGACTGGAACAAGGTCCTTTACAACGGCATGGCATCGACTTCCTCCTGGGCTGCTCTCTACTTCATCGCTCTCATGACGTTTGGGAATTACGTTCTCTTTAACCTGCTGGTGGCCATCCTGGTAGAGGGTTTCCAGACGGAGGTAATGTCCTCATGCTCGTGCCTTTGCTTTCTTCTGAAGTTTCAGGGCCTCCAGATCCTGGAATTTGATTTCTGAGATGGACAGCAATACGTTTACAAGAGTGGTACATGAAAAAAAAAAAAGTGGGGGAAAATATTAGGTTGTCTTTCTGGTTTGGTTTTTTTTAATTTCTTCTTTTTCTTAGCCACCGTGCAATTTAATACAGCAAGGCCTCTAAGCGCAGGGCTTAAATGAAAAGCATTGTTAGCATTAATGCAGGAGTGGGAATTCAGCGGTGAGTCAGGCACTGCGGATGGGATCGCTGCTATGACAGTGTCTTTGAAACAGTTCTCGCCGTGTTTGTCAGCCAGATTAAAAGCCCTTCCTGAAAACTTACGCAGGCTGGTAAGAGATTAGTGACACGATTATCTTTTTTGATGGTATGTGTTCATGGAGCTCTTCCCGTTCCCAGCCCTGCAGTGCTCTGCACATTTTAAAGTACGTGATTTCTGGTCTCTGCCAGCTGCTTCCTTGGGCTGGGAACCTCCATGAGACATCCCAGATTGCTGGAGGCTTTCACGGAAGGGCAGGGGCGCGCTTTAGGTTTGAATTGAAGCTTTTTTCATCCCTACTGCCTTCCCAACTTGGAGCGAGTGAACGTGTCACGTAGTCCCCAGAGGGGGGGACCTGCGATGCCCACCCGCTCTCTGCACAAATTGTCCCGTTGTCCAAGAACATCAGTAAAGGGAGGGGACCTTTCCACCCTGCCCAGGGACTTGGAGAGATAAATACAAGCTAAAGCTGCTCACTGGGACCTGCTTGCATAGGTTGTGCTTTCAGATGCTATCTCTGATTTTTGTAAGTGTTCTGGGGTGACTAAATATTACTTAAGATTTGTTGCTTGTGTATCACAATATCCTACCACCCCATGAATAGCTAAGCACAGAACTGTTTTATTATTATTATTTTTGGAGCACAGTTTAGAGTTAAATTAATGGAGTCGTACCAGGAGATAGCAAGAAGAAATACGTTTTATTTCTTGTATCGTCTCTCTCCATGTTGGTGCTTTTCTTTTTTTAATTGTTACTGTTGTAGCTGTTTCTGTCTGTAAATCCCCCCCCCCCAACACACACCATTCAGCCCCAGGGAAGGTCACGGCCAGGTTCTCCCGCATAGCACAATGTTCCCTTGCCTGAGCGAAAAAAGGTAAAAAAGCTCCTTGTCTGCTCGCGACGACGGCTACGAAACCCACCCTTTGTCTGCTCAGGCTGGCGCATTGATTCTCTGAAGGTCGCCGAGGTGGGAGATCACCTGCTGCGCCCGCTGCTTAGAGAAAAGGACGCAGCCCCCACATGCAGCAGTCCCTTCTCCCCCCCGGCTCCTCGAGGGATGCTGACACCTCTGGTCCTTGGCTCAGCCTGGTTTTTCATGCTTAGAGCATCCCCGTGCTCGCCCGCCGGCATGCTCCCGCTCCCGCACGCCCAGCCTGGTTCCCTGGGCAGCCTTTTACCCCCCCGCTCGCTTTGCGGCCAGCTGGTACCGTGGCCTGACGCCCTGTCAATTCATACCCTGGCTTAACGCGCTGCAATTTTATTCCAGTAACCGTGTCCTTGAGGGTACGTCTTCCCCGGCGTCCAGGGGAACCGCCTGCAGCATCCCGTCGGATTTGCTTTCGGCTGGGTTTTTGCAGCGGGGCTGCCCCATCGCCTGCCCCCGCGTCTGCTCTGCCGGGGCAGCGCCGGGCTGGTCCGAGCCAGCTCCAAGGGATTCCCTGTGAGCTGCGAATGTGCTTTAAGCATGAATCAGGGAGTAACTTCTGATTCGGGAAAGCACGGAGACAGCCTGAAGCCAGCGATGCTTACGCCGATATCGAGAGGCGAGTGCAGGGACCAGGATCCGGCGCAGCCCCCAAAGATCAAACCTCTGGCCAATTCCGCCCAACCACGGCAATTCCAATGAACTCGCACCAGACTTCTATGATTTGTGACCCTGATTACAGTGCTATTTTGTATCTCGGGCTTTGATGATGGCATTTTAACAGTAATCTTCTTTCCACGTCCTTGTTACTCCGATTTCTCCACGCTCCTCCAGTAAATTGCAATGGGATCAAGAGATCCCTGGGCTCAACCCAAGTTTTCTGCAGCGGACGGGGAGCAAATGTCTGCTGGAGGTCGGGAGCCAGGTCTGGCCTTGCTGGTTTATGTTTATTCAGCTTTGCAAACAGATCTCGTTCTGGTTTTTGCTAGCCAGCACACAAAGGATCCTCTCCTAAGCAGAATTAATAGCGAGATCATCTCTCGCTGTAACCAAACCCCAGCGTCCCCCTCCTGTGATTGCACTTGACCCTTCTTCTGAGTTGGGTTGGGTTTTTTTTTGTTTGGTTTCCCCCCCCNNNCCCCCCCCCCCCCCCCCCCCATTCTCCTTCAGATTTCTGGGCTGAAACACAATCCCAGGGCTGCTGCCTTTATCTCCCTGGTCCTTGAGTGCCTTTCCTCAATCTGCAAGCACCTCGTTAATTTTAGTGCATGGCTTTGCAGCCCCCGTTGCTAGGCAGCAGATGTATATAAGCAGTTGAGAAACAAAAAGGACCTGTTCCAAACTTTAAATACGGTGCAATATATTTTGCAGGGCTGAGGGTGTTGGGTATTTTTTTTTTTTTTTTCCCACTCCTTTCTTTTTATTTGGTAACCTGCTTCTCCCTTGCAAGAGGCGCACGCAGGACTTTATGCAACGTGGTTATTTTTGACTGTACGCTCTCCGATTTAAGTGGAGCCTGGCATTGGTGCGGGGAAGGTGAGAGGGGACTCCGTTTGATCGAGCTGCTAATTTGAAATTGCTGCCTGACCTCGCGGATCCCTGCCCTGGGGACTTCTCTCTGAAGCAAGCAATGACTCCTCTTTCTCAGGCATAAAGCTCCTCTCCCGAGGGAATTCCTGATAATATTATCTGCAAAGCGTATTCTTCCATTGGTAATCCTCCCAGTTTTGTGGCTCCTTGTCCCCGGCCGTCCTCACTTGTGGGCTTGTTCCATCCCCTCCTTTGTGCCCCGCTCCCTCCCTGGCACCCCAGGACCCTCCTCCAGCACCTCCATCCTTTCCCCTGCGGGAGGGCATTACCTGCTCTCTGGTGTAGCATCCTCGGAGAAATACGGACTTTGCCCTCTGGGATTCAACCAGGGGGAACGGTCCCTTCTCCCGCAGTAGGGCTTTTGGATGGTGTTTTTCTTGCATCCCTTAGCTTTTGCATTCCTGTTGGTTTCATTGGGATTTTCCTTGTGAAGGAAAAGTGCTTCCATTTTGTTCTCTTTCAACGACTTTTCCATGTCCCTCTCCCTTTACAATCAAAGACTTTAAATTAAGTGTCCATTACATCACTAGCAAGGCACTGTTGGCCCATCCAGATCCCAAAGCTGATCATTCCTTCTTAAACTCTTCATCCCAGCCTGGAGTGGGATGAGTTTTGCATCCCATGTAGCAACTGGAGGAAAGATCAGTTGCCCTGTAGGACAAGAAATGAAGCCGGTGGGACAACCTGTGCCCTCCTGCAGCAGGGTGTAACCTCCTGCAGCCCTGCGCGACAGGACCGGGCACGGCCACGCTGCCGGAACGTGACGAGGAGCGTTGGAAGAGCCACCTCTGAGGAAGGGGAAAGTCAGCGAGGTCCGAAATGGCGTGTGCATTCCAAATGGGTAGGGAAAGACTGACTTCTGGTGCCGTGAAGAGGTGCTGGGTCGCTGGTGTGGCAAAGTCCCCCCAGGATGGGGCTGCGCCCCCCTGCCCGCAGCGCCCGGCCGCGTTTGGGCACCTCACTGGTTTCAATGGGTATTCCCACTGACGGGGGCGAGGAGGAACCTGAACTCTTGGCAGGTTCTGGCGGCTTTCCTTAAATTCGACATTTCACCTGGCTGTAAGAGGGCTGATATTGTGTTAATCAAACATTCATTAAAAGCTTCCACTGCTACTTAATGAAGGCATAATAAATAAAGATCCTATTATGCATCTGCAAAAAAAAAAAGAAAAATTATGTTTTCAATAATTAGCTGGTGTTTCATTAGCACAATTATCACTTAGGAGCTGAAGCAAGCTCTGTTCGAAACACTTAATTTAAAGGTAAGGCGCGTCCCTTCGAAGGGCATCACTCCATCTGAGATCTTCCACCCCCTCCCTGTGCCGAGCGGAGTCGGTGCCACAGCCGGCTCTCCGTGGCAGCCGCACGCTGCCCTTCTCCCCTCCCCTCTCCTTCCCTGCCTTTTCTCATGTGGTTTTTTTTTTTTTTTTCATTCCCCATTCAGTCCTGCTGTTGAAACTGTGAAAATTGAACCCCTCCTTCCCCTTCCTCCCCCTTCCCTCCCCCCGTTTCTCCTTCAGGAGATCTCCAAGCGAGAAGACGCGAGTGGGCAGTTAAGCTGTATTCAGCTGCCTGTCGACTCGTTGGGGGTACGTACGCAGCACGTCCCACCGCCCGCCGTGGTTGTCTCTCTCGTGGTGCCTGGTCACACACCGTGGTGCTGTTCTCATTGTAGTAGCTGTCGTTCTTTTGGGGGTTGTTTGGCTGTTTTGGGGTTTGTTTCTTTTTT
>VYZM01017825.1:159126-194127 GCA_013398915.1 Dromas ardeola | reverse complement strand
CCCCTGTCCATGGTGCTGACACAGCCCCGGGCACTGGCAGTGCTGAACCGTGCAGAGGGTTATTGTCTAAATATTTGGATTTTCCTCTCTTTGCGAGCAAACAGTCCGAGACTTGTTTCAGCACGGAAGCTGGAGAACAGTTAGCAACCACCCAAATATGCACAGGGAGATGTACAGCTGCAGAGAGCAGGCTCTAAAACCTTGTCTCTCATTTTCTTTTTTATAGGAACGGATTTTCCTAACGCTCTCCAACTACATCTTTACAGTTATCTTCCTGACTGAGATGACAGTTAAGGTAAATGAAGCCGGAGGATAAGCTTGCCTGTATTATATTAGTGAAATTTTATTATAGTGGACTCACAAAACCCTACTAGCTACGAGCAAGGTGTATATTTTCCTCTTCTGAATCATATTCAAATACCCATCACATGCCTTATTCTGAGCACGTTTTACATCAGAACGATTTCACTGAAGTTGCTCTTGATTTACACCATTATATGAGCAATGGGATGCTTCAATTCAGCAATCCTTCCCTATTCAGCAAAGCTCTCGAGCACATGCTTAACTTCAACCATGCATGTAAGTCCCATTGTCTTCAACAACCAATTGTCCTCAACAACCTAAGCAGCTATGTGCTTTCCTGAGCAGGGAGACACTTAAGCACGTTGAAACATTTTGCCGGATTTGAGGCAGGAGGCTCAGAAACTCATTGCTGTAAATCTCTCTTGTGTAATTCATAATCACCTCACAGAACAATTGCTCTTTCTTTGGAAAGTTTCTCTAGTTTCTTTATTTGCAAAGCTTGTAAATGATTGCTTTGGGTCAGCCACTCTGAACCTTTACTCCAGCAGTCTGTAAGAATAAAATACTATCAAACTTTTTATGCCAGAGCTAAGCATGTTAGGAACAGTTTTGTGCAGCTAGGTTTAGCTGCATTAAAAATATATCAGCTGTAAGAGACAATTTGAGATGTTTCTGCAGAGGTATTTTTACAATTCTTGCAACATAACACTTGCTAATTTGTCTAATTAGTCTTCTATACTGGAAAGCAAATGGACTCACAGACTTGTATCTGTAAATAATGCGTTCTCAGCAGGTTGCTAACTGGAAGAAACATATTGGATGCGATAGTCATAATTTGTTGCAACTTGGTGTCCGGGCAGGTGGTGGCACTAGGCTTGTGTTTTGGGGAGAAAGCCTACTTGAAAAGCAGCTGGAACGTGCTGGATGGGGTGCTGGTTCTCATCTCTGTCATCGACATCCTGGTCTCCATGGTGTCAGACAGCGGCACGAAAATCCTGGGGATGCTACGGGTTTTGAGACTGCTGAGGACGCTGCGACCCTTAAGGTAAGCAGAGGATGAGGAAGACCTAAAAGAGAGTAGGCTGTGTGCGCTGAAGGGGGGGCTGAGCCTCTCCTGCAAGCAGCAGCATTTGTGCAAGGGAAGGGACAGATGAGACAAGGGCACGGCGCCTGTCACCAGCGTTGTGCCCAGCCTCCTGCTGCTGCGCAGACAATGAGCATCCGTAGGTCCTGCAGAGCCGCAAGGAGCTCCGGGCGCTCACTGTGTTTTGGGACCAGCCCCAAGTGTAGTAGTAAACTGATCAATGCCTCTTTTGCTCATTAAAATACACATCCCCTGCTATTTGTGTTCTCATTTGCTCTCTGTAAAGTGCAGCTTAACAGCTTCTTCTCCTCCTTTCCTTCAGGCAGTCAATGGCTTTTGTAACAAAGAAGGAAATTAGTAGCAGGTGGCAGATCATTTTTAAGGAAACAGAGACTAAACTGTTGCTTAACCTAGAATGCAAAGAAGCTTCCCCCCCTCCCCCGCCCTCAGTTCCCCATTAATTTTACAGAGACATTTATTTTAAAAGTTGCCCAGACAAGATGAAAGCAATTGTCCTGCTAACTTGCTCCCCCGTCTCTGACAGCAGACAGTATCCCATGCTCCAGGGGCAGGCACTCTTCTGACCAGAACCTGCCCAAGGAGCAGCTTCTTCCAAACAGGCATCTGCTTTGTCCCGTACCCCAAGGCATGAAGGTTTCTCTCCATGCTAAATGCAGTCCCTCTTTAATGCCATTGTTGCTGCTCTTGTTATGCAGCAGCTAATAAACCTTCCTGCTCAAAGCATCTTTGTGTGCCTGTCATATCTTACTGCTGCTTCCTTCATAAAAGGTTTGCTTTGAGTCAGGATTTTCTCTTTCAGGACAGAAAAATAGGACCCTACTTCTGACAGAAAATGTTGTTTTACTACCCCTGCGTGAATAATAAGTCTAAATAACAATGGCCATGCCTATACGTATATCTTTCAAATATTCTCAACAGCTATGAAAGATATTCTGTTAAATTGGGCTATGTGTATGTTGTGCCTGGTGAGTTTTAGGACGTGAGCTGCTTTAATCATTTTTATCTGGACAGATAGCGCCATTGGTGTGGTTCAGCTCCCTGACTATATGACTAGACTGTCTTCCTGTGTGACTCCAATTCAGGCTTTTTTCTCTTCATGTGTCCCCCGGCATCTCCATGTCAACTGTAGTTTCTGGGAGCAGAAACCACCAGATTGCTGGTTCAGTAGATCTGCTCTGCTATTCTGTTTTGGTGATTTTTGACCCATGTTAAGAAAACCTACAAAATAATCTGGATAGCTCTGGGTAAAAGGAGGATTGATTTCCCATCTCCAAACTGTGGAAGGCAACTTTCTCTCTTCAATCAGATCTAGAAGGAAAAGGCTTGGATTGTGTTGAGCCCTGCGAGAGTCACCTGTTTGACTTAGTAAAAGGCCTATGTGCTTCTTTTTACATCTATAGGTCTGTGCGGCCAAGACCTGGGTCTTTGTTTACTAGAGCTTTTCTCTGCAGTCACCTATGTGCATGAGTAGTCTGCAGTTATGGGGAATAACCCTGAGTAACTGCAGGCTGGAGGAAGACCAGCCATCTGGAGCATGTGCAGGATTTAGGCGCTTCCATTGCTATTCCATTCCTGTTGGCATTTGATATGTTTTCTCAAGAGATTGTGTGAATGTTTTCAGCCAAGATACTGCTTTCTACTACAAAGGAAATGTAAAAAGACAGCAACAAGCCCATTCCCTAAATATGTTCACAATCAGTTCTATTCCCCTGTAATTAGATTTGTAGGAAATGAAAAAGCAGCCATCGAACTGGGGGCTTTTCAGTAAGTCATAAATCTCCGCATGTGGAAACCCATCTGCCTCTGCGCTGCACATCTGGGCTGCCCTGAGCACGCCTCTGCCCGCAGCTGCCCGCTCTGCCTTTGCCGCGGGCTGCGCCGTGCGGCTCAGGGATCTGCCCGGGATCTTCAGCTGGTTCAACGTGGGATGACAGCTGGGACAGGTGACCTGAGGTCTTTGCGCACTGTGGCTCTGGTCCTTGTGTCTGGGTGAAGTCCCCAGTGGAGACCAAGCCAGTTTTTCCTTTTCAGGAAAGCATAGGGCAGAGAGCAAAGCAAATGCTCTGTCCCCACCACAGAGGAGCTAACCTGGCTCTGTCTGTCCTCCCTTTCCGTGGGCACCTGGGGACAGGGCTGCAGAGAGGACACCGACAGTGAGAAGCCAAGCCATGGCTCTGTGTGTCACTCTCAACTCAAGGGCAGGGACGGCCCTCGTCATCTCTGCGTTGGCTTTTCCTGGTCTGAAGGGGCTCTTCTTGCAGAAGTCCTCCCTCATTCTATCTCTTGTTTTCTCCTGGAAGAAGAGCCCCGTTGCTCTCCACAGCACACAAAGCCACGCGTGCTTGTGCCTTTTGCACAGGCATTAAAAAAAAAAAAACAACAACTGGCCTGTGTGCCAATCATGGGCTTTTGATTGCATGATTGATTATCGGCCTCCAAATTGAATCCATGAGGATTCAAGCCCAGCTTTATGACCAGAATTCCAAAAATATATTCACAAAGGAGTGACATTTAAAGATGTTTCCATGACCCTCTGATGTTTCAGCCAGTAGAGGGATTGCTTATACAATAACATTCCTTCCTAATGCGTTCAACCTGCTGTTGTTGGGATCAAGTGCTGTAGCTTAAGATACAAGAGAAATCAAAATTGAAAATGTATTCAGAATTAATGTGGGTGGACTTCAGCGCTGTTTTACTCTCTACAGAGCCTGGGCTTTGACTTCCAAAGCAGATGGATAAATTATTCACTTTTCATACCATTGCAGTATGAAATAGTCATTTCATAGACTCTCTTCTATCTGTTATATTATCACCTTTGCTAATTTTTTTTTTTTGATCTCTGGAGGAAGGTCTTCATTAATGTTGATCTGCTGCTTCATCTAAGTGCTACTTCTTCTTCTGAGAGCTCTGATCAGACTTGCAGGCTTAATGTCATTAAATGTGATCCAGCTGGGATGTGTGAAGCTGGCAGTGTGTTTGGAGTGTCTCACGCCAGGGGTTTTACAGCACTGGGAATGCTGAGACCAGAAGAACCAGGAGGAACTCGAAGGATCGACAGTTCTTCACACTGGAAAAAAAAAAAAAAGTAGTCTCATTTCAGTTTCCCCATTTGCGTTATGCCTAATGCAGACTGGAATTGTCCCGAGTGCGACCTCAACGGGTCTATGGCTCTGGCACACCCAGAGGCTCCAAATCAGCTGCATCCTTCAGCAATAAATTGCAGGATTGGTGGGTCAGATAATACGAGTTCACAGGCCTGATATCAGCAGGACCTTGGGCAATATTGATGAGGTGCGGGGATGCTGTATCTTGACATATTGGAGCTGACACTAATAATGTGGAAATGCGGAGAATTTCATTGGCACTTCTCAGGGAGTTATCAGAGTCTCGGGGAGCAGCAGGAGTCTTTGCACAGACTTGCCTCGATGCTGGATCAGGCCCTTAGTTTGAGGCAGCTCCAAGGTCTGAAGGTTTTCATTAGTAAGAACTATTATTTTTCAAAATCTTTTCAAAGTCTTCTCTCCCTGTAGGGCTGGAAACACCACTGGCATGGAGCTAAACTGGTGGCAGCTTTTACCCTTATGCATTCTCATTTGAGGAATTCCCTGGTTGATCAAAACTCTGAAAGCAGCCAAATGCTGCAGTTTTTCAGCCCTTTTTTTCTCAACACGCATGACTTTGTGAAGTCAGACGAGTAACCTCCTATTTTCTCTCTCTGCTGGATACCAAATAGTATCTCACAAGGGAAATCACTTTATTATTTCTAGAATAGGCTTTCTTAATAACTGTTGGAGAAAATTATCAACTTTAGACTCTGGAGACTAAATTTCTTCCTTGTTCCCCAAAATTTAAGGATGCTACAGTAATTTACACCACAGGCCTTCAATTTAGAAGACCTGACTTCAATTGCATCCTATGTGACAGTGAGCAGAATACCTAAGTCGATCCTTAAAGCACCAAAGTGCCTAATTTCCATCAAAATCATTGGAAATGAGGTTCCTGCATAGCTCTAAGAACATGGCCTGCGGTCCTCCCATGCATCAATTTCCCATCTGTGGTTTGTCATTTGTAGGATTTCACCCAGGACTGTGTGAGGGCAATAGGTGAGGGGTGGTGAGGTCTTTAGGCCGTCTGAGGATCCAGAAGAGCGATTCAGCCTTAGACTGTCCAGCCCAATGCTTGCTTTGTGCACTCAGACGGAGTGGGAAGAGCCCTTGCCCTGCGGCCGCTGCCCATTAGGCTGGATTAACCAGCTCATTGAGCTGGGCACACTAACCTGCCTCCTCTGCTGGCTGGCCTCCGCTCGGCTCTCGGCATCGGTGCGGGTACAATGTGACAGCAGCAGCGCGGCTGCCCCAGTGAGGACCTCAGCCTGGGCTAATTCACGTGGGCAGTTTTGGCAGCCCGCACCGACCACTCTCCATGCTGCCCCGGCCTCATGGGGTCCACACCGTCCCCTGGGGCATCTCAGCTTTGAGCACCCTTCTGCTCCCTGAGCCGCCTCGCCCCCCAGCTCATTCCCTAAAATAGCCCACATTTGAGCATCAGGAAAGCCGAGGTGTCTGAAATAGGGAGCCACAGCAGGCACCAGGAAGAGACACCCAGCGTGAGGAATAGCAGCATCTGCCTTTTGTGTTTCACTGGTGAAGGAGTGGATAAATATACCACCATCTGTTCCTTTTTCTAAATGATAATTGATGAGTTACCCTTGACATTTCAAGTAAATATTTAACCAGAAAAAAAGGGAAATAATTTTTAGCTTTTCAGGATACTGTTTAAAGCCAACAATTTCTGAAAGACCTGGTGCCGGTGCACTGAGCTCTGCAGTTTGCTAAACCTGGTAGCTTTTGGGGCAGGAGAGGGTCCCTGCTAAGGCCATGTATGTTGGGCCTGTGGATGTGTCCATGGGGACCTCTGCTGGAGCACCATGCCTGGGAGGGGGAGAGAGGAGGAGAACCTGGATCCTCTCCAGGCAACAAAACATCGGGTGGTGCAGCCAGACTTGGGGTGAAACGGGAGAGGTGGTGAGAGGACTCCCATGGCAAAAGAGAGAAGCAAACATAAACAAGAAGGTGGAGAAGTTTGTGGTACTTTTGAGTGCCAAGTGTTCAAAGGAGTCACCGGCTGATACCCAGAAGAACACAGGTGCTTCCCTCCCTCCGACTTATACAGCAGACAGCTATTTCTGGCTTGGGAAAGCACAGTTTCTATGGCATCAGTACAAATTGATTTACAGCGCTAGTGAAATGCTTAATTCCAGTTGGCATCAAGAGGAGGGAGGCACGCAACCTCTTCAGATGCCTTTCTCAGTCCCCCAGCTCTCCACCTTCAGGTCTGTGAGCCTGAATACCTTGTTCATCTTGCCCAGCACGGTGAAATGGCTTCTCTACATCACACAAGCCTCGTCGTTTTGTTGTAGTGTTGTCCTTGAGAGTATACTACTCTCTTTTCTTTAACCTGCTTCAGTCATGATGTCCATGTTATTCTTCTCCAACCTTCCCATATGATCTAATTCTCTGTTATGAATTTCTCTGTGGTACCAGACAGAGAGGAGCTACAGAAATAAGGTTGGATGCCCGTGGTCCTGCTGGTGAAGTTTTACCGGGAGGACACTACTGGTTCAGTAGCTGAGGTTGTACAGTGGGTATAAAGCAGAGACTGTGATAGTATTGAGGGGTTGTTCAGGTCTCCATACACAGCAGCACTATAAAGACACGTACGGATTTTTTTTTACAATGAAGGTGGTGGAACACTGGAACAGGTTGCCCAGAGAGGTGGGAGATGCCCCATCCCTGGAAAGATTCAAGGTCAAGATGGACAGGGCTCTCGGCAACATGATTCAGTAGAAGACATCCCTGCTCATGGCAGGGGGGTTGGACTAGATGACCTTTAAAGGTCCCTTCCAACCCAAACCATTCTGTGATCCTATAATCACTACACATGTGCAGGCAGCTGTGTAAGAGTGGCTGCTCCGTTTCACAGGCTGAGACAGGGAAATCGAGAGCCTTTCCTAAATCTACGCAGGAATGGACACTGGGAGGCCCTTTCTTTGCTGTCCTGGACGGGCTACAGGCATAAAGGTGAGTGTTTGTGGATGGCCCAAACCAAGAGGCTGGATCCCAGGGAAGGTGTGATCAAGGCTGGAAACCTAGAGCGCTTTTTGGACTGACTGACAGGAAAAGGAAAATGCCAAAGCTTGAATATATCATAGTGAATGGTAACCAGAAGGTGCTGACTAGCAAACAGATCAAGAATAAGTAGTGGGTTTGATTAAAACCATCATTCCAAGTTTGAAAAACATGGGACTAGCCTATGTATCTTCCTTTCCTTGGTCTTTCTCCAGTGACTTTTCTGGCCTGGCTCCTCATATGTGGTCTCCTCCTCCTCCTCCTCTTTTATGCAAAGCTGTATGTGTAGGCAGAGACCCCTTTCCCTCAAACACCTCCATAATCTCACAGGTCGATCTTCCAGAACTGCTTCTTCCATCATGATTTTTGAGTTATTTGTCATTCTAAAAAATTCCCTAATGCTGTTTTCTCCACGTCTTCTATCTCAATAGGAGGCAGAACTGGTCGAGAACGGGACTAACACAGCTTTTGTGCTTACTTGCCCCCACAGAGTCATTAGTCGAGCCCAAGGACTGAAGCTGGTGGTGGAGACTCTCATGTCATCCCTGAAGCCCATTGGGAACATCGTGGTCATCTGCTGTGCCTTTTTCATAATCTTTGGGATCCTGGGAGTTCAGGTGAGTCCCCCGTAAGCCTCAGCATCTAACCCAAAATAGTTAACGAGCCCCATATGGCCCCACATCTGGGTATCCGTACCAATGGGCACACTATAAGTCTTTCTGAAACTGAAACAATGGGCTGTTTGGCCTTCTTGGGGAACGCTTCTTGCTCCTAGTGAGGAGGAATGAGATTTCCCATTATTGGTTCACCATTAAGACCTCATTACCAATTACAATCTAACAACAGTAGCCCAGCTACACCCATCCCTAGCCATAGCTGAAGGAGCAATGGTTAGAGACAGTTAGTGGGGTGGGTTTTGCCTCTCTCTGGTTCCACTGAGGTCCTCTGCCCCGCTCTAGAAACGTGTGTTGGTTTTGAATCCATAACTTTGCCATAGTTAACAGCCTGGAATGACTCAGACTCAAGGGCTCATGTGGCTCTTGGTCTGCAGCCCAGCGTGGCCTTTCTAGTGCTCTCAAGACACATTTATTCCTGACTTCCAAGTCTTGGCTACGTGTCACTTAACGTGTTGAACTTTCTTGAAGCTCCCCTGTTGCATGCAGTGATACAAAAGCCAATACGATGACCCCCTCAATGGCACACAATGGGCTTTCTTCATCCTTTCCCCACCACAAGGACTTGTCCTTTGCCTGCAGCGGGACATGAATCAAGATATTTCTCCACTTTCTTCCTCCGGCCACACCACAGAAGGGTCAGGCCTGAGGCATGACGTGTACCACCAGAAAAACTCTGCTCAGGGAAACACTGAAATCCCATTCCTGTTCCGTCTGGGAGATAACATGGGGACATCTCCCCTCCACCTTTCTTCTAGGTATAAACCAACGGGGAAATAGAAACCCTCAAGGCTGAAATTGTTGGTTTGTAAACTCCAGAGAGACCTTGACTTGGAGATTCATTCAGATCCTGGCAGTTTGTATAACTGAAAGCTTGCAGAAATAGAGATTTCTGAGTCTGCTTCCTGCCAGCTCTGCTGACAATATCCTCAGTCCTGGGAGTGCAGGAACCCGGGGGAAAAGAGGCAGAGTTTCCAATGCAATTGGTTTCTCATTACCTGAGAAGAAGAGATTGTTTCATATAAATATTCTGACATAACACTTATTTCTTTCTGAAGTTTATCTGATCTGTCACAGCCAGCTTTGGAAAGCAGCTCTGTTTGGCTTTGTTTTGGAAAGGTGTCTTATATAGTATTTTATACTAATATACTGTATAAATAATAAATACAGCATTGAAAATAAACAGAGAGGAAAATCATGCCATCCATAACCATCTCGGCAGCTAGATTGGCTTAGCATTGCAGTACAACAACATCCATCCATTATACTAAACAGATTCATAAAACTAAGCATATCCCGTAAAACAGTATAAAACTCAGACATGGGAAAATTTATGCCAAACAACAAAACTTGCAGTATGCCCTTTGAATTTCCTCCCTGCTAATTGTGATTGCTTTCCCTAGTGACTTGCAGTCTTGTGTTAAATTGTCATGAGTATCGATGTGCTTAAGTGGTAGATACAAGCAAGACTGATCCTGTATTCAGGATGCAAAATTCTCAGTTAGTATTTATGTCTAATTAGGTGTAAGCTGAGGACTATAGCAATTTTATATAAAAAGACAATCTCTCAAAGTTACAGTTGGTTTTCCCATGTAAATATAAACTGACGATGAAACTAGAGGTTTTAATGCTACTAAAATCCAGACGTCCAGGTTTCTAACAGTGTTTCCTTTTAGCAAGACTGGTTTTATTGTAGAGCTTGTCCACACGTGAACAGTCATTAATAAGACAGAAGAAATAAATTTATAAAACGAGTGCAGTAGGAATCACTGGGTCTTTCACTTTCGGAAGTGCTAAAACCTCAAGCACTCACAGGGATCAGCATTTTTGCAAACTGGGCTTTGTATTTGCAAACGCCGTTAGTAGCTGTGTTACTGCTCCCATCTGAGTGGTGCAGTCCAGCTCCTGGAGAAGTTATATTTATAGACAATACATTAAAACCAGTTGTTTACCTTGCTGGTTAATTAAAACTCTTCTCTGTGAAGGCTATATCTCCCTAGTCTGCCTTACCAACGGATACTGTTTCTCCATGGAAAGATCAGGGAATACTTCTCTTCTTGCATCCAGAAGTTTTATGACTGCCTTGAGTGGTGGTTAATTTTGCATGCCTAGAAAACATCCTTCTGCTGTTGATTTCTGAAGGAAACCCATGGAGTAATGCGTGGGTTTATCTTGTTCGCTATTATTTCTACTGATATTTGTCTAGAACAACAGATCAAAACCCGTCAGCATCTTTTCTCTGTATACTCAGGTGGTGTTTTAAGGAGCCTGGAGAGCAGGTTGCCATTTTCCCCAAAAACAGTAATGTCAATAGCTCCTGTCAGCAAATAAAACCAGCTTTGTTGGATGTCTCCCGGGCTCTTATACCATCCATCCTGCTAGCATCAATCACCCTGTCTGAAGCAGTAATCATCCCCTGCCACTTTCTGTTCCGTGCACGGGAAGCACCGGGTCTAGAATTAAGCACGTGGAGGCTCCTGTTCCTCGTGCAGGTGTAAATCAGGAGCTGACTCCCCAGGAGCTGCGTCTCTCCTGGCTTACACCAAAGGAAATAAGCTCGGGTTCAGGTACCCAGCGCCGGTCGGAAGGAATGATTTCAGAGCACGGGCTGCAGAGCCCAGCGATGGCTGGAGAGCAGCATTCGGGGTGGGAGACGGGAGCTGGACTGACAGCAGTCTTGTTCCAGTGAGAGCCCAACGTCACTCGCAGCAGCTCGGCTCTTCTTTGATATGTCCCCTCGTGACCTGTAAGAGCAGAGCTTAATCCATCGCTGTGCCTCCTCAGTGCCACCTTTTCTCTGCTGACAGAGGGCCCCCGTTACATTTAATTTGTCGGTGACTCTTGAAACCGGCACGGTTAGCTGGGCTGGAGTCGCCGGAGTCATTCCACGTGTGGTAAGGAGCCATTAGCTGGTCTGGGCTATTAGCCAGGGCTACGCTTGAGCTGGCGACCCAGAAGCAAAGGCCTTTAGGCCAGTCTCAGATCACTGAACCAGACAACCTAATGCACGAGGTGGGTGTCCTAAATGATGTGAAATCGGGCATTTGCTCATTAGGTGCATATTATACAGGCTGCTCGCTCTTAATAACCAGCACGAATGAGGCCATTTCCCTTAACTTCTCCGGTCGGCATGGGCTGTGCAGAACGCCCCAGGAGAAATGCCCATCATCTGCAGAGAAAGCCTGCGGACCAAAGCTTTACCTTTCCTCTCTTCTTTGCGTTGTTTTGCAGCTTTTCAAAGGCAAGTTTTTTGTCTGCCAGGGGGAGGACACCAGAAACATCACAAATAAATCGGATTGTACAGAAGCAAGCTACAAATGGGTCCGGCACAAGTATAATTTTGATAATCTCGGCCAGGTATTAATAGAATGGTAATCTGCTTCTTTGCTCCTTTACTTCCTTGACTTAAAACCTGTGCATTATTATCCCCTGGGATTTTCTTACAGGGCACTACCAGTTGCAGTAAATATTCAGTTCACATACACGGCATTCTGTCTCTGTAAATCCCAAAGGTAGTGTTTCCAAGCAGGCATACACTTCTTTTCGGAACAGAACAAGCACATGTGGCTTTGTGGAGTACTTAATTGCTTCACTGCTACATAACAAACCAAATATATCTTGCAGAAGGGCTTGTCTAATAGAGCCGGACACTTTCAACCGTCTCTGCAGCACAGCCTTATTTTAGCAGCATGGTAAGGACTAATTAGTCAGGAGCAGTAGAGACCTGGAGGGTGGAAATGAAGCTGCTTTTGTCTTCGGCTTTGTGGTTTACGAATTAGCGCTCATCGCTGAACCGGGCGCTGACATTGATAGGTTTTTGCTGCCAGGAGAAACCTTGGGCATCAAAGTGTCCCATTATCAGACAGGTAATGATAATCCCCAGACAGGAAAGGGCGAAGAGGAGTAAAAAGTTACAGGTAAAAAAGCTGTAGTTCAACTATGTCTAACTTTTTTCCCCATGTATTTCTAGGCCCTGATGTCTCTCTTTGTTCTGGCCTCCAAGGACGGGTGGGTGGATATCATGTACGATGGCTTAGATGCTGTGGGAGTTGACCAGCAGGTACGTGCTCTAGCAGAGCTGTAAGAAATGAGTTGTCAAAGGTGACACGTTTGGGCTCTTGTTTTGCAAAGTACTGTTGGCTTCCAGAGTCAAACGGGGTTATGGGCTTGGGATCAAGGCAACCATTCAACCCAAGACCTGGGCCGTGACAAGGAGCCAAGTGAAAAGTCTGGATTTGGACCTAGCCTTTTCCCTACAGGTTTTGCAACACGACTGGTGTAACTAGCATTAGGAGAATCTATCGAAGCACCTATTGAAGAATGGTTTGACTTTTTAAGCAATTTGGACATTTCAGGAGAAAAGAAGTGCTTTGTGTAGGTTCAGGTTTTCAGTGAGGAACTTACAATAGCTGCAGAGGATGCCGCTATCCTGCTGTTGGCAGAGCAGAGGTGGTTCTTCTGTCCTCAGAGTGCTTTGTGTTTTGGGAGCATTCAGTTAAAGTGTCTCAGCAGGCTCTAATTTTCAGGAAGAGCAGAACACACAGAGCTGCCTCAAAGGGGAACCCACGGGTTTGTGGATGTGGCAGCTGCATCTGTTTTTTTAAGGTTCGGTTGACTTTTGCCTTCCTCCACTTTGCAGCCAGTCATGAACTACAACCCGTGGATGCTCCTCTACTTCATCTCCTTCCTGCTGATTGTGGCCTTCTTCGTCCTCAACATGTTCGTGGGGGTGGTGGTGGAGAATTTCCACAAGTGTCGGCAGCACCAGGAGGAGGAAGAAGCCAAGAGGCGGGAGGAGAAGAGGCTTCGCCGGCTGGAGAAAAAGAGAAGGAGTAAGGAGAAACAGATGGCTGGTCGGTAGTCTTTCCACATCTTTCTGAGTCCTGCTTGACCTTCCACACGATCCCCTCCTCCCTCCCCTCCCTGCCTCGCGTCTGGTGATCATTCTTCTCCCAAAAGCATGTCCAGCTATAAAATTTGCATGAAGGAAATAGTGTTGTTTTAGGCTGAGCAAGGAGCCGTGGAAGCCTTTTTAATGGCTGCATGATTTGCAATGACCTTTCCGTTGGAGGTTATTTAAATTAAAATATAATGATAATCAGACCTGGAGTTTCTTGGATAGCAGAGCTCAGTGTTACACAAATAGTGACAACTGCAAAGATCAGCAGTGCCGAATGGCACCATAAATCTTCTGAGTCATGAGCGCTGTTGCTGATAACTGGATTCACTATTTGGTTTATTACAGCCTTGTAATGCCACAGTGATGTTACCTGTCCCATTTATCAAGCAGGTTTATTTATTGGCACAGTAGCACCACTGCTATTCAAGAGTGTAATAAAATAATGGAGCCATCTCATTCTAGTGATGCTTAAAAACTCCTTAGAGAAACATATCAATGCATTTGCTTGAGAAATACAGATTAGAAAAAAAAAAAAAGTAGTTGAGGAGAGTAACTAACTAGACAAAATAGCACTGATGCAAATTGAACCAAACTCCAAGCTGGATGTGCAAGGTTGCAGCCCTGCCTAGGGAAGGCTTTACAGGTGAAAGGAGGCTAGACCTCTGCTCTGTCAAAAGTCTCCAACCTGACATTTGTCCTTTAGTCCTTTTTTTTCTTTTAATTTGGTTGAGTAAGTAAGAAATAAGTCAGCCAGAGGCCACAGGTCGGGGATACTCTTCTCGCATGCTCTCTCTTCTGACTGAACCATCTCCGTTGCCCTCCGTGTCCATGGCCTCGCTCTTCCTCTCCCTGGTCAGTCCGCCTGCTGTTCTTTCCGTGTCCCCTTTCACATCTCTTCTCTATCTTTGACAGACTTCAGTACTGTTTAAGAGGCTGTCTGATCAGGCGCTTGTTCTGAAAGCTGGTAATATTAAGTCTGTTTTATTTTTTTTAATAGTCTAAGAGGTGTTTAATAGCTGTGACAGGCTTAATCGTGCAACCACATACCACAGCGGTGTCTCAGCCTCTCTCAGTTCAGCACTTACCCAGCACTTTCCTTTGGTCACGTCTTTAAGTCCCATGAGCTTCACGGGTTCTGTAACCAATAGGATGTATCACACCAGCCTCTGGACATCAAACTTTGGTTTATGCCGAGAGCCTGGCTTCCTCGATGGTCAGTGGAAAGATGGAGGCTTCCCTCAAGAGCAGTGGAGGACACGTTAAACTGTTCTCAGTTAAGTGGGGTACAGGTGGACTTTTTTTGTTTGTTTTTCATGTCAAGGAAATGCCTAGAAAGCTCTTTCAGTCAGTCGAAGTTCCCAAACATGGTTTCAGGCTGATGAGTTAGAAAATGTTTTTAAAGGCTGGATAGAAAGATCCCTATTTAAAGTTGCAGTTTTGGAAAGCAGACATTTCTGTAGAAGAAAAATAGATGTTTAGTTATTATTAATGACCTTATTTATAATGCTAGAGGAACTAGATGAAGAAAAGACGTAAGTCTGGGCAATTTCCCAGCAGGAAGGAATCACAAACCATCCTTGGAGATGTAGTTATTCACTCAGTCCTATGAAATGCCTAATTAAAGAGGCAATAAACAGCTATTTTACTGAGGATCAAATATTGCTGAGTATTCAATCGCCATAAAAACCTTTCAAGAGCAAAGTATGGAGCCCTCTAAATCGCTTCAGAACAGTTTTCCCAATTCGTGTTCAGTGAAACGTTGGTTTTAATTGACCATGTCCAGCTTTGCCCTCAGAGGCAACAGATGTTGTTGCTTAGCTTCATTCTGCATGGTGGGAACTTGCAGAAGATACCAAGACTAGATTTTTGATTATGCCAGCAACTGCATGGGGGTCCCTTTCAGCTGGGCCCAGATGCCCAAACCAATCTATGGATGTCAGACGTAGACATCCAGCTGGTTGCACAGTCATTTTTGGGCGTAGGCTCTTCAAATGCATTTACCCAACCGGACATCTGAAAACCAGAAAAGCACGTGAGATCCCAGCTCAGTGAGATGTAGGTAGATGTAAGGTGCACTGGCCCAGCAGGATATGTACAAAGTCCATCCTTCAGAAGTGTCTTCTCCTTCATCATCAAGCCAGGGGGTTCTCAGGGATCTCTTGGGCTTCCACCCGTGTACGTGGGAGAAGCACAAGAGCCCTTCCTTTTTCACGATGAGCCCGTGTACCTGAGCCCACCCTCCATGATGCACAAGGAGAGGATCCCACAAGGAAACATTCCCGGTAGAGGCAACGGAGAACCCGAGAGCCGTAGGGACCCCTGAAGGGGAAGAGAAGTCTTGCCGTGTGTCCTGCCGGGTGATTAATGCCGTTTCGTTCTTTTAGATCTAATGCTGGATGATGTGTTAATGGAGAGCTCAGCCAGTGCAGTGCAAGGTACTGGGAAGTCGGCACGTCTCGTCCCACTTGAATGGCAGTGCTGTGTCACTAACGGCTGGCCACCGCTGCTGTGAGGCATCCCACTAAACCGTGTGTGTGGTGCAAAGCTCGTTTGCTTACTTCATGGCACACGCATATCATTCTGACCTGCAGGTCTGCAGACCTGGCTCAGGACTGACACTTGCAAACCCTTAATTTACCCCTTGATCATGTTATGGTTTTCAGTAATTTTTTTTCTGGTTTTCATTAAGACACTGTCAGACTTTTCATGGCTTTTTTTTTTCCTTTTTTTTTTTTTTTTTTTTTTGTGTTTCTGGTTTTTCTTAGAGAATAATGACTGGACTGTGAAATGGGTCCTTTGTTGTTTACCCTCACTTTCCAACCAACTTAGGAGTCTCTGAATAATTTGCAGGAGTGTCTCTGGAAGGCAAGCAGTCTCGCTTAGGGAGGTTATTTCATTATTTCTCCAGCCTTTGCTCATTGCTCCGCAAACACTGTGCTTCAGGGAGGCACAGTATTTTTCAGCAGGGTAGAATTCAGCGTAGCGCAGAGCCTCGGTGCGTTCATGGGAAGACCCAACCCCCACACCAACCCTCAGCGTGGACACGGGGTTTATCCGTTGTGCTGCCAAGCTGGTACATTCTTCATGTTGATTGAGAGTTGCTCAATCCGTGAGGCATCTTGCAAGTGAAAAGAAATGAAGATGCCACCTCAAAGCCTTTCCAGGTCCTGGAGGGGATGGACCAGCTGGGGTCTGACCTGGCCGCCCCAACCAGGGCTCGCTCACGTCTGCTTTCCCGTCCCCCCTCACCAGGACAGTGCTCAGGGCTGCAAATCTGTCCCTTGCTCTTTTTATTTTTAGAAGAAGCTTTGATCTGGCAAGCATTTTGTTTAATTCATAACTTAAGAATATTAGCCTGAATAATTAAAGAGACGCTAACGTAGAAACAAATATAGCTGTAATTTTCGACAAAAATAATATGCTAGGAAGATTGTGCCATTAAAGCTCTCACCTGTGAACAAGCTCCCACTGCTTGAGATGGGAGCAAGGCTCCATCCATCTCTCACATATTGCAGGGAGTTTTGATTAAATAAAAATTGCAAGGTGAGGGCTATCGGCTTTCACTGCAGAGGATAACTCCGGGAGACCGAGGTTCCTACCTTATATTTCTAAGGCCTTGTTGGAAGTTATCACAACATGCTTTAATAAATCCTGAATCTCCTTCCCATTGCCATTCCTGGTATTTTTATTTCTTTGCCTTCTTTCTTGCTTTTCTTGGTAGGCCTCCTGTCCTCTCCTGCGACACGGGGGCAGCACGAGGGTGTTGTCACTGGGTTTGGGGGTCTGTTTATTTTTTTCTTCTTTTTATTTGGTTGTGACTCCTCTCCCGGTCCTACAGAGCTATATCAAGGCTGTCTTTATTTTATTTTATTTTTAAGGCATTGAACTCATTCCAAACCCCTCCGTTATCCCGCGCAGGCTCAGAAAGACTCTTAGAGTTCGCCTTTAGAAAGTGTGCAATTGTCAGGTCTGTGCTTTGTGTTTCCTTTTGTTGTCTTTTCTTTGGATCCAGAGGTAGTGAATGTGCCACGCTGCTCTTCAGGCACCAGTGTGAGGGAATAGAAAGATTTTATTTCTGAACCTGACTGTGGGGGATATGAGGGAATCGGTCCCGGGTGCTGTACGAACCTCCTGTGGTTCAGTGAGAAATCTGGAATTGTGACCCCAAACCTTCCACACATCTCTGCACTTACAGAGGGCTTCTTTTCTCTTTCTCTGAAGATAAGATGGAGTATTGTGTGTGTGTGTGCTGCTGCCTGGTGCTTAGTGAGATATTATAATTTTATTTTTTCCTTTTTTTTTTTTTTTTTCCCAAGTCTACATTCTATCACAACTGGAATCTTCTCAGTGGAAATAATTTATCATTTTCCATTTTGCTTTTTTTTTTTTTTATAAATCCATTCAGTACAATAAAAGCCAAGTAAAACACTGTGTTTAAATAAAAAAAAGTTCCTTCAGTGCAAACTACTTTTTAACCTAATAATATTCTTTGATACAGTTTGTAAATCCAGCTGCGTCACGGGCTCATTGCTCACTGATCTGCCGCTGTCCTCCAGATACACTCAGACCTGCAAAGTAGTTAATTCCCTTATTATAGGAGAAGGAAGAAGCTGGAGGAGATGGTAATGGAATTGTCCCACTCTCGTGAATTCCAATTTCCCATGCCCACGCACCTCCGGCTCGAAAGCCACCTCGGGGAAAGTGGCAATTTCTCTTTTGACAGGGCTATATTCGGAGGCAGCCGCTATTCGGAGATATTTTGGAGTTGCATGCCCAGCCCCATTCCCCCAGGAAAATGCAGTTGATGGGAAGAGAGTGGCCCCGGCCCCATCTCCCGCAGCACCGACAGAGACCGGCCCAGGGCTGGGACTGGCTGGGAGCCGGCAGTGGCACTGCCTGGCAAAACCAGGGCTGTCTCCAGCGCGGCTCTGCTGGTCACCGGTGCCATTTCACAGGTCACCTCCTAGGGCTGCCAGGCAAACACCAACAGAGAGTTTAATGCCCCAGACCTGGGCTGCGATCGCTGAAGCCGTTAGGCACCTGGCCTGGGAGATGTTAGAGCAGGACTGGGAATGGGAGATGCTTATCCTGCACCAGCCCTGGTCACTGCCTTCCCCAATGGGCAGGAGAGGTCGGTGATGAGTTTGGGTACCCTGCAAACCACAGGCTGGGGCTGCCGCGCTCTGCCTCCCAGCCCTGCTCAAGGGGAGCAATTGTAATCCTGCGGGGTGATGCCAAGCGGAGCACAGAATATCTGCTTGGGAAACCACTTGAGTTGAGAGCCCGTAAAAAGGGTACATTAAAACTGAGTGCTCCCCTTGCCGGCGCGGTGCCCTTAGACCACCATCGCCCACAGGGCGAGTGGGCAGCTGGGACTCTCCCAAGCCAGCTCTCAACCAGCTGTGAAATCTCCTTCCTACCTGGGATAGGAGGAGATTGCTCGGGATTCACTGTCTGAGCTGATTTTCTCCAGGGTACTGATACCAAAATTTGAGCCACTTCTCCCTCTCCCCCACTCCTGGCCTCCAGCCACGGTGAAGCAGCTTGATTTACACCCTGTTTACCAGCCTGGTGCCTCGTGGTGGGCTTTTGCTGTATTTCCCCATCTTCTCGCATTCTCATTCTGCCAATTCTTCTTTTGTTCGTTTGCTCTCCTCCTCTTTTCTTTAACGCCATGTGTGCCGGGAAGCCAAATTAACCTTTCCAGTAATAACCGAGACTAACCCAAAGCTCTTGTTGTTCTTGACACAGTGTATTGTAACAGTACAGTAATGTGGTGTTGTGTTAGTTGTGAAGTTCACCACCTGGAGTTTAACAGATGTCTGTATTTCCCAAGATGTTGGTATTGTTTAGATCTTTACTGCAATAATTAGAAACGATACTGTGTGATAGGGGGCACGGGCTTTGCACCTGGATAATTGTACACGAGCAACACCCAACTTCTCTGCGGAACTGTGCAGGTCGGGTTAAATAAATGGTATTTATACAAGAGCAAGAAGATGGTTTATCTGTTCAGAAAGTTCCCTGCCCACCTAGACACAGTAGTTATTTATCTCTAGTGCTCGAACAGCATGCCAGCTTGTGTGTGGTTCATCTCACGGTAATATCGGTATTGCACTAATATGCATGGCCGGCATGTGGAGACGGGCGAAGCGAGTGGTGGCAGGATGCATAAACAGGGTTGACAAATCCCCTCTTGACAACGTTAACGGGGAAGGATGAAACATTTACTAATGGCAATTTTCTAAGGCTGCAAGCGCATCTGCGAGAGCAGCATCCGGAGGCGTTGGGCTGTGGAAACCTGGGGGGTTGTGCTGGGAAAGGTGGAAAGGGGGTTGGGAGAGGGGGGGATGCGAAGGGGGAGAAGCCTTTGTGGGTGTACGAACAATTAGCAACCCTGCTTATGAAGCCATGCACTGGCTAATCCAGGTGCAGGAGCCCTGCACAGGAGACGTTTTACAACCTCTCTCTAAATCCTCTCTCTGTTCTAACGGCGTCGGTGCTATTCTGTAGGATTTGGAATTACCTGTCAATCAAAGCTAAGAAAAAATTTGAATTCCACTGTAATTATTCATAAGTAAATCCACTGCAAGAAAAGGCAGAAACATTGACATTTTTCTTTTTGAATGTGAATTATACATAAATGTAGAAGAAGTAAGTGATCCAATTACGATGGTGTTTCTTTCTGAGATGATAAGTTGGTTCATAAAAATAGGTCCTATTCCTAACCTAATTGTATTCAAACATTTTAGTTAATTTGCTACTCATAATTTAGCATAATGTGATCAAGATATCTTGACTTTATGGAGATTTATGCAGATTCTGAGATATCTGACAAAGTCTTATGAGTGAGTCAGCAGCTACCAGTCTGCTTTTTTGTAAGCACTCAATAGATTCGGCATGAAAATTCATTTTATAGACCTTTTCATCGATATCGTGCTTTAGCACTCAGGTACAGATCACCTAAAACATGCTGAAGTGAATATTAATGCCGCCTTTCGTTTGATGACACTGAAGCAGAATTTTGGGCGTTCCAAACCCCTACAGAATAAAACTGCTGAGTGGTTTGTCTCTCTGGTCCCTGGGCTGTAAGGGAAAGGTCTGTCTCTGTGGAAAAAACAAAACTCCGATTTTTCAGGGTCCTGTTGCGAAGCGGGGAGTGCAGGAAGCCATTAAATCTATGGGTTTGATTGCAATGTCATTGGCTATTGACAAAGTGAATTCTATTTCCAGGCAAAATTTAATCTTCTAAAATTAGTTTTCCCTGAGGGCAACCCAAACCTGTGCTTTGCGGCTTCATTCTGCCCAACTTTTTGCTTGGAGTAATGTATCAAACCGTACATTTGCTCAGCGGCACTAAATATCAAGCCATGTAATTCTTACAGCTCAATAATTTTCATAACCAGTTGATCATCTAATTATGAGAGTAATGTTATACTCTGACATATTCAAGACAGTCCTTTCCACTTCAATCTGCATTATAATGCCTCCTTGAAAATTGTACTGAATTATATACTCAGCCTTGGCATTTCCTCATTAGAGATTAGGTGAGTAAATGAGTTTATCTCTAGGAACATTCGGGGTCTAAAGAGCATGTGTCATCCCTGAGGCAGCCGAACACGGGAACAGTGAAATCTGTACTTTGATAATCTTGTCCAAATGGAGGATCATTATTTTTCTAATCGCTAAGGCTGACTGATCAGTTTTCCTTGGTATTTTTATGGACCATTTTTCAGAGCTCTGGCAGCCAAAGTGTTGAATTTTGTTCTTTCTACAGTTTATTGCAAAGAACATAATATGTCTGAATTACTTCTCTTTCAAAGACCACCGCTAACTCAATGGCCGGTATTTTTAAGCCATTGTTAGTAAAATCTGTCCCCAACATCTGACCGTTAATGGGGTTTTCAGATACTTTGGGGACTTTTAAGATCAGCAGAAGCAAAAATTGTTGTTTTAATTTAAATTTAATTTAAATTTCCCTCCTGGGAAAACATTCTTTAGCAGCTAAATTTAGTCAATTTAGTCCCAGCTCACCTCATCCCTGATGCCATAAGGCTGAGTATAGCGCATGTCCCACTGAAGATGTTTAACGGATGTAAGACGCCGGGAGCCCTGCTGCCTATTAAAAATGGTAACACGCCAGCAAGAAAAGAAGGAAATAAAAAAGACAGCATGTTGCTGTAATCGGTCTAGAATTTATCATCTTTGGAGTTGGACAGTGAGGGTGCGTTGACTTCAGAAAGACACAGAGAAATGACTTGACGTGCCTCTCCGCTCTCCTCCTCCCCGCTGCAGAAGCTCAGTGTAAGCCCTACTATTCGGATTATTCCCGCTTCCGCCTCCTGATCCACCAGATGTGCACCAGCCACTACCTGGATTTGTTCATCACCGGAGTGATCGGCCTCAACGTCATCACCATGGCCATGGAGCACTACCAGCAGCCGAAGGTATGGGGACAGAGGGGGGAAGAGCAGGGGGAGCAGGTGCTCAGCCATGGTGGGATGTGCCGATGGGCAGAGTTAAGGCCAGTTTTGCTGTTAGACCTCGTGGCCACCATTCACCATGCCCGACCTGGCCCTTTGCCCCGTAGAGCATCCCCATCCCTCACCTGGCTTCCAGCTCAAACCATGGCTTTCGGTACCTGGATCCCACTGCACCTCTCCCTTCTAGATAAGTGCAAAGAAACTGCTTTGCAAGTGAGGATGAGAGCATGTTTTTTTTGGTTTGCTAGGTAAGATTGTCATTGAAATCTTCTGTTTGACTTAGGTTTCCCACCAAAAAAAGAAAAGGAGAAAAAGGAAAAATAATAGTAGAATTTGTGAAACATTTCTTTTTGTGAAGTTTCTCCTAAATCCCCAGTGTCCCATAGGACCCAGTTTTCACAGGCACCAGCTTCTGTGCTGGTCCTTAAAATACATTTTAATATATTAGTACGCTAAGTTCCTGGGTCTTGTCATATTCTGAAAATAAAAACAGCCTGTCCTGGGATGTCAAGTCTCTTGTGCGTAAGAATGAAATGGAAATAGCTGCCTTTGCCATATAACTCGTACTTATTTTTATTAGCCACTCTCAGAATGAATAAATATAACACACAATAGGAGGGAATATTCTTTAAGACTGGACAGGACTTGCATACTTAATGTAAAAAAAACCCAAACAACTAAGACATGCGAGCAAGGGGAAAAATATCCTCCAGCCTGTCATAAAGAAGCCAAAAAGTGAAAGGGCACAAGCCCGATTTATTTTTTTTCTGTTCAGGTCACCTTTAAATACCCTGGAAGGCTCATTGCATGATTCAGTCATTTGGTGATGAAAAAGGTTGTTGGCTAAGGAGCCTGTATTGGAATCGCTCTAGGGCGCGCGTCTTACCGCAGTCGTTTTGCAGCTACGTTTTCTCTTGTATTATAAAAATGTTGGGCAGGCTTTTGTTTTTAATTTTCTTTAGGAAAATAACATTTTGTCTCTAAGCCTCTGGTATGCAGCATCTGGGTAATAACTCGGAGCTTGGGCTGTGCTGAGATGACAGCACCCTTAGAGCCGTGCACACGCGTGAGAGTCCTGCTGAGTCGGGGCCCCAAAATCACTCTGCTCTGGGTGACTGATGGCTGGGATCCGGCGGGTATTTAAAAGGCTAAACGTACCAGAGAGCTTTATATCCCAATAAACCATTGCTCGGCATCTCGCTGCCGAAAGGGGTTGGTGGTGGGATACCCTGGGATGCCCTGTGGATGATCCCAGCCGAAGATGCTGCAGCTGCCCACAGAGAGGAGGGGCTGCCCCGCGCGTGGAGGTGGTTCGAGCAAAGAGCTACTGGGCAAAAATCTGCTTTTGCCAAATAAATGTGCTCATTTGCTGGCAGAGCCCAGGTCCCCTGCAGTATGACAGGGAGGCTCATTCGGAGCCACAGCTTCCTTTGGTGGCTGGGCTTGTGCTTCTTGGGCAGGTGAGGTGGGTTTTGGCCATGGGTGCTTGAGGTTAAACTGTAGCAGGAAGGCAGAGCGTGTGGCTTAAATCCCCTCCGCTATAACTTCTCCCACTCGAGGATCAGTAAGTCTTGTTTTCGGTCTGAGAGCACTCTGTTGGCATCTCCCACGTCCCCTAACAGTGCCCGGGACGCAGTTATTATCACCTCGTTTGCCAGCAGTGAGAAATTCAATGCATGTTACCTAAGGGGCCATGCAGGATGCTGCTACCACAGCGCTCCCTCACGAGCAGCACTTTTGGGATGAAATCACCTCCGACGCGGCTTAATGCCTGGCTGTGCAGGGGTTGTCCCAGCCAGGAGGCAGCCGTGACAATGGCACGGCTGTGACTTCTGCAGAGGGACGGGTGGGCAAAGGAAAACCCGAGACGCTCACTCCTGCTGGCATGCTGTCCCTCTCTCCCGCTCCTTGCCAAAAGCTCAAGGTGAGGAGTAAATGACAGGCTGTCACAAAGAAGCCATTTGGCCAGCGCTTCCGCGGTCCCGGCCAGCCCACGGCTCTTGCAGCAGTGCACAAACGAGCAAGGGGGATGAAATTCTGCTTTCTGCCGAGAGCACGAAGGGTTTTGCGCTGCTGACGCCTGCAAATGCAGCAGCTCTTACCACTCACCCAACCCACCCCGGCTGGGGCCACGTCTCTGCCGTGGGGACTGAGATGGGCCTTGGGTTTGTGTCCGCCCGTCCCAGGAGTTATGCCAGCTGGGTCGGGGCCAGGCAGAAATGCAGTCTGTGCACTCCCTGAAGTACTGGGACTTTTCCCTGGGACATTTGTCATCGGAGAGAGCCCAGGGTTGGAGCCTTTTATCTGTAGTTAGGAAATGAGTAGCTGGTGAGAGAAGAGGAGGGCAGGTTTGCAGGAGCAAAGCCCCTCAGCAGAGCTAGCGTCTAACCCGGGGCCTGTGTCCACATCCCAGGTTCTTGATGAAGCCCTGAAGATTTGCAATTACATCTTCACCGTTATCTTTGTCCTGGAGTCTGTTTTCAAGCTTATCGCCTTTGGGTTTCGTCGCTTCTTCCAAGACAGGTAACAAAAGCTCCATCTTGACCGCGGGGGCAGCAGCAGGTTTCTGGAGACAGCTGCCCAAATTCCGTGTCCTGGACCCCCGTGCTCTTCCCGGTGATGTCAGTCTGAGACGTGTGAACGCTTTTTGGTGTGACTGGTTGAAACCAGGGTAGGTGGGCCTTTGGGATGTGAGTTGGAGAAAGGATCATTCGTGCCAGGGAGTGTGGTTGCACCACTTTGGCCCTTGGGGGTGGACAAAATACGAGCGAGTCTCACACTGAGCGGCTGGTTCTCCTCTCACACCAGTTGCGTTTCTGTAATCAAGAACACCTGAAGTGGTAAAATTTATGCCGAGAGAGAATCTGGTCCTCAGTGGAAATGAAAGGGAAAAGGGACCTCTTTTTATGTAGGTGCTGAGCAGCAGATGATGTTGCTTCTTTTTGTAGATTTTCACTCTGTTACCTCACAAATACAGATTTTTACATCCTTGGCGAATCTTTCTCCACCCATTTTTGCCTCCTTCAGTGTTAATACCAAGAGCGCTGGCACTGACCAGGACTTGATATGAGCCCTTGAGCAGCTGGGGGATGGTTCCACACATCATCTCCCCATGTTCCAGGTGTCCATGCTGGGATTACCCCTCTGACCTGGCACGAATCCGTGGGGTCTTTCCTTCACCCAGGGTGATTTCTGTTGCAAGGACTGGATGCGGGGGGAGGGTCCGGTTCTTTCTAGGGCAGATCTCACGCTGAGGTCCACGACGGCCGCGTCTGGAAGTGGCCGGACAGATACCGCAGCGTCTCCCCTGAGGTCTGCAGCCTCCGGGTAGAAAACTGCCCAGCTTTTGTTTCTGCTTCCCCTCAGTCAAGAATATCTTTGGAACTGGCTGGTTTTCTAACGAGATGCATTAGTTATAATGATTTCATAACATAACTGCTTTTGTATAATACCCTCAGAAAAATGCTGCAGATTCATTTGAGCGCTAGAACCATTGAAATGACTGGAATTTGTGTGAAACAAGCTACCTCCCCTTGCCAGCTTCTTAGTAGATGTTAAACTTCATTTTGTGTTGTCTCCAGATGGAACCAATTAGATCTGGCAATCGTGCTGCTGTCTATCATGGGCATCACTTTGGAAGAGATCGAGGTGAACGCTTCGCTACCAATTAACCCCACTATTATCCGAATCATGAGGGTTCTCAGGATTGCTCGAGGTGAGACGAATAAAGCAGAATTGGCTTGTGTTCGAGGTGCAGGGTCCCCTCCGGGAGAGAGTTAAGCGTTGGGAAACGGTTCTGGGGCACATCCCCATCGCGATGTGCATAGTTCTGGCATCAACAGGCTGTAAACAAATAAAAGAACAATGGGGGAAAATATTTGCGAGGAGCCAAAGAGCTGAGCCAACTGACCATGTGTTTCTGTCTTAAGAGGACGAAGGCGGAGAGCTTAGACGTAAAGGAGAAATAGTTGTGGCTGTAACTCCCAGAGGTGTACCTGGAAAAAATATGCCAGTCAAATCAAAGTCGTCTCTAACGGGGATTAGAGAACGCAAGCTCGAGTACATTGGCTTTAAAAGACAAGCAGCTAATAAATTTAATTTCCCGTGGGACTTTACATCTCACCACTTGGTGACAAAGCGTGCCGCGTCACTCTGCATCCATCTGTCCCCTCAGACGCGTAACGACACATACCCGAGTTGGGAAGCCGGCTTCTTCAGGGCCTGATTTTTCAGAACAGGGAGGTCTCAGGGCCAAATGATGAAGACGTAAAATGTGAGTGCTCAGGCCCTTAATAAAGTACTCCCGGGCCCTCCTGAAAGGCAACGTTGTGCTCTGAGGCATAATTGCTCTGATTGCAGCGCTCATCTAAGCAAAGAAGGAACTGGAGGAGAAATGAAATGCTGCTGTGTCTCAAGGGTGGGGGGGAAAAAGTGTTTTTCCTGTGCATTGGATCTCTTTCAGAATTAAAAATACATGCGGTTTCCAATTGGAAATGCAACCTTCTGGAAGAGATGTGTAAATCAGCTCCTCAGTGAATCATGTGTGAAAGTGGGTAGCCCATGGAAGTGGGAAAGTAGCCCCAGGGCTGGGAAAGTAACGGCTCACGATAACCAGTGGAAGGAGGAGATGGGTCCAACACAGATAAAGTGGGGAAAGGAAAAGCCAGGCAGAAGGATGACGTGTTCTCCAAGTCTCAGGATAGGTGATGCTGCTATTCATGGGATTTTAATAGTATCCAAGCAACCAGGAGCGATGTAAAAAGGCCAGAGAATATAGCGGCTAATGGAGAACACTTGACACGATTTCACATTTCTCTTCCTATAATCTGTGGCTCCTGGGAGGGGGACTGAGTTTGTGGCTCCGTGCTGACGCTGCCGTTACCATATTTTGAACGTGTTTTCCGCAGTGTTGAAGTTGCTGAAGATGGCTGTAGGGATGAGAGCCCTGTTGGACACCGTGATGCAAGCGCTGCCGCAGGTAACCCACTGCCATATCAAACCAGATCTCCTCTGGCCCAGAGCTCATTTCCTATTGCAGAGGAATGCTAATCATTTTATCTTTACTGTCATTAGAGAATCACATTTCCCTTCCGAAGTGCAGTCTGAGATACAGTCCTCACATTGAGGTCATTTTTCCCCTGAAGCAATTTAAGTTTTGGATTAAAGAATACAGCAAGAAACAGGTCTGGAACAAAAAAATCAATGAATGTTCTTTTTTTGTGTTTTTTTTCCCCCATTTTTTTTTCTCTTTCCAGGTGGGGAATCTGGGTCTTCTCTTCATGTTGTTGTTTTTCATATTTGCAGCTCTTGGAGTGGAGCTGTTTGGAGACCTCGGTGAGTCTTCCCGTGCCGGTGGAAGGGGTGGGAGCGGTGTGCGAGCCGGGGCCGGTGTGCGAGGGGGGGGCTCTCACGGCCGTCCTTGGTCCCGCAGAGTGCGACGACACGCACCCCTGCGAGGGGCTGGGACGGCACGCCACCTTCAGAAACTTTGGGATGGCCTTTCTCACTCTCTTCCGAGTATCCACAGGAGACAACTGGAATGGGATAATGAAGGTAAGAGACCCATGGAAAAAAAGTTGCCTATATTGCTTAATTAGAAGCTGTCCACTCTGCTCCAGACTGGTAACGATGCTCAGCCAGGACACTCACGTCCTGCAGTGAGCTGGCTTCTTCATTTGTGCGCTGGGCAAAGTCTCTAACATTTCTGTTCCCTCCTCCCAGCAATGCAGTGCCTGTGGTTGCAGGCTCCGGGCTGGGCATACTCCATATATTCCCTTTTTCACCCTAAAAGAGCAACTTTAAAAGAAAAGGGAAAAAATGAAAGGGCTCATCAAGTAGCACAAGTTCAGCTCAGTAACATGCATTGGTATTAATTTTTCCTTAAGTCTCCAGTTACTGTTACCATTGTCGTTGGTATTACTTTGTTGTTTGTTGGGGTTTTTTTTTCTGGGAAAACCCAGGTTTCTGGAAGAGAGTGTCTCCTAGGGGACTGCCGTACAGGCATGCTATTGTGAAGAAATCTGGTCTATGAATACACAGGGTGCTAGCTAGGCTGAAGGAATCACTTCTCTGTCCATTTGTAGCCCGTGGTGAGTGTAAGGTGGCCAAACTCTTAACGACAGGGTGTGAACTTGAGGAAAGCCTGTCTGCAAGCCCAGCGGCTGTGGGATAGCTGATGGGTTGTAGCTGCACCCTGCTTTGCCCTGGATCTGTCTGCCACGCTCTCGTGTATTTGGTCTCTAACCTGGTGAAACAGCCTTTCCTTTAGGAGCAGCAGGGTGTTAATGTCTGTTGTCACACACCCCAGGGACAATTTCCTCTGAGCTTGCTTGTGGTGACTAACCCAGAAACGCAAAGTCTTACTGGCAAGTATTTTGCCATTCTAGACATGAAATTTGCCCAGTCTTCTCAGTTTTATGCATGAAGGGGGAACCCATCGCAGACAGATGACCAGCTGGCAAACCGAGGTCCATGCTGGCACCTTTTCACATCCCTCCGTCATTTCCCCCCTGTTTCCAGGACACGCTGCGAGACTGTGACCAGGAGTCCACCTGTTACAACACCGTCATTTCACCCATCTACTTCGTCTCCTTTGTGCTGACGGCCCAGTTTGTCCTGGTGAACGTGGTGATCGCCGTGCTCATGAAGCACTTGGAGGAGAGCAACAAGGAGGCGAAAGAGGAGGCAGAGCTTGAAGCAGAACTGGAGATGGAAATGAAGACAATCACCCCCGGCCAACACAGCCCCTCGGACATCTTCGCGTGGCCAGGCAGCGCCAGTGGAGAGAGACCCGAGAGCCCCCGAGGATGTACCAACCCCATGCAAATCAAGGTGGATTCTCAGCTCTCATTAGTTTACCCTATGGTGAGAATCTCGGTTGGAGGGTGAAGAGGGCTTGACCTGCATATTTGCTAGGGGAAGACATGCACGAGTCGGTAACGAAGGAGTGGGTGTACCCTGCGTCCGGGGCTTGTATTCCTCGCTGTCTGCTGACTGATTGTTGCGTGGTGTGGGAGACAATGCTCCAGGGAAGAGACCCAAGGCAGGTCTCCAGACCACCTCGACGCGTCTGTTCAGAGGCAGAGAGCTTTGCAATTTGTTCTGGAGATGTGCCCGAGCCACCCAGTTCAGAACTAGCTCCAAATTTGCTCCAATCCAGAGTTTGGGCTAGGTCCTTTGTGATAGCAAAATCATCAGCATAACGCGTTTGCTTTTCTAATGCAGCCCGTGAACCGCAACATAAGAGAGGAATAAAACTTGGTTAATCTTTGCTTAAGTACTAAATTTGCTTTATGTAACTTCAATTTAAAATCCATCCCCACAAGCAAGCTTGTAAAAAAAGATTATTTTAAAAGTAGAATAATCCAGAGGGGACTCAAGCCCGAGCTCACCAGCACTGGTGGCAGAACTCCCACCAGCAGGAGCAGTGCCGGAGCAGGGCTGCAATGTGGTAGCTGCTACGAGCTGCAACAGTCTCTCTAAAGCACAGTTTCTGGATGAAGACTCAGTTTGAGGAATGAGAGAGGTGAGGTCAAGACCCAGACAGGTCCTTTGGGAGGGAACTGAACTGGAATTATACAAGAAAAACGGTCCAGCCATTTTTTGGTCTTAGCTGATTGCAAATTGGGTTAAACTCTACACAGACCTCATTAGTTTTTATTACATCATGATTTCACAACAGCGTAACTTGGCTTCTGCCTGGGGTGGACTAATGAGTATTCTAATGCATGAAAAACTCATTTATGATCTTTAGTCCAAGGGTGAAAAAGAGTAAATCCCTACTTAAGCTTTGTTTCAGTTCTTAAGCTACTGGAAATTTCTGGTGCCATTAGGAGTCACTGATGTCTGAGATGGAGTCCAAAGCTGCTCTTTGGCATGGGAAGAAGGAGTTCAGGGCAATATGGGGAAATCCAGACTCATTACGTCCTCTAGGAAGAAACAACATGTCCCAACTGTTGTTGCACATGTTAAGCAGAGTACTGGCAAACTGTCCTCAGCTGATGTTGTCCTGCATCAGCCCTCACGCTGGCAAAAAGGGAAATTGCAAGACAAATCAGTGGGAAGGATGCCCTCAGCCCGTCAGTGTCTTAAACCTGCCCCCTCTGGAGGTGGCTTTGGAAAGGGCTTATTCTACTTATAGTCTCCTGGGTGTTTTTTCTTGCTCTTTCACTCAAACAGAAGCCTCAAAAACCTCCAGGGGATTTTATTCTGATTATTTATTCTCCCAGTCAAAATCTTCAGGAAAAAATCTGATGCTTTGGCACGATAGCAGAGGAATACAATTCCCAGGACGCGACCCTGCAAGGACATGTGGTCAGCATGCTCTTTTGCTTGCCTGTCCCCCAGGATTTTTGCACTGTGTGCTGTTTGACTGTAACGGCGGTCCTCATTTCATTGTATGTAGTAGGCATTCCCAACCCTTAAATTGCTCCCGTGCTGCCTGCGAAAGCCAGACCCTGCTCCGTATAACCTGCCGGCGGCTGGGCTGTGGCCAGCTGGTTTGAACTTGGCCAGGACAACTGAAGCACCTCCACCCATGTCTGGCACATCAATTAGTGACCCGATGTGTGTCCAGCCCGGGCATCTCCAGCTTTCGTGGACAGGATGCTCAGCTTCTCTTCAAGTCAGGTTGTTTGAATTTATGTGACCCCCTGGATATGGATTTAGGTGTCAAATATTAGGGGTACTTGCTCAGAAATGTGGACAGTGGGTATAGAAACCTTACAGCAGCAGTGTCCTGTAGAAATTCACAGCACCAAGTATCAAGATGCTGCTATTCCGGCTCCGTGATACGGCTCAGATCCCGGGAGTAACCGGCCGTGTTTGCTGAGAGGGAGGATTGTCCCCGAGGAGGGCGCTGAGCGGGAGCACCACGGTGCGGGGGCAGCCGGCGTCGGCCCCGTCTCTAGTAATGTGTGAGAACGCTGTCACTGCTCACCGTGATATTACTGCACTGTTCTCTCTCCTCTCCTGCCTCGCCTCTCCTGTCCCGTTGTTTCTGTTACTGCTTTTTTCCCTGAATATTTCCATCTTTCCCCTTCCCCCCTTCTATTCTGTTTTTCCCCTTTTGTTCGTTGGGTTTTACACACTGCCCTTTTTTCTCTCTGTCCCTTGCTTTTTTTTTCCCCTCTCTTTTTTTGGCTCGCTCTATCTTTCTGCATGCTACACACCACCCCTCCTAGGAAAGGCACTTGTTTGATACCATATCACTGCTGATCCAGGGATCTCTGGAAGGAGAGCTGAAGCTGATGGACAACCTGTCAGGCTCTGTGTGCCATCATTATGCCCTCCCAGCTCCCGAATATTACAACTCTGAGAACCAGGTTAATATTCCTAATTTCCTGCAAAGTCTCCATCCAAACTCGATTTGACTGAGACCTTTCATAGAGAGTTAAAGTTCTTTACGTGACGTAGTCACAGGGATTTTGAAGCATAAGTCACGCTGGCTTTTTCTGTGGGAGTTGAGATAATATCTTGGTTTATGATGTTGTATATCAATGTGAGAGGAAAAGTACAGGCTCTGAGTTTCCCTCTTCAACACAGTAAGAAGTTTTTCATTGGGATTTACTGTTCACGAGTGTTGTAGGGGAAAATGTACAAAATCCCATCTCCGTCCTGCAGTGGGGGTCTTGGATTTGGCTTCTGGCTCCTAACCAGGGCTCCGTAGCAATGCCAGGACACGGCTGCAGAGCCTGGAGCGCGGGGTGAGGTTTTCCCAGAGCGGAGCCCGGGCCGGTGGCGATCATCAAATGGTCTCTGTATTTTGTGCCTACTTATGCTGCATGAAAATCCAGTTTCGAATGATTTTCCTAAAGAGGCTTCTCGCAAGTGGGTCGCTGTAAACTAGATCCTCATCTCTGATCTAAACTGGATTTAGAGGCAAGGCAGCCTTTAATGATGTCCTTAAGTAATCCTGTGCTCCAGTGCTTTCTCGAGCAAGGGCTGTAATACTTGTTTAAAATTAGTTCATTTACTTCTTAGAATAAAATACCCACTTTCTCAAGCGTGTTGTTCTTTAGAGCAAATATTTTCCCTAAATCACAGCAGTGACCATAATAATAATTCAAGCATACCTATTTTTTTCCTGCAGTTGGAATTGTGCAAATTCCATAGTTCTTGATCTATTTTATTTTGTTTTTTTCTTTTCTGGCTAAAAATAGTAGAAGTTTTCTTGTTAAATCGGTGTGCTTATTTATGAGCTCAGTGACACTCTAAATTATCCAACTCGGTGGTTCATTAGAGGAAAGGAACAAGCTTAGGTAAAATGAAATCCTACTGCAGATCTTTATATAGCGGGATAACATGTCTCCCTCTGATTGCTGTGTAGCGCGTTCCAGATTGAGGTCTATTAAGCTATAGGAAGTGGTTGCCGCTAAGAATTGCCGGAGGAATAGAGACGGTAGCTTTGGCGGGGAAGGCAGAGGGTCAGTATGAAACTCAGCGAGAGCTGGGTGGAAATTTTTTTGTCACAACATTTTTCACCAGGAAGTGCTGCTGCAGCAAAAAAAAAAAAAAAAAGGTTTTGTTTTGACATTTTTGTAATGAAAAAATATAGCATTCCGGTTTGCAATGCCTTTTTCTTTTAAAATTTAAGCTATTTTATTTTTTTCCCCCCTGTAATTAAAGCCCGTATAAATCAATTGAATGTTTCCAACAAAATGTTTTGACGGCTTCAAACTCAATTTTGGGCGAGGGGAGGCTGAGGAGGGGGTGATGTTTTGTTTACATTTTGGCTTTTCTGTTCACACCATTCGTCATGTTCCCAGGCAAGTCAGGAATTTAGAGCAGTGCTGGGACTTGCTGAAAGCAACCTGATTAATGGCAGCTCCCAGCGGAGCAGCTCCGTCGGGCAGGAGCTGCTGGTGTCCCCCACGCTCTAGCCCGGCCTTTCCCCGTGTGCTTGGGCTCCAGTCGGTGGGTTGGATCTGGCCCCATTAGGCATCACCGTCCTCGTGTTGGCAGCCCTTGCAGCGATGCTTTTTTGGGGAGCCTTGTGTGAGACCAGGAGCTCCTCCAAAGCATCTCTCTCATCCGTTGCCAGCAGATGACTGTGGCAGAGGAGATATCAAACCCAAGTTAGATGAGAGGAGCCCGACCCTTCTCTTTATCTCAGCTGAAGTTTGGAGCCTCTCAAGGTTCACTCATCACTGGGTTTATTTCACCCCACTGATGCCATTTCTAAGAGTGAGAAAATCCAGCCCTCTGACAACCTAAGTGCAACAGATCTGGGCCTCTGTGGTTTCTCTTGGAAGAGATACTGCTGTTGAAAGACTTTTCAAGCAGAGAGGATAGGAAAAAAAAAAAAACAACACAGTGAGAAAAAAAAGGGAGCACCTGGGATTTGTCCAGACCGGGAGGCTCCTGCAAGCGTGAGCCAGGCCTGTAGGTTACCCCATGAAAAGCTGTCCCCAGTGCCGCTCTCCCACCGCTGTGGCCACCAGCCTCAGACACGTACCTGAGGTGGGGATTTGGGGAGGGTTGAGCCTGCACTTCAGGGAAGCATCCCTCCGTGCGGTGCCTGGCAGCAGGGATCACAGAATCACAGAATGGTCCGGGTTGGAAGGGACCTTTGGAGATCATCCAAGCCAAAGCAGGTTCACCTAGAGGAGGTTGGACAGGAACGCATCCAGGTGGGTTTTGAATATCTCCAGAGAAGGAGATTCCACCACCCCTCTGGATGCTCTCTGGGATGCTGCTCTGGGGGAGATGCTGCAGTCCCCTTTTTTCCCATTCTCCAAAACCCGAAGTGACATTTCACGTGTCTTATAAAAAGAGCTCTGTGTCTAGGGAGAGAGCTTCATCAATATTTTAATAAAGATTTTTATTAATTCCTTGAATGCCTTCAGCGGGCATGTGTTCGTGCCAAGACGCATCAGCACAACGTCGGTGCAGCACCTATTCCCAGCTGGGGTTTGCTGGGAGCCAGAGGAGGCTGTTGGGGCCAGGGCTGGGGTGGCATTTGGGGGCTAGAAGACACAGGCAGTTCTTTTCGTAGGACAGTTATTGATGCTTCCACCAGGCACTGGAGGCTCTTTAGCAGGCCAAAACCCACTGAAGGCAACAGGAAGGCATTCGCTGACCAAAATCAAGCCTTAAGTTTCTCCCTGTCCCTTTTTAGCCATTAAGAAGTTAATTATCATCCCACTTCTCGGGAAGGGGGGTGTCCCCGTACCCTCCCCAGAGTGCAGGGAAAGGCACGCTCCATACCCCACCTGCAAAATGCTTTTGGTGTTGGGGAGTCTTTGCGGACTCCACCAGCTTAGCTCAGGGGCCAAGGAACAGCATGGGTATGGGGTAGGAACAACTTCAGAGGCGCTGGAAGATCCTGAAGCCTCTCGTATTTGATCAGAGCCCAGAGGATAAATATCTTTAGTATGAAAGTAATGTTGCTTTTGCTTCTTCATCTAGACAGGAGAACAACAAAATACAATGCTAGCATTAGTGTATGGTTTTAAATTCCCTCCCAGCTCACTGGTAAGCATTTAAGTATGAACGTCCCGCTCTTTTTTTCATTTCTTTGTTATATTTCATTTCTGTAACATTCTGGCCCCGGTAACAATGTGCATGATGTAGCTTCTCCCACTGCAGGGATATTGCTTCAGTGTCTAGAAGTATTTAGATTATGATACTTTTTTTTTTTTTTTTCTTTTCCAAAAGATTTGTGTCCTGGTTTCTTATGCTTAATCATCTCTCCCTTTAGATCCCTCTAGCTGAGATGGAGGCTCTGTCTCTGACGTCAGATATTCTCTCTGAAAAGTCCTGGTCCTTAGCTCTGACGGATGACTCTTTTCCTGATGATACTAACACACACTTACTTAATGCTCTGGAAAGCAATGTACATACACTGGTCGCTGTATAGTCTGATGTTTACAGGGTTCGAAATACTGCTTCCACCTCTCGACACCTGCCTAATGGCATTTTCAGTTCAAGCCCATTTCCAAATAGCACCAACCTTTCCCCTGAACAGGACGTTGTCCTTAATGCCATTAGGTCCTGGGTTGTTATCACTCTTGTCCACAAACTTGGCTCCTTGCGAGGAACAAGTATTTATTTCTATTTTTCCTTTGGCGTCTTATGTAAAAACAATGTGTTTTCTACAAGTGAAATAAATAGTAAAAAAAAAAAAAAGCTTTGGAAAGCGTCAAGGTTGAAATTTCCTCCCCATCTGAAACAAATCAGTGATGCTGTGTGGAAGAGACACCCGTGAGCTCATGACTCATGTCCTCTGCTGAGGGGTCATCTACAGCCCTTTGGTGTGTAATGGATTTTTGTCCTTATGAACACAGGCACCACAAGGCTTTTTGCATGATTGGTGCCAGACTGTTTATTTTACAAATATCAGATGGGGATCTCTCCGAGATGCTGCTTGTTTTGTGCATTCTTACTAGCAGTCATCCCGCTGGGGGGG
>VYZM01017825.1:113845-137400 GCA_013398915.1 Dromas ardeola | reverse complement strand
GCCGGGCCCGCTCCTCCCCGCCCCCGGCCCGCCCAGGAGGGAAGGAGCCCGGCTTCTTCCCCCCACGTCTGGTGCCCGGCGTGGGCCTGGGAGGAGGCTCTGCGCCCCTGCTGCGGCCATGGAGGCTTTCTGCGGGTCCCGCTTCTGGGTAAGCAGCGCGGCCGGCGGGGCCGCCTCCCTCCCTCCTCCCCGCCCCGCGGGCTGTGGAGAAAGTTGGATGGGGAAGTTTGCGCGTAGCAACCGGGGGGGGCGGAACGGGGACCAGCCCCCTCAGGGCCGGTTGCGGGACGAGGAGAAGCGCCGTGCCCCGCTCTGAAGGGGCCGCGCCGGCTGCGAGGGGCCGGAGCGGGCAGGGAGGGCTCGGTCCTGCGGCGTCCCAGGGGCTGAGCTGCGTTTTCCCCTCGCCCGCCGGCTGTGGTGGCTCCTGCGGGCTGAGGAGCAGGACCAGGAGCAGGGCCAAGAGCACCTTGGTTCGCCATTCAGCATCTCCAGACCAGAGCCAAGGCCCCGCAAAGGGACCCCACAAGACCCCCGGCCGTGTCGCAGCTCCCGCAGGAGGTGCGGGGTTTCTTGCGGCGCTCCTCACGGCTGTGCTCCACCTCCGGACCTCACAGCGAGCCTTCTTCTGAGGGGTCCTGTCTTAGTGTCGCTGCTGCTCTTCAGAACCCCCCTGATGAGTGGGAAGGTGCTCCCTCTTAAGTGCTTCATTGCTGGTAAAGAGCGATGGGTTCATGGCAGCCACGGGTGGTCACAAGCCTCGGGGGGTTGCCGTGACTTATGTCAGCATTTGGAGCCGTCAGCCTTCTGGAAAGGCTGATTGCGGCAGACGCTGGGTTTGTAAGCAGAAAAGTTTGGAAATTGCTGCCGTGGTCGGCTCCGATGGTGAAGTGTGTAAGCGCTAACTGTTACAAGTACTTGGTGCAGGATTTCCCCACGGTGGAGCCTGCTGCGTTCCTCTGTGCTGCGTAGGCAGACACTGTAGACCGTATGAAGCCTCGGGGGTTTGAGCATGTACGGTGAGTCTGGAACTGCCCTCCAAAAAAAAAAAAAAAAATCACAATTTTTGCGTGTGCCTTTCTCTTACTTAACGTTGATGTAGCTCAAGGGAGATTTTTTCAAAAAAAGATGAGCAGGAATGAAAAGGAATATCTGAAGATGGATGACGGCTAGATAGTTATTAGAGGACAATACAAGCAATTGGCTATGAGGACTTAATGTTGAGCTCCATCTTCAGATAACTAATTATCTTTCAAAATCTGACTCGACATTTCTTTTTAAAAGAGGACTTAGGCTCCTAAGCCCCTTGGTTATGTTTCTTTGTTCAGTCTCAGATTTCATTTCCAAGCGCTCTGCATGCTCTCTGCTACAACAGTTGGCAGATAAGCTTGCTCAAACAAGTATTTTCACCTCTTATTTATACTATAAACACTTATAGAACAGGAACAAGCGCAAACAGATCAACACTGCTCACTGGTGTATTGACTGCCTCGAGACACGTGTCTTAGCTTCTCAAGGAAGGCTTCTAGTGCAACTACACTTTGTGGCCAAAGATAAGTTTGCTGATATCTTAGTGTAAAATGCTTAGGTAGTTTTGCTGGTTTTCAGTACGAAATAAGTGTATCGTTGTGTACTTTCTGCAGTACTGTTAAGCTCAAGCACAGTACCCTGTGTGACGCTGTGTCTGGTATGTGCTCAGCTCAAGTAGTGTATTCTGGTTTTAATAGTGCCACGGCTTTTCAAAACTAAATTTGCGCGAAGTAATATAAAGGTAATCCAGGGAAGGGATTTTAATTAATAAACATTTATTTTCAGCATAAATGATGAAGAGATCTAAATGTGTTTAACAAAGCATAAGTAGTAATAGCAACTATACCTTCAGCCTTGCTGAAAGTAATAGTGCAAATGTGAGTAACTCCAGTTGATCTGAAACATGGTAGTTTGGATTGGGAGACAAATGCATTTTCTGTTTGAGTCCGTGTGAAGGAAGATGTCAGGCATGTGTTACAAGGCTCTCCAGAAACTTCTTTTTTTTGGTGTAATTATCACATCCTTATACCTCAAAATAAAATATTACTAAAGAATAAAAGGAGACTCATTGAAAAGAGAAGAGCAATCTTCCTTAAGCAAATGGGCAAACTACTTAATAAATGTAGACTTGTTCTGTTTCTTCGGAATGATCCAAAGTGGTTTAGAGTCTGAACAACTTTCCATCTGTTTAATTATTTTTAAAAATGGTACTCAATGACTGTGTGAAATGGAGCATTTCACATGGAGCATTTCAGTGACCAGCAGTTTGGACTCAGTGACCAAGGGTCTTATACCCTATTTTTGGTAGCCGGTGGTATTTTCTCTGCTAACAGGAGTGAACTGATTTTATGAGAGATTTTAAGTGATGACCATGTAGATGACGGTCACCTTGAAGTGATTTGCTGCGCAAATACGCTGTTCCAGAAGAAAATGCAGGTGGAAGGTTCTTTTTGAAATACGTCCACAAAAGTTGGGGTTTCTCGTGCTGCTGTACACTCGAAGAAGGAAGAACAAGGTAAAAGGCAGTTACTGGCCTGTGCATGCAAACTAATGGTGTGCAGCTTTGCATTTCAGATCAAGAACTTGATAAAACGAGCACCAGTATTAATGTTTGCTTTTTCATAGCTGGTGAACTTAGGCTCTTTCCCCATTTTTTTGTCAAAGAAAATCTAGATATTTTTGGAAGCTGAATGACATACTAGTGTCAGTTTTAAAACTGTTGAGAGCGAGAGGAAACGCGCTGTTCCAATTTAAACAGTTCTTTGTTTTGGAGTTCAAACCAACTACAATAATTTTCTGTTAAAAGGGGGTCAGAATCAACACAAAACTGTTCAGAATTAGCTCATGAAAATGTTTACATTGAAATAAATCAACTTTAACAGAAGACAGATTTATCTTGGATTTTTTTGGCTTATCAAAAGTGTTAAGGTTTCAACTCTTCACCCTAGTGCAGGGTGGGGAATTTTGCTGGAAATGTCAACAGGTTGGGGTTTTTGTGTTTGTGCAGAGGCAAAATAATTTCCTGTTCAACCTATTTTAGAAATAAGAAATTAAAGGAAGCACTGTAGGTCACATTAGAAATCCATAAAAGCTTTTGGCTTCCAGCTATTGCTATTTACTTTTGAACATGCAATCAGCAAATCGCTAATACAAATATAGGATATTTTATACATACAGAGGAACAACCTGAACATTATTTTTTCAAAATGCAATATGAGCAATCTCTTCATCCGGACGCTTAGAAACATACTGTCTACTTCAATTGAGAATTCAAAGCTAATTGTTACTATCTCCTAGCAGTGTTGCCATGCTAAATGCCTTTTGGGAAGAGATGAATGCGATAGTGCATACCCACACAAGGCAGTCCTTAGGTGTGTTATTTACTATTGCCCATAATTACCTCCTAGTTATTGTGTCACATATTTGCTATGTGATAGAAAGTGTGCTAGATAGGTGTGCCAATTAATGTGACCCACAATCTCTGTACTTGAGAAGCTGATACTGCTGAATTATCACTTATTTATTGCTTATGCCCTTCACTGTAGTAAAACATGCGCGGTTCCTCTGAGAGGAGAACAAAGTCATCTTCTAGGGAGAGTTTGCTGCAAAAGCGTTTTGGCCTAGCGACTAAACAACATGAGCTTGGAAAACCAAATTCTGTTCCAGCGTAAAGACACGTTGTCTTTCTGCGGCTCAGAATCTCTGGGTAAGAAATGGCACTTGCGGCTGCTGTGAGGATAAAACATTAAGTGCTCTGCTGTACTTGGGTACTCTTGGGATGATGGGTCATATAAACATCTTGGCCTACAGACAAAGTGCCTAGGCTTAAGCAGCAGCAGCTTGTGTTTTTGGTGGTGTTAGTTTTGTTTTTTTTTAACAGCATAAATAGGAAATGGGAGGACAAGTGATACAGCGCTTCAAAGGAGAGACCACAACTTCTAGTCAGTTATGGATGAGATCCAGGCTTGTTCCTTTTGATCCTGCTTATCCCATAGAGCTTAGCTTCCATGTCTATCCTGTGTCTTGGTATCCTGACAGATGTCTTTTTTTTCCTTTTTCCCCGTCCCACGTGGAGTGCTGGCTCCTTCTTTGTCCAGAGGCTCTTGAGTAACTCAACAGGAAGTTGCAGCAACTCTCAAAAGTAAACAATACCTCAGTCTTTGAGATAGTCTCATACAAGCACCCCATTAACTTTTAGGTTTGTGGATATTCCTTCACCTTGAGTCATTCTGTAAAATTTTGTTAGATTTGGACTAAAAGTCATGCTGCTCTCTGGGAATGCAACATCCTGCTCTGTCTGCTCAAAGTGACACCAGTCTCCCCTCTGCAGAATTTCCCCTTTTGCTTAGTCATGCTTAAATTTTTTGTAGTTCAAGATGACAGGATAGAGTTGCAGTAAGGACAAAATGTTTCTTTCAAGGAAGATGACAAACAATGTGCCACTTGTAACATGTGTACAAGTTTATTTTAAAAAACCCCATGACTTCTGTGATTTGGCCCAAAATTAATAATAGTACATCAAATTTCAATTATTCCATTATCTTTTCAACTAAATTAGTTCCAGGAGAGGAAGAGCGAAGCGAAAGGTCTTAGCAGGTCATTGCGAAGGAGGGATTCTGCAGTAGGATGCTATGGTCCAGACTGGCTGTTCTTTATATATTAGTTTCCCCTTCTGCAACACTGTGATAAACACAGAATGATCACTGTTTATAAATGTAATACAGATCTCCACATAATCTTTAACTGCGTCCAACTTCAGATAACTGAGTCCCACTTCTATAAATCTTGTCACTATCGACGATCACATCGGTTATCCGTGTTCTTTCTCACATTAGGTAGGAGATCAAAATACTTTAATAGTCTCTTCAGACATCAGATCTATGAAGTTGTGCGCTCTCAAAGGGTAGCTGTGTTGGTAACATCCTGAACTTAAAAGCAATTAAGTACTCAAGCTCAAATCCTCCAAGATTTTCAGATTCTTGAATTGAGTTGAATGGAAGCTATTGCTAAAGGATTTGGGCCTCAGATTCTCAATGTCAAGAGCAGTATAAATATTTATCGTTAGATTTGGATTATTATCCAGGCCCTATTATCATTCATCTCTGTGTAAACAGCATAATAGACTGTATTTGAATCTGTTTAGGGAAGACAAAGTCTGGATTTGAGAGTTGTGAGCAAAACTTAATACCAGTGAAAGCTGCCAATATCAAGATTTATGGAGCCCTTCAATGACAGTGTCAATTAATAAAGCTCATGAAAATGACATTCATTTCAGTAGAATACGTGAATGTGATTGTTCATGTTTTTCAAGGGAAGCAGTCATTGCCGTTTCCTTCGAACTGACGGGTCAAAGAAACAATACAGTTCTCAGGAGAATGGGGCAGCTGATAAAATTGTCACCACCAGCATCTGACCAGCATGGTTGAGTCCCTTCTAGAATTCCAGGCTGCAGTTCTGGAGTTCCAGGAAAAAGGATTTGTAAGGGGGAAAAAAAACACCCAAGGGGAGAACAATCTTTTTTTGTCCAGTTGCACCGTGACTTTGTGGGAGATGCTTCATAAAGGCCTTTTGGACACAAAAGCCTTCTTGTCCCTCCTTTCCATGTGTTTTCTGGGGATGGGATGGGATGCCATGGGACGGTGCAGATACTATGGAACTGGGAGCCTGTTGTAGGGAGGCAAGGTCCCACTTTGCTTTAATGGAGTATTAAAGCCCCACAAGGAGACTTTTTCTCTGTAGCAAAACTCAAGGTCATGTATGTTCTTCAAACACAACTCTTCCGCCCTGGTCACAGCTCTGACCGTTTTAGCCTAAGTGACACAGCTGGTAGAGGTAGTGTCTAGGACTGAGGAATTCTTTAAAGTTTCCCTCCTGAAAAGAAATAGTATTTGAAACAAATTCTGAGTCGCTTGAAGAGCTCCTTAAAATGGAGCTTATTTAATTGCTACAGTTAAGAATATAAAGCATTTTGAGATGGGCCTAACCTACCTGGTAGGCAAATTGCTATGCCACTGGAGATGTAATCCTTTCCTTTCTACATGTGTAAAATTGTAATGTATTAAAATGAAGAGACTATTAGTGTTTAAAATTTAATTTTAAAAAAATTCCTTTGAGAAACCTATTAAATGGGATCTTTCGTTTTTCCAGTAAGCTAATGCTCCATTTGTCTCCTGATACTGCCGCGAGTATGATGGGCCACTATCCAGTCGCACGTTACTTGGCTGAGCTGGAGGAGAGCATAGCGGCAAGCAGCCAGAGATCTTCCCAGGAATGCAGCCGGGCTTTTGTAAAACCAGCACCCTTGATTCTGTGCTGGGCCTGTGTGAGCTGGCACCTTGTCCCCGTGCTAATCTCACGGCAGCGTGAGAGGTGAAGTCAATGTAATAAAACTTAGATCATTTACAGTAATGTCATGTGCCGGTGTCATAAAGCTTTGAATTAGAACAGAATAAGAAATGAAGGAGGGAGCGAAGAAAAACTGTTTCGCAGGAGTTGTTTCAAATGTCAAAGTCATTTAGTTTCCAAACTTGCTGAGAATACAGAAATACATCTGACACTTACGCAATTAAAAAAGAAAAGTATACTTCTCATTTCTTCCTTTGCTCTCTCTCCTTTTCCCCCCAGATGAATGATTTGTGTTCTAGAATCTCCCCCACCTCTTTCTTACACATGCGATTTTTTCATTTCGTTTCCCTTTTTTAATATGTACATTTGGAAACGTGGAAAAAATCTCCACGTTCTGGATATCATCTTTTTATTACAGTAAGGAAAGGTGACAGCAGGCGAAGTGGAACACAAAGCAGTAAAAAACTTAAGGCTTTTATGTTTTGTCTCCTTTGGAAAAGCAAGGTGTATCTGCTGGCGGAAATAGTTTACTGTTGGAAGATCTGTTAGATGGAAAATTGTGGCCAGTGGTCATCTTCATATGCAGCAGTGCTATTCTGTCTGCCTCTTTTTTCCCTTATTTTTCTCCTGCCCTGATACAGAGTTGCTACCTCTTGCTTACATGTTGGTGACTTGAAAAAATTCACTTTCCATATCTAAGCCTCTTTGTGGTGAAGTGTGAAAGTTCTGGCTCATTTGGGTATTTGAAGCACCGTCACTGTAAGCATATTGCAATTGGGGCACTCTGGTTTTACAGCAGTTCTTCGGGGATGGCGCTGCTTTCCTCATACCAGCACTGGCTGTGCAGATTCAGTTGCAGGGTGTTTGTACAGATCATAGTTGGATGATGATGATGATGATTCTTTTATGGTTAATGATTAGTGAACATGGAACAGGGATTTCCTGGGTGTTGAAAAAAATCAAGTTTTAAGCTTTAAGTTCACATCACTTAGTGCTGGATAGAAGCTGTGCAGCTATTGATTTGGGGTAGAGCAATGTACCAGGACAGTTCTGCCTTTGCTCCCATTTCCGTGATTAATGTATTCCTTCTCCATAGTCACCTGATCCCATCTTTGCTTTATCTCTGAATTTTTTGGCTTAACAACACTGAAGGCCAACCTTCGCTTTAAGAAGAAGGGAAGAGAGAATAGCTGAGGGGGTGGGGGGAGGCGTAGGAGCAGACTTTTCCCAAAGATGCTACCTTTAGTGGTGCTTTACAAGCTCTTTTTCTGGTTTAGGGCCAGACTGTGGATTTCACTCTTTTTCTGAATAAAAATGACTGAGATGAATAGGTCTGCGGACTGAGAGATGAGTATGGTTTGTGCAAATTAACTCCAAGAGCATAGCTAGAGTGTAATGCTCATCTGTGTTAGGTGAGTTTAGGTCAGTTCTGTGAGTGATAAACCAGGCTTAATCTTGTCATTAAAGCTCATTAGCACCCGGAGTCTGTCCTTGCCCTCTAGCCTGCTCCTGCATTTGACTTCTTGGCGCTCCCCTAATGAGTGTCCTTGCAGCTGAAGACCAACCTTGGGTGCTTGAGATGGCACGTCACCTTTGTGTCCTGCCCTACCAAACTCCCACACTACTGTCACGTTAAAGACAGCCTTGACCAGACACTAAAATCTCATTATTGCTGCAGTCAATTTGTTGGTTCCAGCTCCTGCTAGGCAGGCGGAGTGTCAGAACAGTGCTGATGACAATTGTTTTTGTGATAATCCCTTTTATTATTTTTGTACATCAGCCCAACTGGATGGGCCAGCTTAAAATGGAGGAGTCAGGGTGGGAAGGGGAGAAAGTAAAGCAGCAACCTTGTCATTTGGAGCCGTTTCAGCTGCTCCTACCTTTTAATTGAGCTACATTCGTTACGATCCTTGGATTTACCCTGTTCCTTTCAACTGAAGGGAGATGGGATGGCTCAAATTAAGGTTATTCCCCCACACCCGTCATCACGCTGGGCTGAAATACAGCAACCCGCACCTTTATTTGTACTTGCACAAGGCCATAGGAAAGGCCTTTGATGATGGAATCAGCAGAAAGTTTTCTCTACAACAGTATATAGCTTTGATAAGTCTAAAAGACAGCCATGGACTTTCTTCTGCTGAAAGAATGATCCTGTTTCCTTTTCTTCTCAATCCTGCTTTTGACTTACGAGCATTCGTGCCTCATGTTGTCTTGGGTGTAGATGTTTGCTGTGGTCAACTTCTACTTTACTATGTCTCTTAAGCTACAGATGCTTTTATGAAAGACCCATTTACCAGGGTTGTATGACTGTGACAGAATACAAACCTACTTTTTTTTCATCCTGCCTCATTTTTGTTCACGATGGCAGAGACACTCTGAACTTCTACTCTCAAAACTCAAAAACTAAAAGGAGAAGAAAGAGAAACTTGCTGTTTTGTATAACTCCTGTCATTAAGGCTGTACATCAATTTTTGGGTGTCTGGTCCATAGTTCTCAAGTGCATTGCGTGGTTGGTACTGTTTGTACCATGAAATTTCAACTCAAGCAAAAACATGTGACTAGTTACTCCACAATCATAAACTTGCTCGTATAGGCTATGAACTTGTACAAGGTCTGTTTGATTGATTAAAATAAGTCACTAAAGATGCTTTTACTGCTGGAAAAGAAAGTTCAGCGTCCTGCATGATGTCCGTCACTAATACAGATAACCATTGCAGTGTGCTTTGTAAACAGAAAAATACTATTTTGGGTTATTAACTGTGTGGTTCATGCAGTACTCTAAATGCTTATGTCCTTTCAACCTCACCTTTTCTCCAAGCAGTATTGTTGGGTTGTTGAAGTGGAGAATATCATTATCTTTTGCCGTGCCTTAAGAGGGGGGGGGGACCGAAAAAAAGGTTGTTCATGTAATCATATGAAGGAATTGAGTTGTGCAGCAGTCACTGTGGATTAATGCAGCATGTTACTCCCTCTGTTCGTAAGGGTGAAATTGTTCCTTTGGAAACGTAAACGAATGATCTTGCTCTGAAAAGGACATTTGAAACCGGCAGCCTTCCGGAAGCCTGGGGCAGAGAACTTGTTTGCATTTGTGCTCTCAAATGATTATACTAGAGTTTGCCCCAAAGAGCTTACAGGCAGGGACCAAGCAGAGGAGAGGGACAGCAGCTGGAAGTGGGAGGTGAGACATGGAGAGGTTGAGATGAAGCCTGTGCTGTAGCTGAGACTGAGCCCTGATAGTTTTTGGTGTTGTGGTTCAGGGCTATAACTGCAGAGCCGTCTTTGTGCTTGGGAGGAGGCTGTGTGGTCCAGCCAAGAGAAAACTGCCTTTTTTTTTTTTTTTCCCCTCCTCTTTTTTTGTTTTTTCCAGGCTGTGCAAGTGAAACTCATTGGCAGGTTATCTACCATAACTAGGGGCAAAAGAAAGGCAGGAAGATTCTCCTCTGCATTTAAAGTTCTCACTAACAATTTATTCTACAAGAGATACCATTTCCATGTTCATTTACTGCAGGAAGCGTTGTTACTTTCAGTTATTCACTTCCCGTCTTTTACTCTCCGTGTGTACCTTACCAGTCAGTTTTCCAATTTGACTATTAATCTTAAAAACATGCCAACTAGTGATAACTGACGCAGAATCGGTGATATGGCATGTATTAACCTTGGGTAGAGTGTGAATGACGTCAGCGCAATGGCCTTCCCCTTCCCAGCAGATAAATAATGAATTTGCGTTTCCTGTGCTTTTCCCGATTTTTTTTGCGCTTTAAAAACTTAGAGAGATACATGTATTGATTTATCCACTCAATGAAGATAACTGCTTGAGACTACAAAAGATATTGTTTGTCTTCCCTAGGGTTTGGAAACTTTCCATTGCTGGCTGTTTGAGGAGCTTTACTGCAGCATCAGCTGTGTGCTGGGTCAAGCCAGTGTGAGGCACTTTTATTTTACACTTCTATAGTGGAGTAGGATTTGGTTTAGACTTAAACTCAAGACCAGACCCCAGCTGGTCTTTCTCAGCAGGCTCTCTCGACATCATCCTTGGGGCTTGGGAAAGGGATAGACAGGAATTTCCCTGTTCCTGTTTTTCAGCCTAGCTTCAGGCTTTCTCCTTGTTCCCCCTTTTCTTTGAAAGCTGTAAGGGATGATGTGTGAGAAACCCAAGATATGTTGCGTTGAACTTTTGCTTGCTTTAAGTGCATTATCAGTTTTGAGGATGGCTTTTTCAATGGCAGTGTTCTTTTCCAGAGGGGAAAGTGCTAAGTATTAGAGCAGATTTTATGTTGCTCAGAGCTTCCCCTGTTGAATGCCTTCCCTTAAATGAAGATCATGTATTTAAAACTGTTCATCTAAATTTAGGTCCTACTGCACAAATGGCCCTTACTACAAGGGTGGTGTTTATCCAAAGACTGTGACTGGAGTGAAGGGTATGATTGAAAGCTGCTGCAAGGGGCAATGTCAATGATACTCTTAACTGATCAACAGAAAGCTCCACTAATTTGTAAGTTTTAGACTCCGGGGAACCCCTTGTCTGCTGTGAAGCTGTAACACGCATCTCTGATCTCTTTTCCCATGGATGTTAGCATTGCATTTAAGTATTATTACAGGATTAAGTAAATTGTGTGTCTGGGGGTTTGGTAGAGCAGGCTGGTATTTCTGCATTGCTGCATCTCACCAGCAGAGCCTCCAACCTGATCCATGACACTACATCCAAGGAAATGCTGCTGCTTACAGACAGTTGCCACTGAGCTCTTGGCAATCTGGAGGAGCCTCGGGAGCACAGTGGGAGTCTGGATTAGGAAGAGGTCACAGATAACTGCCGTAAAGACTTGCTTGTGGGGAAGCGAGCTGACATTGATGTTAACTGTGATGGACACACTGGTTGTTACAGTTTCCCTGGGATGAGTTTCTTGGAGAAGGTGGTGTTTCGCAACATGCGCGGCTGAGTATTTCCCCTTGTCAGATGTTGATGGGTCTGTTGATCCCCTGTTGATGGTCCCCCTGGCTCGGGGTCACCGAGCTGCCTGCAGAATGTTTTCAGTGGGCTTTCATTGAAGGGGAACCTGAGACAGAGCTGTGATGCACTTAGGAAGGTGAGCGGCTCTCAGGACAGCACAGAGCCATGAGCCAAGGAACGCGTGTACAACATCAGTGTATTAGACCTCTTTCAGTAGCAAGTCCAAAGAAAACCCTCAAACCCAGACAGCCCAAGGTGGGTATTTTCATCCTCAATCAGAATGGGACACAAGAAGCATTTAAACTTGGTCTGCTTACCAGGACAGAGTTCAGAACGTGGAAAGGCAAAGCCAGATTAAAGCAGGAGCCTTAAAGATAGGAGTTAAAGAGCTGGTGTGTCCCTCCAACCATTGCTTCTTGTGTTTGTTCTCAGGGGTGGAGTTCCATAACTTTACTGCTGAATTAAAGGGTATTTAGCAATATTTAACAATGTTGGCTTGGTTAGGATAGACTGTATTGAGCCTTCGTGTGATATTCTAACTCAAAATGAGTTGTTTGGGGTTGAAGTGGATGTTGGAATATATGCTGTCAGTGTGGTGATTTATAAAGCCATAAAGTGGAACTGCCAGCTCGGTGAAAACAGATCCAGCTTGGTACGAAATGTGGTAAGAAATGCAACTTTCAGATTCCCAATAATAATAATTCATAGCACAGTCCCCGCTACATGGCACGTGACATGGCAGCGTTAGTCCACTGTGGTCCGATTTTAGCGCAAGCAAGTAATTTGCATGAAATTATACTAACTTAAATGTTTTAGGTGCTGTGTCTTCTAACAGGAACCCCTCTCATTGTATTCAAGGTTGGAAAGAGTCTGCTCTCAGAAAACACCAGTTCATTGAAAGGGAAACTTTTTACAGAAGCAGGTCTGTTCCAGGAAAGCTTGTTTATCTGGTCCAGGGTGGAATTGGACTTGGGAAAACATTCCCAAGATAGCCAGTAGTCAAGTCTGTCCCCTTGGACGTCGGTTTTTTCTTCAGCCCACATCTCTGTTTCCCATGTGCCATGGAAGTCGTAGGCTCTTGTTGGTCATTGAGTGGGTGCTGCTTCCTGTACTTTCACATAATTTTGGAAAGGTTTCACTTTTATTCTCGGGGATAATTCAACCGAAGCTCAAAATCTTACGTGTTTTTTTTAGGACAGAATTTTTGTTTTCTGGCCAGCCGTATTTATACATTCAGAAATGCAAGTCCTTTGCCTTGTTTAAATAAGAGTTAATGAAAACCTTTAAATGGCTTGGCAGCCATACAGTCTGTGTCTTGGATACAATAGTCAGCTTGTGTTCAGTCCGAAGTTAATGGACATCTGGGGCAGTTTCTAGGTTGCCGTCAGACAGAAAGTAATTTCTGGACATTTTGGTCTTATAGGAAAAGTTTAAATTAAGAGTGCTTTACCCCCCCAGTAACTTCTCCCTTAAACAGAATCTTTGTTTTATTCTGTGCCCAGTTATTGCTATTGTTTCTCAGCTTTCCTTTTCCAGAATTTTTTCCAGCAAGCGAAAGGAGCAGAATTGCAAACATCCTCAAGACATTGCTAAACCACATGTAATTTAAAGAGGAAATTACTATTTTGTTGAATAAATGATAGTAGATAAGCTTCAGCTCCAAACTTCTAGAGGGCATCTCCTGCCCCAGGCAGGGTAGCTGCTAGGGCTGCTTATCATGTTAGAGATGCTGAAATGTTTTGATGATGAGCCAAAAATGGGTCCTCTTTAAATGTTATCTTCCTTTCTGGTGCCAGAGACCTGCTCGCTGGAGGAAAATACAGAAATAGTTTGAATGTGAAGCTGGAGTTTTGTTTGGTTTTGATGTTGCGTTTGAATGGCAGTGTAATTGCCCCTGTGTTATTGATTTATGGCTGAAGGTTCCCCTAGGTCTGGATAAACCTGTTTAGGTAGATGGGAATGTTTTTTGCCCCTGGCCCACGCTGTGTGCCTGCGTGCCTCCAAAAGAGCTATTTCTCAGCTGCAGAGGCACTAACTCTGCAGCACTAGAGGATGCAGTCGAGATGTGCAGCTAATGGATTTGTGCCACCCTTCACCACGGCCAGGGGTTTCCTTTGTGCCAAAGCTGAAGTACTGAGTGACAAACTCATCACAGTTCAGCCAAACCATCCTGCAACCTGCCAAGGCTTTGTAATTTCATTATACTTATGAGCTCTTTCATGTGTATGTGGGCTGATGTGGTGATGCATGTCCCTTCTGACAGATCATCACTGAGATCAAAAGATTGTCAGGAGATTGTGGCTCTTCAGTTCTCCTAAAATCAACCGTGGCTTTCAGCATTCGGTCTCTTTTGCATTGGTAAACAAAAGCAGGGCTGGAAATACTTTTGAAGAATTCATATTCAGACTAGTCAGCCATTCATTTGTAAGAGGTGGGGAGAAGTGGTTTGGCTTAACTGAAACATACTTCTACTGAGAGCTCATATCCAAAAATAATTAGGTACAAGTAGATGATTCTAGTGCAGAGACAAGGCATATTTGAACCGCAGATATCTTAGTTTTATCATCTGCTTGTTAATGATACTACAACAAAGTAATTTTACATTTCCTGCAAGTAAGTATTTCTCTACCACATTTAAGATGACACATCAGATGGCGAAATGCAAGTTGTGAATTTGCAGTTGATTTGATTAAAACCAAGTTCCTCTTAACTGTACTGAATTTTCTATTTTAGTTTGAACTTGTGTAAGTGAGTTTGCATGTGGTGCATTCAAATCCTTAGGTACAAGTTGCATTATGTGAATTGTGGTGTCCAAAGTCACAGATGGAAAGCACTGCTTGCAACGTTTGCAAGAAAACCCATATTCCTACCTGTATGTACAATACATTCCTTTTACCTTTGTTTAGAATATATAGTTGGAGGCATGTGAGTAAGAAGGACAAAATTTTACTCCTAAATGGAGGAGCTTTTCCCAGGTCAGCATACACTTGATTTAAATCTGATAATTTTCTCCAGTGCTGGGCATTCTTGCTGGATGAGTTCTCAAGTTGAGGATTTTGCCGCAAGACCTTTGTTTAGCAGTTGCACTCCAGGCTGGGAAAGCCTGAGAAATGCTGTGGTATCGGCACCTAGAACTAAGCTTTAGCAAAGACAGAAACACAAGGGATTTGTCTGCTATGAAATAAATGTATGTCCAACTCTGAGATGCAGAAGAGCAGAAGTCTGTCTTTCTAGGTTTTACCCAGTATTTAAAACGGTACTTTGCTCCTTTACTATAGCAGATTAACCACAAGTAGTTGGGATAGGTATTTTTTAAAAGCTTTTACTAAGGCCATTTGCTAACTCCAGCAGAATCTGGATACAACTTCTTCAAGCAGGTGTTCCAATTGGCAGTGCTTCTGCTTCTCTATTAATAAATGTCTCCTCTTTTTTTTCCAGGATTCAAATCTTTCAGTACACACTGATAATCCAGACCTGACACCGTGTTTCCAGAATACCATCCTAGCATGGATCCCTAGCATTTATCTGTGGACTGCGTTACCCTTTTATCTTCTCTACCTAAAGCACAACAAAAGAGGGTACATCGTGCTTTCCGTGTTGAGCAGGTTCAAGACGGTAAGATCTCTTTGTAGTTTGGAGTTTGTTAGCATTAGTTCAGTATCCAAGTACTGCAGTAGGGTTTAAACAAAATTCCCTCTAATTTATGGCGGAACTGAAGAACTTGCTTATAGGAAACAACAATGTACGTACAGATTTCTGAGGAAGGATGCCAAAGGGTAGCTCATCTGTGAGGAAATCCATCCTGTGAGCCCACCTTTCTGGGTAGAGAGAGGAGCTGATTCCAGAAGAGAGTTCACCCCTTTGTTAAGCCAAAATACGCTCCTTCACCCTTACTTAAGCTTTAAACCACTGAAAGCTGCAAAACAGAGACCTTAAGGTAGGTCTAGTGAGAATTTTATCTCGTTGTGAAAGTAAGCACAAGAAGGTGTTTTTTCAAGCCACTCTACCTACCTACCCAATAGCTATGTGATTTCATCTGCATCTTGTGCTTAAGAGATGGCTGGTGACAACAGCACCTCTGGTTTATGAATGGCTAGGTCTAAGGAAAGCAAGCAAGTCGCTTTGCGTAGGCCATGAGAGGACTGGGGTTATTCCTGGCGAAAAATTCCAGGCTTCTGCTTCGGGGCGTGTCTGCCTTTAATCTGGCTGCCTGTGTTTCCAATCAAAACTGAATAGGGTGAGAAAAAAAACAGGTAAATATATTAGTCTTTCTACTGGTTGTATTTGCAAATCCCTTGGAAAGCAGTTCAGACAGGATCCTTGGCTTGAGTGCAGTGGGACGGTTCCGTTAGCCTGACTGCAGCTGATCGACACAGCAGTGTTGTTCTGTTTACACAGCTTTGTCTTGCTGGGAATCTGTGAATCCTAACGGTTTTGCGAGCCCCTGGCTGCCCCTGGAGATGAGTTTACCAAATGCCATTTCTGTTTGACTGCTTTCAGCTGTTCGGTGTCCTGCTGTGGTGCGTGAGCTGGGCAGATCTCTTCTACTCTTTCCATGAGCTCCTGCAAAACAGAACGCCTCCACCAGTCTATTTTGTAACTCCATTGATCGTTGGCATCACTGTGGTTTGTAGCTGTTTCTGTTTATTGTGACTAGTAAGAATAATTCTTTCTCAGACAGATGAAGGGGGAAAAGAGTTCCTTTGCATTCATTGCCTTATCCTTTACTCTTTTAACTGAATTATTAGTACTTGTATTACTGAACCAAATTTTGCTTACCCAAAAAGGGCCGCAGTTACAGATATCTCTCTCATGTAGATTCAGCTATGTAAATTAAAATCTTTGTAATGGAGAGATTTTTCTGCCTCCCACCTTGCTCTCATCTCTTTCTCCAGGCTTGTGATCCAGGTGTGGAGAGAATTTGGATATGACTTTGCCTAAACAGGGAGATATGATAGAGTAGAGCATGGTTTGTTCATTGCTCAGTACTGTATTAGACATCGTAAAACTGTCTCTCTTATCTGGTGGTTGTTCTTCCACTAAACAGAAACTAAATTTGCTGTGGCTGGGATGACAAACAAGCTTGTGGCTGTTGTATGAAATATGAAGCAGTAGCATTTGCCCATTAAGTTTTTAATTCCCTTGGTTAGATTCTTTTAAAATCTTGTTTTCTAGAGAAGTCATGATTGTCCATCTGGACTGGAGAAATGACAGCTCTTGCATTTGTTTAAAATGTTTGTAGCTAGTATCTAATTGTGTCTACCCCTAGGTACAAAGTCTGGTTTAAAAACTGAATTCTGGAGATGAGGCTCTGAAAACAGTAAAAGCAATTTCATAAAGTTATTCGCTGCTTTCGTAGATAAAGGAGGTTTTGCCGTTTTCAAAGAGGTCCCGTTGTCGATGATGACTGTAATAGCTGCCAATTGAGAGTGTGAATAGTGGGACGGGATTGCGTTCACGTGTTCCTGTATTTACTTTTACAGCTGTTAGCGACGCTGCTTATTCAGTACGAAAGGCTGAGAGGAGTTCAGTCCTCTGGAGTGCTCATTATCTTCTGGTTTTTGTCTGTGCTCTGTGCCGTGGGGCCTTTCCGGTCTAAGATCATGACTACAACAACACAGGTAACATGCCATCGTGGTTAGCACTTGGAGAACAGGAAATGTAGCATTAACATCTCTGTGAAGGGAATGAATCACCGAGTTTGGAGTTAGATCTGAGCCCAGCTTTTGCAAGAGAGAAAGAGAAGTGTGGTTCCGTTGCCTTGACTCAAACTTGCGTAACTTGAAGGGAACTGGGATTTCTCATGCAACGTCAAAAAGCAGATTTTGCTTTGCCCAGGGCGATACTGGAAACCTGATAGACATGTGAGGGCTGCACCAGCACTGTATATATAGTAGAACAGACTTCCCCCCCCCACCCTTTCCTTTTCCCTTTTGCAGCCGCCTTCCCCTGCCATGCTTAAATAGGGATCGGTAGTAATTGGAGATGATGCATTTTAACATGTAGTGTTCCTTTTTTGCTTAGGCAGCTTGGCCACTTTATACAGCTCCATAGGCTTTCTTTTGTCAGTGCCTGATGTGCTGAGGACAGCACTTTGACTCCAACTGTGGCTGTAAATAGAGAACAGAAAGTTGGAGGGAGAGGAAAGAAACCTGGGCTGTTATGATTCCTGTTTGAAAACATAGCAGCTTCTCCCACAGTAAGAAAGCTGTTATGTTTCTCACAGAAACAAATTTCACTAAGTAGGGCAAAGCAGATCTTCAGAGATTAGATCATCAAAGGCTAGGAGTGAAAAGGAGTGTTTGAAAACCATTAAGGTGATTGCTTCTCAGTGAAATCAGCGTTGATTCTGTTTGCTGATTTCTTTTTTTTTTTATACTTACTTTTTTTTAACTATTAGTGGCATTATCCTTTTAGCTAGGATTTTTCTGTACCAGGCTGTTGTAAATATTCCAGCAGAGATTGAATTAAACCTTAAATGCCAATCTGTGCAGAACTTCTTCACAAAATAGCTGCAATCCTGGTGAGACTCTTTCAAACGCCACTTAAAGTCAATTTTCAAACTGCAGTAGCGGTGAATAAGTACAAATATTGGACTATAAGTGTTTGAATCCTTAATCAACTTAAAATTACGTGTGCAGAGCCTTAGAAAGGGTATGGGTAACGTTTCATCTGTTCTTGCAACTCCCGAGGACCAAATATCCATTCTCTTGCACTTAAGGTTTAAACGTTTTAAAGTGAACAATGAGAGCATTCACAACTACATTAGGGTATGAAAGTGCTGTATAAGGGACATACCCTCACAGCAAGAAGTTTTAAGTCAACTGCAGACTCACACACATGAGTAGGAAAGGAAATATCTCTAGAGCAGATGGAACTGTTATTATGCAATACAGTGTTTTTTTGCAGCAGCTTCTGAAAGTATTTTACACTGACTGCTTGTCAGTGACAAGATACTGAAGTAAATGGATGTTCTCTGATCTGGGTTGACAATTCCTATGCTTAAGACATGGTCTTCCAAGAACCCCTGGAGGTAATTTAAAAGGATGTCGTGTAGCCCTGAATCCAGAGGGTGTCTGCGTGCAGTGAAGATGTATAAGCACTTTGAACTTGATACAATTTAATGAAAAGCTCAGAGATAAGCATGTTCTTAGGCACTTTACAGAGTACGTGCGTGCTTTTGTAAGATAATTCCTGCTAGCAACTACTTTGCAGTATTCAGCTGTAGATGAAGAAAGGAATTGCCAAAAGAAGCTGTGAAAAAGAGAGTGTGTGTGTGTTGGGGGAGCTGGGAAGTACAATAAAAACAATCGTTTACTGTGTTTCTTTTTCCTTCTAGGGCCATGTAAATGAAAGGTTCAGGTTTACCACATTTTACATCTACTTTGCTTTGATAATCATTGAGTTGATCCTTTCATGTTTTAAAGAAAAGCCTCCATTTTTTTCCCCTGTTAATACAGACCCTGTAAGTATTTTCACTTTGCTTTGTCTGCATTTTACTATATCATCATATTTTGAGACTACAGCATGTTTTGAGAGTTCTGCTGAGAATACTTGTCACTGAAAACAGCTTTGGATTGTCAGTGAGATTGCAGTAGTTGGTGATGCCCTTACGAAACACTGGGTATGGAGAGTAATATTGGGGTTTGAAGCCTTTTTCCATTATATGTGCCATCAGTAATGACTGAAAGCTATGTAGTGAAAGCAGCTCTCCTACTTACTGCTTCACAGCAGTTTAAGCTACATTGAAGTGTAATAATAATTATTTCAAGAGCAATTTTTGTGGAGATGGTGGTCTACTTGCTTAACGTTCATTTTGAGTTAGCTAAAGTCTATAAGGGTTTTCTTAATAAGCGATTTCTATATGTGTTGAGAATAGATATGGAAGAACATTTATAACGGAAGATATTAGTGGTGTCACAGGTTAAATTTCTTCTCCAGTTCATAAATGGTCTCTCTAATTGGATTTATGTTTGAACGAAGATGAGAGAGAAGTTGAGTTCATTTCTTAAAATGAACATTCAGAAACTATAGAATGACATTTCACTTTATATAAAGTGTGATTTAAAGGCAATATATGAAGCAATTTTTAAAGATAAAGAGTTCTGCATGACATGGGAAATGAAAGAAATCAATTTTACGTCTCGTTAGGACATAGGTACATACATGTAATACACCAAAACTGATCAAAATAGACTGCCTTCTTATTAAAGTAATGGTAAATGTCTTGCTTTATTTATTTTGGTTTTTTTCCCCCCATAACTTCACTGTAGAATCCATGTCCAGAGTTAACTTCAGGCTTCCTGTCAAGATTGACATTTTGGTGGTTTACAAGGTGAGCTTCTCTTTTCAAGCTGTTGGACAGCTGACAACCCCAAACTCTACTTGTGATATGTGTTGTGCGGAGTTAGCAATACAGACATTTTTCCTCTAAGTAGTTGATGTTGGATGCTCTTTCATCCACCGCGCTGTCAGCCCTTCCAGCATTTGCCTTTTTAGAAACAGCTTTCAGAGTGCTCATACTGCCCAAAACTTCTTCTCTGAAGAGAAGTGGCAACAACTGTGGCATCAGTAATAGGGTATACAGTCTGGTTGTGCTTACTGCACACTGGACTATAACCTAAACCAAGATGTAAGGCTCCGTTCCACAAGATTAAATGCGGCAACCTTTCACCCATTTTGTTTCCTGTTGAGCTTCACGGGTGAATGCTTTTTTATAAGGACATTTTCTGTGCAAGAGGGAAAGTAAACTGGGTTATATATACAAATGATTACCACCAGCTAATACTGGTGTCAAAAGGCATGTGTATTAAAGATGCAAATTTGAGATTGGGTTTGCTACTACTCCGTGATAAAGAAGTGGAACTGTCAAAGGTCATATTAAGACCCATTTTTTCCATAGTGGTTGAGGGTGTTGAGGTCTTCATTCTTCCATCCGTGTAACTTCATTGTCCTGGCAACAGCTCTGTAAAGTTCCTTTTAGTGAGAGAATGAGATCTTTCTAAACTTCCGGAGTTTTGAACATTCAGCTTCCCCATTGGGGTTCTTGGCAACTAGATGTTTGTATCTCCTGACAAAATTCCTTTTGCTGTTGAGGAACTGTAGTTTTCAGAGAAATCTGATTTTCTTTTAACTTCACGTGAGCTTCATTTTTGCATTTTGTCCACCTCTGGCAGTTATTCCAGGTAAGACTTAGTTATTTTCCCTTCTAAAGCTTCACTGTTTTCATTTAACACCACAGTTTCATTCAAATGCTTCTGGTAGTTGGTTTTTATTGTCCTTTTTTTCTGAAGTGATGTTTTCAATAAAATACATGTAATCAAAACTATGTAATGTCCTTTCCTTAATTGCAAACATCAATATAAAGAACAAAGGGAAGTGGAGGTATAATTATCACCCTTTCTGTGGAGATGTATCGTCTTGCTTTTGTTAGCTTAATAGTCCTAGAGTTACTAGCAATGTTTTAACTACTATTAGCCAAACTGAATGGGACTGTTTTTCTCCATATGTGCAGCATGGCAATTCTTGGGTACAAAAGACCCCTCGAAGATAAAGATTTGTGGTCGCTGAATGAAGATGATACTTCAAAAATTATTGTGCAACAACTAAGTAAAGAATGGGACAAAGAAAAAGCAGAGTGCAAACAGTAAGTATATGAACAAGTCTGCAAACGCAGATTGATCTGAGTTGTTTCAACATTAATAAGCTACTCATGCCTGACAATGAGCCAACCAAAAATGGCATCTACCTCTTCAACCTATCTGTTCTTCGTTAATATTTATTAACAGTCAGATTTGCTTATTTTAGTATGTCTAGGCACAGGCAAGCAGGAGCTCTCTGGGGCTTGTGTACCACCTACACACTTTTTAACTAGGTGCTTAGAGTCTACGTGGGCAGGTAGTGCCATTTACCAAGTGGAGAAGAGCTGAAGATGCGTAAGCAGAAAGGATTGCGTTGGTTGGACTGTAGAAAACGAACAACTTTCACCACTGAGCTGGTAGACGCCTAACCCCGTAATTGCCTCCCCCCTAGGCACACTAGAGCACAACTTCTAGGCACCATAAACCAAAAGGAATTCCGCATCATCCCTGTCATGAGTTTTTTTGGCCTGACAGTATTTTCAGCCTTAAGGCTCTTAGCAGTGAGCAACTCTTCACTTCCTAGCAGTAAAGATACGAAACTCAAAACATGTGAAAGGCTGAAGGGGAAGAGATATCCCACTTTAAGAGCTGAGACCCTAATCCCGTTGCCTAGAAAGTTAGCAGCAAAATTGCCATAGTCTCTGATGGAAATGGGATGAGGGTCAGAACTTGCATATAGTTAAATCCATGCTGGAGAGGATATCCTTTTTATTGCATGTTCTGTGCTAATCTAATCTTAAGAAATTATCTATTGTGCAACTGTATTTCCTTCTCCCACTGGTTAATGTCCAAAACGTTTCCAAAGAAATAGATATGATAATAGTGTGTTTCAAATAAAAAATGTCAATAAGGAGAAAGCCTGCACTTCCATTTCCTTTCATTGTGGAGATTTCTTCTCCGTGTGGAGGTTTTCCTCTGTTCTCTTCTGTGTACATCCTTGCCAAACTGGAAAGACCCTATTACGTGGTAATACTAGGAGAGAGTTGTGAGGTCCTTGGCAAGGCGCTGATTATGATGTGGAGAGTTCCACTCTGCAGCTAAAATTTGAAAGGTTTCCAGCACTAACACCAGCAGCTTGCCCACTAGTGCTCTGCGTGTGCTGTGGTTTTACTTAAGTTTTTTTTGGCTTTTTTTTTTAATGTCTCTATTTTTACGGTATGGAATAGTGTGCATTGTCTGGGTTCTGGTCTCTTGCTGTACAGACATAAATCTTATTCCCTCAGGCTTTTTTTTATATAGTAGAAGCACAGCCATTGTGCAGAGGTGCCTGGGGTCTAGGAAAACTTTTGCTAGGAAACCAGAAACTGTGCCTGGAGTTTTGTCACGGGATTCATTGCATTTTGGAAATTATTCATGCAAACTGGGGCCAGTTGGCAATGAATTTAACCATAAATTCTGGCTTGTATTTAGCTCAGGTGAAATTTTGTGGTGACGATGTTAATGATTCTAAGGTGGGGAAAAGAGCAAAACCAAAGCAAGCCATTGAACTTCACATTGCTGGGTTTCACATAACTCTAAAAGCTTTGTGGCACTGCTTATTCTTCAATTACAAGTACGTATCCTCAGTTACTTCATGTCAAACAACATTAGTGGTAGTTGCTTGGGAACTGTTGTAAATACTTTTTTTTTTTTTAAAAAAACTCTTCTCATTAAATCTGCTCTGAGCAAGCTTTTATGATGTTAAAAATGCTGTGTCAAGTTGTATGTGTATTGAAAGCGCCACGGAAAATATTTGCAGTGTACATAGTAGTAATTTATTTTATAAAAACTTAATCAGTTGCAACTCTGGCATAGGTAAAGCTTTAAACATATTTTATTGTAATGATTATGACATTTCTATTGTTCCTAAACCTACAAAGCCTTTTTTACATTTTGCTTCACAGCTGTCTTATGAGTTACTGTTAAATAATTGCTAATAATTCATTTGCTACTAATAAGTTACAGGTGAGATCAGCTTGGATTTAAGTTGTCATTATAGAAAACAAAACACGCAAAGAGTGTTTTTCCTTTGCCTTTCCTCTCTTTGCATGTACGGCTGAAGTCTCCACTCACTCACTTTACTGGTATGTGCAGTTACGTCTGAGAAAGTTGGAGCTGTGCTGGATGGAGGAGAGAGCGCTGGAATCTGTTTTGCCTCATTTTTAGTTAGCTTCTGAGACTCTACTCATGAAGACAAATTGAAGATGCAGGGCCTTGTCATCACTATTGAGAAAGCTATGTGTTTTCCCATGAGATAATCAGCATCTATTATCTGCCCTGCTATAAATAATGGAAACTAGGCACATGCTTTTCACTTTGATAAAAAGCTGGGTGTGAGCAGTCCCACACACTGCTGAAAACCTGACCTCACCTAGCTACCCGTAGTAAACACTGGAAGTGCATTTTCTCCCTTTTGGATTTTTTGCTGTGAGAGAACCATTGCGTTGCTGTTAGGTCGCTGTAATAAACATTTTTAATAACACAAAGCCAGGGGCAAGTAGTCTTGTTTCTTCGAATCCTTCAATGAGTTTAACAGCCTGCTTGCCAGAAAAATAAAGCTTTGCTCATAAACTCTCCAGGTTTGATCTGGAAGGACAAACGCAACACTGTTTGTT
>VYZM01017825.1:102919-113807 GCA_013398915.1 Dromas ardeola | reverse complement strand
CTGGTTTAGGTTCTCCCCCTGCCCTCAAACTTTATTGCAAAGAAATTGGGATTTGCACATGCCTTTGTCTGAAAGGATGTGAACAAGTTTCTACCTGTGGACTGTTAGCCACAGTGATCATTTGGAACGCTCACAGGCTGTTGGAATTACTTGACTGTGCAGCCAGGCAGCTCCAAAAAATCTGCACACTCTTTATGAAGAACCATAAATCCAACCTCACTTGGTAGTACTTACGAGTTATATTTCAAATGCCGCCTTGTAAGTCTTCACTGTTCCTAGGGTCTCGCTTCCATCTGTCCCTTATAAGGCTTATGTGCCCCAGACTCTAATTTCCTTCTCCCTGCTCCACCTGGACTTAACCTTCCTGGCTGACATTCAGGAAATTGTTCTCTAGGTCCCATAGCCCCCAAGAAATAACAGCAATTTGGTATTTGATGGTAGAAAAGCTGCCAGGCTGCACTTTGAGAGCAATTCATGGAGGAAATAATTTCCCAGAGCACCCCCTCTTTATTGATAGGCAACAGAAGTCAGGCACCCAGAGGTGCTTCTAGAAAACCCACCCAGAGCCCTGGAGAGCAGCACGGACCTGTTGGATCCATTTTTCATCAGTCAGTCTCAAAGAGCTTTGCAGAAGAGGTCACTTTCATTGGTTTATTTTGCAGATGGAGAAAGAGGGGCACAAAGTAAGAAAGGGATACAGCCAAACAGGGTTTAAATGCTTAAATTGTCATCTGAGTAAAATTCAGGCACCTAAACCCAAAGTTTCTGTCCTGGAAGAACCTCAGACAGCTGCAGCCCAGATCTCGGAGATGGCTCGGCTTTGGAGGTGCTATGGTTTGTACTCTTTCAAATTTCCAGGAATGCAAAACTGGATTTTGAGAGGCTGTGCCTGTTTCCTCTCTTGGTTTGGCGTGTGATTCAATGCTTGTCTCCCTGGAGGGGTTCAGACTACTTCTCTGAAAGCAGGTGTGTGATCAGATAAGGCTAAAGGTTTAGTACAGCTACTAATTGAATAACAAACACAGTCTCAGAAGGACTAGGTGAGGGTGCCTTTTGTGGTATGTAAATAGCAACTGTTAGAGGATTCCTTTACAAGAAATTGGAGATTCAAGGTCAACTCTGTCCTCTGCCGAAGGAAGTTAAGCCTTCATCTCCTACACCTTTGGGCTACGTTCTCGTCCCATGGGGGTTGATTTTCTGGCCTGTGGAGTACGCCTTGTAAGTATTGCAGAAAAAGGAAAGAAAACAAGACTCTATACACAAGAGTGGTCTATCCCTGAGCCCATCTAGATCTTGTTGAACGTCTTGCTGTTCATCAGTGGCAAAGAAAGGAACAGACTTTTTGATGTTAGTGCAGTGCTGTACACATAAAGCAATGACATTCTCGTTGTCAGTTGTCTCTAATTGCTTGTTTAATTCCCCTAGGAAAGAAGATGTGACATATATGAAGAAATCGAACCATGTGCTGAATCACGTTGGTGATGGTCCAGAGGAAGCAGAAGTTCTGATCAGAGACAGAAAGCGCAATAGAAAGCCTTCCTTTCTCAAAGCTTTGTTGAGGACCTTTGGGCCATACTTCTTAATTGGCTCCTTCTTCAAGCTGATACAAGACCTACTTTCTTTCGTCAACCCTCAGCTGTTAAGGTTGGTTTACTGTGCGAGTAGTTTCTATGTGCAGTCCCAATGGAGGCCTGGCTTTGGCATGGAGTATTTATTTTTGAAATGCATAACTAGTTTCCCTCACGGTGCTGCATGTGTATGCACCCCCACCTTCCCACTGAGATGCCGTAAGACAGGAGCTCTTTATTGTGGACTAAGCTGTAAATTGGGCAAGCTTCACTGAAATGCAAGATTTGTAAATCGCCCATCACCAATAGGCAGCTTTGAATTACAGATTACCTGTTGCTCCATGCAGCAGTCCAAAGCAATTTTTCCCCATTTCTAAAGGATTATTTGTGAAATCAAAGCGAAGCACTGCTTGCTGGATCCAGTAGTCTCTATACATCTGATATCCACATGTGTTGGTGGTGGCTGCAGCCGTAGTGTGACTTGGTATACAAATGAAGCGTGATGCTCAAGTACGTGGTGCTTTGGCCGTGCCATAATCATCTGGGAAAGATTTTGGACCATTTAGATGAGTTCATGTGTTCTTAGTTGCGCATAGCAATGAGAATGCGTGAGGCACAGTTGCAGTAAATTTCCATGTGAAATAAAATTACAGTTCTATTAAAAAAAACCCAAACAGGTGAGATCTTGACAAAAGTGGTATTTCCTCAAACTCTCCTTGGATGAGGAACGCCTGTACCTCCCATCTCCAGGGGGACCAGTTGCTCAGCCTGATCCATAAAGGAATTTGCACAATCCCCACATTTTTTTTCTCTGTTAGTATTATTCTTAAAGTGAGAATTTCACCAGATAAACATAAACTAAGAAGAAAGTAACAGTGGAAATATCAGCATTTCTATCAAGCAATAATTTTTTATTACCAAATCAATGGAAAAGCACATAGTCCCCTTAATGCATGAGAGGGGAATGGAGTTTGGATAGAGACCACAGGTGGATGTGGGGAAGGGGAGAAGAGAGGGCCCTGCTCCTATATGAGCATCTCTTAAAATAACGCCGATGCGGAGCTGTGTTCTGAGATCATGTTGTTCTGTGGGTGGTTTGTGACATACCCAGAAATTTGCTAAAAAGAGAGTCCGACCCGGTATGGTGACATTTAATAGCTTACAGTCTGTCTTCTTCCAAAGTCCCTAGTGAAGAGGAGGCAGCTGGCTTCCTTCTGAGAACACATTAAGTATAATCTATTCTGGGAATTTCTCAAATTTGCATAAATTCCTGGATACGTTGTCAGTGATATCTCAAGGCATATGATGGGGAATTTCTTCTCAAGTCTGAATTCCTGCAGTCTTGGAAAATGCACTGCTAGCGGTAAGAGAAAATGAAGAAGACGTGGCTGTCTGGCAAGTTGCACATAAGGTAGTTCTATGTTTCTAAAATGATTGCTGAATCCCATGCTGGGACTATGAGGAAGAGTTTTTCCTGAAGCTGTCTACTTGCAGCATGCCTGACTGGTGCAGTGCAGAAGGAAGATCTCTCTGGACTGGAAGAAGAAAAACGTAGCAACCTCATGCTTCTAACACAAGGCTTTGGGGCCCGATTCGTAGTTTCCAGGTGTATTTTTCCCCTGCTGGTTATTTGAACCATGGAGTCAAATCTCTGTTCCTCCTATATTTTGATAATTCAGTACTCTGGTCAGTAGTTTGAAATCACAAATGTGATTTTGAGAACACTGGACATTGCCATGTGTTGTTCTGCTTGTTTGCTATATAACGGTGTGCAGGTCTCGCAGGGAGAGCAGCTGTGTGTAATAAGAAATAGCTTAATAAAAGATGATATAGCCAGTGTAATGGTACTACCATTTTACCAAAAAAGTTCGAGTGAAGAACTCTTTATGCATCTCCATCCAGGAGGATGTCTCTTAATCTAGGGGTTTTTTTGTGGGAAAACACCCCAGGCAGAAGCACTCAGGCTGTTTGGAAAGGATTTGGGAAAGAAGCTGGTTTCGCCTGCTTTACTACCCTGTCCTACTGTGTCCTATCATCCACCTCTTGCCTTGGGGGGCTGCCTAACAGAGCTCAGACAGTGAGCCGTGTGTTTAAATGCTGGATCTCGGAGAAGCCTGAAGTTTCTCGTCATATTTCATTTTCTACAGGCTCATTTGCAAATGGACTTTCTCACTGGCAAAGCCTAAGGTTTTGCTGTTGTATCTTTGCAATGTTGTCTGACTGAAATCGTAACTCAGCTTGCCTCCTGGAGAGCTGTTTACTTTTTGTGGTTAGAAAGAGGATGTGGCAGGATGCCATGGTTGAGAGAAGCTGTGTTATGTCCCATTAAACTTGCTGCATGTTTTTTATTTTTGTTTCTTTTTCCTTTTCCTTCCCTAATCTTCTGGAAAAACAGTGTATTAATCGGCTTCATTAAGAACAAAGATGCACCAACCTGGTGGGGATTTTTGATTGCGGCTTTGATGTTTATCTGTGCTGTGCTGCAGACACTCATACTTCACCAGCATTTCCAGTACTGCTTTGTTACTGGGATGAGGCTGAGAACGGGGATCACTGGCGTGATATACCGAAAGGTAAGCCTGGAAGCGTTTCATGGGCTGTAACACCAGTGTATAGCCAGTCAAGTGGCCTCAGTTCTCAAATACTCAGAGAAGAGCAGGCATATTGGAGAAGATTAGCCTCCTGGAGTATAAAAGGTTGTTGGTTTTGGTGAGTTTTTAGGAGTACCTTTATCATACTTTACAAGAATTTTCTAGCAATCAGCAACTTAGTGTGAGTGTACTGGTAGGTCACCAGACGTATCATAGGCAAATATTGGTTCACTTTAAATATTTGGAAAAGGGATCCAGGAGAATAGCATGTTTGTGCTATGAGTTGATTAGATACAACTAGGTTTTCTTCAGAATGCCACATACTGCTTGAAATAGAGGTGCTCGCAAGCAAACCATTTTAGGAAGTCTTGTTCTTTGGAGATGAGGAATTGATGTAGGTGTGAAATATTTTATTCTTGTTGGAGAAGCACATTCTCGGGGAGTGTCTTGTTTTGCTAATAATTGAAGATTTCTTCTCTATGTTTCTCCATACGTATCAAGATTGTGAATCCACTGAACCTCTCTTATTTCTCAGTCCTTAGTCATCACAAATTCAGCAAAGCGCTCGTCTACTGTTGGAGAAATTGTCAACTTGATGTCAGTGGATGCCCAGCGTTTCATGGACCTGATGACTTTCCTGAACATGTTGTGGTCTGCACCACTCCAGATATTTCTAGCTTTGTATTTCCTCTGGCAGGTACAGACATCGTCACTTTTTTTCAGAATTTGTCTAAATGATGTGCAAGCTTATTATTTTTTTGTTAATTTGACCCACCACTGCTTTTTTAGAAACTTACTGTTCTGCCTTGTAGTAAAATAGCTTGTACTGGTGTACATGATGAATTAGTCTCTTAATTACGTTGTTCAGCTGGTATGCAAGATAAGGCATCTGAAGCAAAAGATAGCCTTTATGTCCCCTCTGTCCCTTCCATGTTTTGATAGGATCAGTCTTGGACTCATCAGTGTTCTCAGTAGTTGATACAAATGAGACCTTGAGGGAAATGGTTTAAAAACCAAACCAAACAAAAAATCCCTGGATGTAGGAAATGTAAACCATGTGTAAAGATTATATCATGCAAAATATAAAGAAGTTTTGTGCAAGTCAACATGAAACAAATCTCACCTGGAATAACCATAATTTTTCCTTTGCTGCAGTGAAGTTGTTTCTGGTTTATTCCAGATTCAGTTTGAGCACTGGCTTTCATCGTTAAAGTGTTTCTGTGCAATTAATCTGTTTTACTGCATAAAACAGTAGCACAAACATAACCATATTGATTTAGACTTGAAAGCCGTTAAGTTGCAGCGGCTTTATGAGTTACTGCTCCGCTGGTAAGCTGAACCCTGGTAGCTAGGAGTTTGTGTGCTTTTACTCACATTGAGGGTACCGAGTTAATTCAGTAATTACAGTTCCCTGGATCAGAGAGAAGTCAATGGAAAAATCCCTTCTGTGTAGCTTATTTGTTCCCTTTCTGCATTTGCTCAATAGCTCTGTATCTGCATTAGTGCAAACCTGCTTTCCCCTCCCACTGGGAACCACTTAACGGGTAAATCACAAAGCGCTCTGCTATCACCAATACTAGCATAGTAATAATTCAAGGTGGATGCTGTCATATTTTTCTGTCTCCTCCTCACAGTTGTTCTGTGGAATCAGAACGCTTCACTGGGAGGAGTTCAACTTGTCTATGTAAAACATACTTTTCTGTTTCTATCACCTACTGTTGTTTTAATGCTTACTTACAGCAGCACTTGGGTACAACAACAACTTACTTTTTTTCTTTCGATCAAGACTTTAGGGCCTTCTGTGCTGGCGGGGGTTGCCGTGATGGTTTTACTTATCCCATTTAACTCTGCAATAGCAATGAAAACCAGAGCATTCCAGGTAAGGTACCAGCAGAAAAGGTGGCATTACCTGAATTGGCAGCTGTGCTATGAGAAATGAAGGCATCAGTGGTTGTTTTTGCCATTAAAGAGCTGCTATTTGCCCCAGTTTACTGATGAGTAAGATTGTATTGATATATTTAATAACTATCCTCTCTGATAGTTTTTTCCATAGTGAATTGAATGCTATTTAAGGGAAAGGTGTGACATTGAGTCCGTGGCTCTTCATACTGCTGGAGCAGCTTTGGGGATTAGCAAGAAATTTCTCTGTCTCCATGTCCCTTCACCTGGTAGCTTCTAGGAGAGCCTAGAGAAAGGGCAAATAAATACTGGATTTTAAGCTGTGAATGACTGTTTTCAGAGATGGTAACTGAAACCTGGCAGCTTCTTTTTTATGCTAATAGCCAGTATTGACTTTGACCACTACTGAGCTGGGCTAAATTTTTTGTTATCATCTTAAGGTAAAAGGATCCTTTATTCCTTTCTTTGTAGTCTTAGTTGTTTCTAGTCAAGGAAGGCTGAAAAAAGCCAATATAATAGTGCCCTCTGGCTTTGTGCTAGAAAAATCTAGTAAGTGACTTGTGCTGTGCAATCTATCAGTGACTGGAAGATTTAAAAAAAAAATAAAAATCAAGCTGTTGATGTAAAAAAGGTAAGAGTTGGAAAACGAATATAAATTACGACATTTAAGCACAGCCTTAGTAACAGAGTGGTATTATTACGTGCCTTAGAGAGACATCCAGACTTCCCATTAAATCTCTTGGATGCTCACATGTTAGTATTAACATTCCTTTTCTCCCTTGCCCATTATAAGATGCTCAGAGCTGCATAACTTGGTGTGCGTGCGTGTGTGAATGCAGTTTTTCATTTTGTCTATACAGCTAAGCAGGGATTTTATTTTGTTATTTTTTTTTTAAAGTAACTGAATGAAGCAGTGTATTCTAATCTATAGGAAAAAAAAAAACCAACAAGGAGTAACCACAATTTTCAAGGGATGCCCTAAGAAATACAACTATGCATATCAGGAAAAAAAATCTGAAGAAATCAAAGGAAGAAGTAGGGTAGTTTTTTTTGTGAAGTGCATGAATCTTTCTTTAAGGTGGTTTTGAAAATGTAATCGCTAACAGCGGAGATGAGTGGAAAAATTTTATACTCTGCTTTTCAGCCAGCCATTTTCTTTGATTTCTGGTTTCTTTGGAGGTATAGACTTGCACGGTAAGCTTACTCAAAACGGTCTGGCTTTCTTTAATTAACTTTTGCATCCTCTTTAGAAATAGCCCAAGGACCATCACAGCTGTGAGACAGCATGTTGAAAGCTCTCTTCTAGTCATTCCTGTGACGCTCTTGTCTCCTGTGTTTACTGATAACCTAGGTGGAACAAATGCGATATAAAGACTCCCGCATTAAATTAATGAATGAGATCCTGGGTGGCATAAAGGTGCTGAAGCTGTATGCTTGGGAACCATCGTTTTCAGAAAAAGTGTTGGAGATACGAAAGAATGAGCTCCGAGTTTTGAAAAAATCTGCCTATCTCAATTCTTTGTCCACCTTTGCATGGATCAGTGCACCATTCCTGGTAAATTGAATTTGCATGACTTCCGAAGCTGTACAAGTACATCCTTGAAGGATAAGTGTGAGGCTTTGTGCTTGCTAAATGTACATAGGAATAAAATGTAAATACTTTTTAAAAAATTATTCACATGCTTTGAAGCAAAGTTCCCTGTTCTCTAGAGCCTTTTTGTTAATCGGTATTGAAGTATTTCTTGATAAAGCCTGCCAGTGGAAGCTGGGAATAACTGTCTCGGGAGAGTTTCCAACCACTGCAAAGTACTTCCCATAACAAATTGAAACTAGAATTTGAAACCTCAGAGATATTTGTGAATAGCAAAAATAGCAAAAGAAAATGTAATTGAGTCAGTCAGGACGAGGTCTGTCTTAAGCTCTCATTTCTACCTTTTGTGTTACAGTGCTCTGCTTGTTTTACTGGGAGAGGGAGTTGTTAAATTATTCTACAACCTAAAGAAAGGTTGATTTAATGTAAAAAAATAAAGCCCAAATGATACACTGCCAATTCTGAAATGCTTTTTCCTCAGTTTTCTCTTTCCCTCTATTTTCCACTTCATTGCACTGTGATCTCTTGTGCAGAAAGGGTTTTGGTGAATAAAAACATTCAGATAAATGCTTTGTCAAAAATATTCATAGACAACTGTCCTCGAGACCAAAAGCCCAACCCTGCAGAAATAGTCTTAATGGCCTCAAGATCCTGCCTTTTTCGTGTTTCCTTAAGGTTAATGCACTTCCTTAAATACACATTCCTGTTTCTGCTCACCGTTAGTTTACTTGCGTAGGGTGGCGGCTCCACAGTGGATGGTCCCTGTCATACAGTGAACCAGCACATAACTTGGAATTTACTCCCTCTCCTGTTGTTCAGTACGTCTTGTTTGCTTAGCCTGCAGTTTACAATGGGAAAATTTGGTTGGGTGGAGTTGGAAATGCAGCCAAACCACAGCCAGATAACCGCTTCTCGTTTTTATTTGCTCGAGTTCTGTAGTTCACCTCTTGAATCTCCTAGATCAACTAAACGTAGCCATTAGTAATCTGAAAGTTATTTTATTCCGCGTGCCCTTTTTTGTATCAACTTGTTTATGTGACTTGTCATTCTTAAAGCATGTTGAAAAGGTCAGAAACAGAGAATTTGCTCCATTTTGTTGTTGATACTTTTATTTCAAAGGTGCCTATCAGGCGTGACTGCTTTTTAAAATGTCAAAATATTACATACGTCTCGCAGTAAACTCACTTTCTGGCTTTCAGGTAGCATTGACGACATTTGCTGTATATGTCTCAGTGGATGAGAAGAATATCTTGGATGCAGAAAAGGCTTTTGTCTCCCTCTCCTTGTTTAATATCTTAAAGTTTCCCCTCAATATGCTCCCACAAGTCATTAGCAACATTGCGCAGGTAAGGAGGATCTGGTGCGTAAGTTGTTCTGAACAATTTGGTAAAAAGAACCCCAGATATCCCTGCTTTCTGGAATGCAGAGATCCCTTGCATCTGCCTGTTAGCTGGATTTCCTTCTAATATCCTTTCTCTGCTGCTGCCCTGTATTGGAAAGCCTGACATCATCTCAGTAAGCTTGTCTGGGTGAGTTTTGCTTCGCTCAGATGAACTAAGCTTGGTCTGAGAAATTTCACGGTCAAAAGTTTGAATTTCAGCGTAAGACTGATTTCAGGGAAAGAATGAGTCACTGTTCAGCAAGCCCATGGGGTGAAAGCTTAAGCCATTCTGCATGCTTTCTTTTTCAGTAGTAAGAGCATTAAGGCCCCATTAAAACAATGATAAAATAACACCGCGCTCTTTTCTTAGACAAGTGTTTCCCTAAAGAGAATTCAGCAGTTCCTGAGTCATGATGAACTTGATCCAAATTGTGTGGAAACAAAAGTGATTGCACCAGGTAAAGACATCAGTATTTTTCTAAACTATGCTAATTCAACAAACATCTTGTATTTGTTTTGGATGGGTTGAGTTATGAAAAAAAAAAAAAAAAACACAAAAAGAAAATAAAAAGAGTAATTTTGGTTTGGTGTTTTTTTTTTAAAAAAAAGAAGCTGCTGCTTTGAAAATTATGTGTTTGCTGTTCAGGCTATGTGGACATTACAAAAGTTTCTGGCTATATTTTTGAGCTTTGAGCAGGGTTATTGGTCCCGAGTTTGTATCTGCCATGGATTGGATGCTAACTGCACTGCATAATGAAGTGCATCCACTGACTAGGGACAGCGAGACCTGCTCAAACCTTTTCGCACTGCACAAATGCTCAGCAACATTATAAACAGTTCTGATTTCTTCTGTTGGAAATGAGCAAATGAGCAAACCGGGTGGTCTCAAAAAAATGCATTTTCTCATGTAATGCACTTTGGTGATAGTGTGGTTTGAAACTCCTCCTCTGTGTGATGCCATAGACGGAGCAGGGGGAGGGATGGCTGTGTGGCTGTCATGCGATTGCTGTCATACGCCACCCCACCAGGAGGTAAAGGAAGCCTGCAGATCTGCGACTTGTTAGCGTGGCAGGCAAAAAGCTGCGCAGAGGCAAATTTAATGTGATACATCAAAGTCAACACCATGCGGTGGTCTCCTACCGACTTGAAAGTGGTTTCTTAGGTAAAGTTGTGCTAACAGTTGCACAGGCATTCTGAGCAGCAAATGTTGGGACTAGCCTCACCGGGGCAGGGGGAAGCAGGACAGCTTTTCAGCTCCGTAGGTCTGAGCTCACAGTCTATAGCTTAAGCTGTGATCAGTTATTTTCACTCTGAACAAGCCTGTCCTGTGACCCACAGTCATGAGACTGTGCTTCCCATGCCAGTAGAAAAGGGAACTGCAGTGTACATGAAACAGCCATAAATAAAGATTTCTCTGTCTCCCAGTCTCTCAGCCGTACTATTCTGTGTAATACATTTCCTGCCTTCTCTATTGTTGTGTTTTTGTCATACAGGCAATGCCATCAGCGTAACAAATGCGACATTCAGCTGGGGAAAGGAGCTTAAGCCATCTTTGAAAGAGTAAGGTTTCTTTACGCAATTGCAATACACCATCTACCTGCTTCCTGGTTTCTGGCTCCTGGGAGGTCTGTTTGAAAGATGTGTAGTAATATCTGCAGGCTCACTTCTGGAGAATGTTGTTTCCACACATCCCATAAGTGCATCTCTTCTGCCTTTAAAACATCGAGTTAATCCTCATACCCGACGGTATTTAGGCTTTACAGAACAGTGCTGTAAGGCTTTAACTCCACAGCGACTAGCATAAAATAGTTACCCAGCAAAGGGCAGAAAAGCTACGTAAATTTCTTTTAAAAAAAAA
>VYZM01017825.1:77476-102913 GCA_013398915.1 Dromas ardeola | reverse complement strand
ATAAAAAAAAAAAAAAAAAAAAAAAAAGACTATTTAACTGAAGCATTGGACAGATCAAATTGAGCTGATGGATTACAAGGACGGTTGAGATGTCTGGGTTTGGACTTGGTCGTGCGAACAGTGCTCTGCTCTTTCAAGAGTCCTGTGGCAGACTCACCCCTGTGGCTGTACGTGGGCCATGCCCGGGCTATGGGGGTGCATGTCTTGCTCATTTGCCTATTTGAATGAATACAAACAAAATTTGCCTGGAAGCATATGCTTCCTTATGTTATACTTTGTTGTCAGATCAAAATCACAGAAACCTGATAAGTATTCTTAGAATTCTCACTCCAAGGAGCTCGTGCTGCTGTGCTGAGTAAGCTGCAAGCAAGAGGCTTAGAGTTCAAAGGAACCAGTTTAGTTCCGGCAGACAAATCATCAGCCAGGTAGACTTCGGTGTTCTGGGGTTTATTTCATAAAGAACCACGCATCTCCAGCTACCTGCACCTAAAAATTACCCGATGACTTGCTAAAATAGCAGTAAGGCAAAACTCAGCTAGAGGGAAAGAATAATGAAAAAAACGAAACAAAACTGTAGTGCTTTTGAGTTTTCCTGCTTTGAATATTTTTTTAAAACAAACAAAAAAAACCAAAAAACCTCTTGCAGTGTTCAAAACAATCAGCTACCTGCCTGGCAAAAATCTGCATAAGAATTGGAGCCCTAATTCTGCATCAGGATCTGTGCAAACAGAAGTTTGGCTTGATTTCATTAGTGAAAGACACTTTGATGGCAAAGAGACTGTGTCCATCAGTCATTTCCGTATCAGTTCACCTTCAAAACCAGGACCTAAAGCAGTACCCTTAAGAACATAGTGGGGAAAACAGAATAGAATTTTAATTGGGAAAGTTTTGTTTTTCTTGTGTCATTAAAAACCCCATTTACTAGCACTAAAGTGCTTTGAACATTTTTAGATGGGATGTATTCACTCGCTACTTTTGTACAATTGCTCTTGGTTTTAACATCAAAACCCAAAAGACGGTGTGCTTTCAAATGCTTATTAACCCTGTTTGGCTTGCTGCTGGACTGATACAACACAGCAAAGGCTCTTAGAAGCCTTGCTACCAATCCTACTGACTTAACATAACAACCCACAAGAGGGATTAATGCTGGGTTTCCATTTGCTCCTGCAGTTCTGGTTACAGTTGACTGTACACAAGAAAGGCAGGAGACGACCAGTGACCAAGCTATGCTTACTATATCCAGTCAGGCTGAGGTCAGGCTGATTTGTCACTGTGTATTTCAGCCCTGGTTTAAAGACCCATAATGTCTTTAGTAAACTAATATTTAATTAATTTCCAGCCTGTTTCCTCCACAGTATAAATCTGTTGGTCCCCAGTGGTGCTTTGGTTGCCGTTGTTGGCCATGTTGGCTGTGGGAAATCTTCACTGGTGTCTGCTCTCCTGGGTGAAATGGAAAAGGTGGAAGGAGAAGTGGCTGTGAAGGTTGGTATTGTTTACGATGCCATTTAACGATGGTATGGAAATGTACTGCTTATGCCTGGCATTGCTTGTAACGTACATCGGGCTGGAGAGGGAATTCTCTTTGCTCCTGTGTCAGCTTGTCTGCGTGTTTATTTGGGTTTTGCCCACACCTGTTCAGTTGTGGTTTAGATGAAATGATTTTCCTGATTCTATCAAATATACATCAGCAATTAGTACACCTATATGTATAATGGGAACGTATATCAAACAGGATCCGTATTGTCAGCATGAATTGTTGCTTGCAACAAGTCAGAGGTTTCCTTTCTCCCTCCTTGTTCTAGGGTTCTGTTGCTTATGTGCCTCAACAAGCCTGGATCCAGAATGCCACATTGAAAGATAACATTTTGTTTGGCCAAGCTCCTAATGAACAAAAATACCAAAATGTCCTGGAGGCCTGCGCTTTAAAAACTGACCTGGAAGTGCTGCCAGGAGGAGATCAGACTGAGATAGGAGAGAAGGTAATTTTATTTTTATTTCAAGTCCGACCTGTTTGGTGATTCCTCTTCTGTCTAGCTAAAGACAGAATGGTGTAAAGTCAGCACTTGATCTGGCTTGATCGTTAGAATGGCATCCTGGCTACAATCAACACTGAAACATGTGGGGCAGTTTTGTGGAAGGCAGTTGGACTTAAACCTGTTCCTAACTTTAAGCATGTGTTTGTACTGTGAGGCATAACTGCACATCTAGCCTTGGAAGATCAGAGCAACCTCCATTTGTTGTCCAGTTATAAAGGTGCATCTGTCCAGAACACTTTAAGTCCTTCCTTTTCCTGTAGGGATAAAAAGGGAGGGAACATATGGTGTGCGTCAAGTGAAAAAGTGGTATGATCATCCCTTAACGCCTCATTTTAATGAGAAACTTTTACATCTGTGATTACCAACAAAGAGATGATTTTTTTTTTTTCATAGGCCACTAAATTTGAGATGGATATCATGAAGTGGGGTGGATATGTGGATTTGTATGTAAAATGAGAGATGTGGAAGATGTTCCAGGTGCCGCAGCCCTGCTTTGAATGTTTGCATTTTACATCCTGGTTGATGGTCTTCCTTTTTATAGTTTTGCGTTTTAGCAGCTCCCTTTAGGAGCTTATTAGGCAAGAGGCTTATTCCGTCTCCAGATTGCTGGGTGAGTGGAAGTTTGGCAAGGAACAAACAGATTTAGAGGCGTTCTGTTCCTGTCTCTGGCTCTGAGTGAGTTATTCTCTTCAGTGTCTCATGTTTCATTTAGCATCCATGTGTTTGACTGAGTGAGAGCCATAAAAAGTCATAGCTGTTGTTGGAACCGAGTCGTGTGATATGTTTTGTTCTCTCCTCTCTCCCTTCAGGGCATCAACCTCTCAGGTGGCCAGAGGCAGCGAGTGAGCCTGGCTCGGGCAGTGTACAGCAACTCTGACATTTACCTATTAGACGATCCTCTTTCTGCCGTGGACTCGCATGTTGCAAAGCACATCTTTGACAAAGTTATTGGTCCAGATGGGGTACTTAAAGGAAAAGTAAGCTGGCATTTAGAGCCTCCTAAAAATGCACACAAACTCAGAAACACTGATGGGTAACAGGAAAGCTATTTCACCACCGAGGCTTGAGTGCTGAATCATTCCTGAATTTCTGTGTTTAATTGGCAGTGTGGACACCTTTTCCCTACAGCACGGACTCTGCAGTGAGCTGCTATTTAGGCATGCCCAGAAGTGATGTGATCTCGTCAGAACATGTAGAGGCAGAAACTTGGTCCGCCTTTTAAAATGCCTGCTATGAGATCTCCAAAAACAAGGCATTTGCAGAAACTTGTAAAGGTTGTCAGCTTAGTATTGCTTGTTGTTACTCGGAGGCAGCGTAGTGAGGAAGTTGTAACATCTTACTCACTTCACAGTTACTGAGGTCTTTGGCAGCATGCAACCAAATTGCAATCTCTTTCCTTCCCTTTCTACTCCTGTTATGATCTTCTCAGACTCTGTCAGAGCTCAAAAGAGAAGGGCTGCAAAGAAAATCAGCACAAGGGAAAGTGGGACTGATAATTCAGTTGGTTTACTTCCTTCTGTGGCTATATCAGTATGCGGTAGGAAGCATAGCAAGTTCATGCACATATTTCTAAGCTAATTTAGCTGACAGAGACAGTGTGTTTACCCCGGCATTTCACCTTGACACGATAACTCACTCACTGTCCCAAAAATGTGGTAGTATTCGGCTTGCTGAGTAGTGTTAGTCCCCACAGTGACAACTGAGAGATGTGGGGTTTTTCTCCGTTTCCCTCTCCAGACCCGAATTCTGGTGACCCATGGCGTCAGCTTCCTGCCTCAGGTAGACCATATAGTTGTCCTGGTAGATGGCAAAATCTCTGAAATGGGATCTTACCAAGACCTTCTGAAACAAAACCAGGCCTTTGCAGAATTCCTGCGAAATTATGCACTTGATGAAGACATCGAAGAGGATGAACCAACAAGTACAGTATTGCTTTTTCTTAAAACATGTCTTTTTCTGTCAACTAGATTACAGATATTTTCTCTGTATAAAGTGTCGCCTGCTTCTACGTGACAGCCTGGCATTTGCCTTTCTGCACTGCCATGAAAATTTTTTTCTATGGCCAGGTCTGTATTATTGATAAAAGTTTTTACAGATTTCTTTCAAAATTTCCTGTGGTTTGTCCTAGAAAAAAAGCAATTCTTGTGTTAGAAATCATTTTAAAGTTTGGAATTTATTTTATGATTGGCAAGGTCAAGCGCAGCAGGAAAATGGAGTAGCCGAGAACCGACTTGCTTGCTATCACAGGGGCTACCCAGAGTCTGGTATTGTTTCCTCTGTTTATATGTTGTTTTTTTCATATAGCAAAGTTCAATGACGTTTTAATCCTGGGTTACTTTTCAGTTTGGTTTGGTGCTGATAAAATGATACAAGATTAAAGCATTTTGGTGAACATTTCCTCCGTGTGACAGTGGTCCCACGCTCTTTGATTGCAGCACTGCTGCTCTCCAGACGGGCAGAGGGGAACACGCATGACATCTTCTAGCAGCAACAGAGGCTTCCAGTAGTTCCTGACATGGCTCCCCCATCCCAAGATCATGCCTAGAGCATGCCCTATAAATGAATTTAGCTAGAACTGACTATAACGCTATTGCTTAACAATTCTGATGTGCTAAAGGAATGTGATGTAAATGCGTTTGGCAGCCAACCTGCCTCACAAGATCTTTGCAATTTAGTTAGGAAAAGTGACTGACAGAAGGGATGCGAGCAAAACTATGGCGGAGTTTATGCACTGTGATTTTCCTGCTGTGGTATTGTTTTTCATGACTCTTGCTGTGTATAGCCACCTTTTTCTGTGCTTTCTGCTTTATTCAGCAGAAAATCTGAGATGTGATCTTGTCTTGCAGTGCTGGAGGAAGAAGAAGTCCTGTTAGCTGAAGACACCCTCAGCATCCACACTGATCTGGCAGATAATGAACCAGTGACAAACGAGGTCCGCAAACAGTTTCTTAGGTAAACATGAGGTCCTCTAGTTTTTATAGTCTGTGCCTGGGGTGAAACAGATCTGAAAGAGGTTGGTCACATACTACCTCTCAGTCTGGGCTTTAGTTTCCTTAATTTCCTCTTATACATAATGTGGTTTAGTGTCCTTTTGAAAATAAATGTGAAGGAACATGCAAAGAAGATCAAACCTCTATTCCTGCAATCTTTTTTTTTTTTCTTAATCCAAACCGAACCAATTTCTTAAAGCAATTATGGTTCTCAGCTAACACCGTTGTATGTATTTACCCACACAACGCTGAACTACTACCAGTTGCGTGATAAATAGACCCTTCGCATTGTGCTTTTTTGTTGGGAATCTTGGAAATCTTTAAAAGTTTTCATAACCATACCCACAGATGCTGTCCAGCTACTGTTGATGTGAAAACAGAGAGGCTCTGGGATTAGCTTTGAAATGTCTGTCTTGCGATGAAGCCTCTAAAGGCCTTTACCAAAGAGCCCAGGCCCTGCCACAGCCTGTGTTAGGTACTGCGTTTCTGGCATCCCTGAGCATTCAGAGGGTTGGTACAAGCACCCATAGCTGTGAGTCAGGCTGGCATGGGAGCTCAGCAGAAGAGCTGGGAATAAGTCCAATCTCCTGCATCCCAGCCTTGCCTTAGCACTGCCACAATATGCCCTTTTTCTCCTAATGATTCTTTTGTTTTGACTAGGCAACTTAGTGTAATATCTTCTGAGGGAGGAGAATGTCCCAACAAAATGTCAACGAAACGAAGAGTCTGTGAAAAGAAGCCAGCAGAGCCTCCTCTGCCAAGAAAAAATCCTAACGAGAAACTTATTCAGGCTGAAACCACTGAAACGGGAACGGTATGGTTTGATTTCCCCCTCTCCCTTTTCCTACTTTTTATTTTTGAAAAAATCATGTTTATTTTTACATTTGATCCAGTTCTGGTAAATGTGTTGTATAAATCACAACTGCAGGCTTTGGGCATTAATACGGTGGCCACTGATCATTCGGACTTGGGATTTTGGCAGAGGTTTCTGCACCTGGCAAGGGCTATGTACTTAGGGAAAAAAAGAAAAAAAAGATGAAAAATCCCTTCCAGCTCCTGCCACAGTCACCTGATGCCGCGTAGCACTGCGCTCCGTCGGCCCTGCCTTTGCATTGCAGAGCTTTCAGCACTGTTGGTTTTTAAACTCTTTGGCTGCTGTTGAGTCCAGCTGCAGCAGTGGGTGTTTGATGACCCGCAGCAGCGGGTTACACGCGCCAGCTGCCGGCTGTGTGCCAGCGGATCTGCTCTGCATAAATGATACCTGCCACCCCATCTTCGAGAGCATTTTATGGTTAGAGGTACAAAAGGGGCTGTAGTCTGCCCGAGCAGGGCCAGGGAGTGAAAGAGGAAGGGGAAAAAAGAGAAGGTGGGAATACAGAAGTAAAAGAAAGGGAAAGAAAGGGGCAGCCGATGGAATAGAAGTGGCGCAGTTTTGTTAAAGAAAGCCCCTTCCCTCCACTTCAGAAGACTCAGTGTGTGCGGTTTAGTCTGATGTATGTGGTCCTTGGCACAGGACCTTAACTGTTTCTGTGGATTATTTTAGCTTTCAAAGTGCCTAATCAACAACACTTGTTCGTTTAATTGTTCTTTCTTACGCTTTTTTAGAGACCGAGTTTTGTCCTGAGTCTCTGTCTCTTTTTGCTTCTCTGCCTTTTTGCACTACCTTAGAGAAAGCATCTTTACTTTTTGCCACAAGCATCATCTCTTTATGTTCCTACTGGGGTGCACTAGCATTTGGTACCTCATTTAAGCTGCTGTAAAGACACCTGAGTGGGGGCATATTCAGCATTTTTCCTTAAATAGGCCATTTAAAGTAGTCCTGAGATTGATGCGCCTGCCAAGTTGCTTCTTTTGCCCGAAAAACTTGGCTCCCGTTCTTGTTACCCATCCTCTGCTGCTATTTGATCAGCCTCTTTCCTTTTTTTTTTTTTTTCCTTCCCTCTGGCATAGTCTTAAAAACTAAAAACCCACAAAACTAATAAAATACAGTTCCTCAAAATGGAGGAAAAGAATATTTCAGAGAAGTTTCTGACTTGTTTTGAAAGTCATCGCCCTGACGTGGAGCTCAGGCAGATGAGCTGTTCTCTGCGCTGTGTTGGAGTTTGGGCAGTTTTGAACTCAGCAGTTCCTCTGATGAAGAATTTTTTTTCTCTTAATCTGTCTAAACTGATTGTATAAGTTGTGCAAACCAGCTTTGGTGTGTGATTTTGCAGGTAAAGCTAACAGTGTTCTGGCAATACGTGAAGGCTGTCAGCCCTGTCATTTCTTTAGTGATATGTTTCCTATATTGCTGTCAAAATGCTGCTGCCATTGGGGCCAACGTGTGGCTCAGTGACTGGACCAACGAGCCGGTGATAAATGGGACTCAGCACAACACAGCCATGCGAATCGGAGTCTATGCTGCCTTGGGCCTCTTGCAAGGTGAGACCAGATAAAATCATGATGGCTCAGTGTTTACTAAAGAGGAAGTGGGAAAGCCACGGCACCCCTCAAATCCTATCCTAAGCACAGGAAGTAAAGTAACCTAGAGCTACAAAGTCTGAGCTCAGCCCAACACTTTTAATTTTGTTGTGAAGCCCTTGGAGGGGGTTGAACAAGTGGCATGGAAGCTTAAGAGAGGTAAGTGGGAGAGAAAACATGAAAACTTAGGTGCAGAAGAGACTGAAGAACTGGGGTGGAGTTGTAGCGTTAGGACTTCATGCAGACTTGTGGAAAGCAGAGGGAGGATGGTTGTGCATCTCTCTGCTGTGGACAGCATGGTGAAGTCCTACAGGACTTGTTCCTGTGCTTTAGGCAGCTGTGACCGCAATGCTGTAGTGCTAATGTGCATGGTAAGAGAAGAGTGGGCAGAGAGTAAGTAAAGGAAAAAAAGCTTCTACCACAACAGCAACTGCTGAGAGTCAAAGAGCTGTGAATGAGGAACGTCGTTTCTCTGGCTGACACATCTCCTCTTCACCTCTTAGGCCTCATAGTTCTCATCTCCTCCTTTACCCTGGCCATGGGAGGCATTAATGCAGCTCGGACGCTCCATGCTGCTCTGCTGGAGAACAAATTTCACACCCCGCAGTCCTTCTACGACACCACCCCGACCGGCCGTATCATCAACCGCTTTTCCAAGGACATCTATGTGATCGATGAAGTAATCCCACCTACCATCCTGATGTTCCTCGGAACATTCTTCACCTCTTTATCGACAATGATTGTAATTATAGCAAGTACTCCGCTCTTCGCTGTGGTTATAGTTCCACTTGCAATTCTCTACTTCTTTGTTCAGGTAACTGGAAAAATATCTGACTACCATTGCAACAGTTCTTATTCCATTGTTCGTGTTTCTCTTTAGGATAAACAACATGTATTTGGGGGAAAATTGAAATATCTGAACTAACTACATGTTTATGTAAACAAAACATTATTTACTTCTCTCAGAAAAATAAATGGGCTGTGAGATGTGGTCATGAAATAAATAGGCATAACCTTTTTTTGCTTTTAAGTAATAACAAATAAGCTTTCTGCTAGAGACAGCGCTGCGCTGCACTTCAGTATATTGACGTGTGTACATATCTGACATATTGACAAGTTTTTAAGGTGGTGAGGAGTTAAAATACTGAAAATAGAAAGCATCAATTTTACTGACTTCTGAGCAAAAATGAAGCTTATTTTATAGACCGTACATAGAGACCTGATAATGGAGGAGCAAATTTATGTTTCGTTTTCTTGGAAAATGAGGCTTCTACAAATGAATTTTGTTAGGCTATGTCAAATAAATTTAAAGGGACATAGATAAATTCAACTTACAATCCATAGAAATTGCAGTTACTCAATACTCTGTTGTGGAATGAAGCAAAGATAACTTTCTTGAAATTCTTCTTAATAATTGAGAATATTTTGGAGGGTTGAAGTACATCAGTAGCCATCTCCTTTAAATCCTTAACCTAAAAAATTCTTCACTGTTAGTTAAAAGATAAAGTATTTCATGTAGCCTTCAATTTTCTCCAAAAAATGGCAGCGGTTCTACGTAGCTACCTCCCGCCAGCTGAAGCGTCTGGAGTCTGTGAGCAGATCTCCCATTTACTCACACTTCTCAGAAACAGTGTCAGGGGCCAGTGTCATCAGAGCCTACAGAAGAGTGAAGTCCTTCGTAGACATCAGTGATCTGAAGATGGATGAAAATCAGAAGAGTTACTATCCTGGCATAGTATCGAACAGGTAAAAACGCATATAACTTCGTGTTTCCACTTAGATAATCCTGTGTTTGCATAACTGATCCGAGCAACCATTTACCACTCTGCTTATGTCTGCCTTTTACCAGGTGGCTGGGCGTTCGAGTTGAATTTGTGGGGAACTGTATCGTCCTTTTTGCTGCCCTCTTTGCCGTGATTAGTAAAAACAGCTTGAATGCTGGCTTGGTAGGACTTTCAGTGTCTTATGCGTTACAGGTATGTATTATAGCTTTCTGTTCATTGATGGGTTGGCACAGATGGTATTGCATATGTTACAATAATTTTAGGTGTTTGTTAAATCTGAAGTTAATAAGGAAATAATAAAAATTAGTTGTTGGGACATGTAGAAACAGTAGAGATTTATACTGAATGCTGACAGACCATCAGCAAACTCACATGCAGGAGGACTTGGGGAGCATCAAAGTTGTGCTGCACCCCAGTATCCCCAGTGGTAGCATGCAGGAAGCTCAGGAAGTGTCAAGCACACCCACCAAGAGCAGGTCATTTGAGCAGCATGGGCTTAACATCTCCTGCATCGTGCTTGCTACGTAGCGCATCAATGTGTGGAGGTAATCACAGGCGGATCAGTAGGATTCATAAATAGGCAAGATAAACTGTACTCACCCAAGCTGTGGGCAGTTTAGATTTAACGGCCTCATTCTTGCCAGAAGCTTTTTAGATACCGTAAGTGTGCAGGATTGCTGTTAGCAATTTTCTAGAGAGGCCGACGACTGGGGGAATGACTTCCAACCAACTTTTTTGAGAGGCCATTTGTTAAATCACTGTAGGAGGCGTATGTTTCTTCGCCTGAGCATCTGATTGTCTGTAGACTTCTTCTCCCAGTAAATGTCAATGGAAAGGTAATTATTTGTAATATTGATGTGAAGCCATGTCTTAATAGCAGTGTCTGGTTTTGTTGTTATTCTTATTTAATCTGTTGTTCCTCTGTGGGTGATGTTTTATTCCTTGTCTTCTCCAAGGTGACCTTGTCTCTGAATTGGATGGTCCGAATGACTTCTGAGCTTGAAACTAACATTGTGGCTGTTGAAAGAATAAAGGAGTATTCAGAAACTGAAACAGAGGTCAGCTACCAAGCGTCAAGCATGCTCACCAACAAGCGTGGCGAAATTTTAGTGCACACATTTACATGGTCTTTCTTTAGACTCTTGAGAGGCAGATCCTGCTCTGAGCGCGTTATCATTTAACCTGAACAAATGTCACGCTCTGAACTGTAATTTATGCTATCACAGCTCCAAATTATTACTGCTGTCATGCAGCCTGTGCTTAGCATCTCATTTTCTGCTGCTGTGAGTGGCTATGGCACAACAGAGATGAGTTTCACCATCTGAATACTGCTCCCATTGGGCTTGACGTGGTTGATGCATAGTCGTACCTGCATGGATGGTGCTGTGATCCTGCTAGGGAGCACAGCTGCAGTGCAATTGTCAGGCTATGCACATGTTTTCAATAGTATTTCTATTTAATCAGCTTAGTCAGTCCTTGTCTCCCATGAGAGAAGAAATCTCTAGAAACACTGTACCGCCTAATCCAGGAAAATCATCCAGTCATCTACCTTTGTTGCCAAAGACTTTGAAAGGTGGCAGATGGAGCTATGCTGGGAAATCAGCTGTCCTGTGGGCACACTGGGTTTTGTTAGCCCTGTGTACATGATGGGAGACTAAGAATTAGGAAATGGAGGATCTGAGGAGAGCTGCGGTGTACGGTTCTGGAGATCAAGTATTTAATCTGGAAGCTAAAAGGAAGCTAGACAAGATGCGTGGTACATGTTGTAGGCCAGAGCTTGAACTGGCATGAAACAGGCAATGTTCTATTAAAGTTAATGGAAAAAATGTAAATGTATATCCATTGAGGAGTTGGCCCTATACGCTCAGACTTATTTTCCTGTAAACTTCACAACAAAGGCCAAAATGGGTGGATACTTAAGAACCCATGTTTTTTCCCCGTTATTGTAAATTTATTTGATAACGGAGATTTGATTTATCAGAGATATTTCTAGTAACCCACAAATGTTAATGTTTGTATTTGAGTTTGAATTATTTTTTCTTAAAACTACATGAGGCATTTCTGACTTTTGTTTTCCTTAGGCTCCCTGGATCATTGAGGGCACGAGTCCCCCAGAAGACTGGCCATCCAAGGGGGAGCTGGAGTTTGTGAATTATTCAGTGAGGTACAGGAAGGGTTTGGATCTAGTGCTGAAGGGTCTAAACCTCCACATCCACGGTGGAGAAAAGGTGAGTTACCAGCTGCATCTCTTTGCTAGAACTTTGCTCTGGGCCTCCAGTGAAAACCATGGCGTAGAGGACAGGGTCTACAAGCACGCCTGCCCCGGTGGCGGAGACCGACTCAAGCTGGCATTGCAGGAGCCGGCAGTGACAACCATGCTGTCGGTGTGCCAGCATCCTCCAGGCTGGAAGCAGCAGGACCACTTGCATGGGACTTTCTGGACTTCCCAAGTTAGGCTGGCAACAGGCTGCCGTACGCCATGTAGGAGGCACCATCGCAAGTGACAAAAAATCAGCGACAAGAACGCTTTTCTGAAGCAGTGCAGATGGGAGAAGGAATTCCAGCTTTTTCTCCTCTCTGGCTTTCCCTGCGGAATTTTTGGCATGGAAGGAAATGACATTCTTTGCTTCTTTAATCAGGAAATTGTCTTTGTTCTGGGAGATTCGTTTCTTCATGCTTCAATAGAAAATTCTGGGGTTTGCATGCTGGTGACAGAACAATTAGCATGGGAAAGTCCTCCACTTAGCAGGCTGTTATTAAAAGAGAAGAGAGTTATCCTTATACTAAGCTGACAGAAAGACGGCTGCCTTCTGGAATGGAGATACACGTGCTTACCGTGAAGTCTGAATTGCCCTCTGAAAAGCCTTTATTTTTTGTCCTTGAGTGATTGCACTCCTAACATGGGTACTTTGGCCAATCACCCAAAGTTACTGAGGATGGCCCTGGGCCTAGGTGCATATTTATATGCAATATCATTCAAATTATGGGCCTGGCAATATATACATTACAACGTACGACACGGGTTTCTAGGGAAGGATGATTACATTCTTTCCGAGATTCAGATCTTGTGTCAAATCTCTTAGAGGAATCTTGGAGCTTTGGGTTGGGTTTTTTTTGTTGGGTTTTGTTTTGGTTTTAACTATATGCTTTGTTGTTAAACCTGTAATTTGTTGTAGATTGGAATTGTTGGCAGAACCGGAGCAGGGAAGTCCTCCATGACGCTCTGTCTCTTTAGGATCCTGGAAGCTGTAAAAGGGGAAATTAAAATCGACGGTGTGAAAATTTCAGAGATTGGTCTCCATGACCTTCGATCGAGGCTAACAATTATTCCTCAGGTACCGTTTCTGTGTATCGCAATAAAGGAAGGGTCTCTAGCAGCTTAGCAAACCATAAATAATGGTTTATCCACAGAGGAAAATGCTTTGTTACACTCAGAAAATTGTTTCAGAAAAACAAATGATTTATACTTTAAGTGGTCCTGTCCTGCCACCTTATAAGCTGATGCTGGGTGACAAAACAGGATTTAGGATAAACCATCTTTACAGCTGGAACTTGAGTTTTAAGTGGGTATAACAGAATGTATTTTCAGAGCGGATGTGATTGGGAGGTGGCCTACCTGCAATGCAATGGAGACTTCAAAGCAGTAATTTGTAATATCTGTATTTAAAACAGCTAAAGCGCTTGTTTAATGAAAGTTGGTTTTATATCCAGGATCCTGTTCTCTTTTCTGGGACATTGAGGATGAACCTGGATCCATTTAATAAGTATTCAGATGAAGAAATATGGAAAGCTCTTGAACTGTCTCATTTGAAGAGGTTTGTCAGCAGTCAGCCATCCATGTTGGACCATGAATGCTCAGAAGGTGGAGAAAATCTGAGGTAAGGAATGCTTGGACTAGAAACATACCCCGAGCTTTCATTCAGCCCCAACAGCGAGTAACACCTGAGCACAGGTTTACGCTGTAGTCTGTCGAGTCTGGAATGATTTGGCGCCTATTCCTGTTTCAAGAAAACCACTAAGGCTCAAACATTTGCCTGCTCTTCTGCCTCTGCCATGAATGATCTGATGATTCTTTGCTGCTGGGAGGGATTTCTCCCAAAACAAAATCCTGTCTTAGCAGTAAAGAAAGAAGTCTGAGGATGACAGGGTGTTAGGAATAGGCAGTCCCTTAAACATGGTTTGGTAGGAAGGGAAATGCCATGATAGCACATGTAACTGCTGTGCTGAGTAAGAGTCCTCTGCCTAAACCGACACTTTAGCAGTGTTTATTTTCCATTATTATTTGCAAGACCCATAAGACACAAATGGGGATGATAAAATGCCGTGCTTTGATACGCTGCGTTGGCTCCTGAGACTGGTGTAACCAGATGATGCATGTGATGAATGTTCAGCTCCGTCCTTATCCCGCAGGGATGCTCAGAGGCTGTGTCTGGGGGCGCTTGTAGCAGGGGAGGAAGCGTGGGCTGCCCAGGTAGCAGAGGGTTTTTTGATGGTAGAAAGGACTTACAGGCTCACAACACTTTTTTTCTTTTTTTTTTTTTATACATTTGCGTATGCTCAGTGTTGTTACAACTGTGTGTGTTTCTGAAAACTCGGGCAGAAGCATTGTAATCATTCGTTTCCCTGGCTTTTGTCACAGCGATAGAAAGGTGGCCCTTGGTGGCTCTGTCAGTACGGGGTCAGGCAGTAAGTGAAGGCAAACGCTAAAACTAGCTGGGTAACGCCGCAACGTGCGTTAGCCCCAGGGCTGGCAGAGCAGGCTGTTTGCTAAATACTATATATTTTGCTCGGTAACCGTACCTGGTGAGTGACCCGCTCTAGCGCGAGGGGTTCTGAGCGGCGGAGAGCTGAGGGCAGCGGGGCCTCGTTTGTGAAAGCCCCGTCTCTGTTCGCAGCGTGGGCCAAAGACAGCTCGTCTGCCTGGCGAGAGCGCTGCTTCGCAAGACACGGATCTTGATCCTCGACGAGGCGACGGCGGCGATCGATCTCGAGACGGATGATCTTATCCAGATGACGATTAGGACCCAGTTTGAAGACTGCACGGTGCTGACGATAGCGCACAGGCTGAACACAATTATGGATTACACAAGGTAAAAATCTCTTAATGGTGCATGGCGGGGGTGGGGGGGACTCCCCGGTTTACTGGGGATGTGAAGAGCGCTGAAAAGGGTCTGGTTTGTCTCTGGACAGCCACGCTGATGCTCTTGTCAGGCAGTATGTAAGCAATGATGTTTAGGCCATATAATCCTTGAATATCCAGACCCAACTTTGCTTCTGTTGGCATCAGAAACAGGTTCTGTGCTCACTAACCAGAGCTGCGCAAGAGACGCTGCCCAGCTGCATTAATGGCACTGTCCGCAGGCTTACGCAGCCTTTTTTTAACTAGCAGCTGCTGCAACTTTTTCGTTAACATGGTGTCATATTAATTACTTTAAAATATATTACTATTTACTAAAATATATTACTAAATTACTGTTACTAAGCTTTTATCTCCTTGGCTTTCTGGTACTATATTTTCAATTCAGAACTACCAGTATGACACACAGGGGGTTTTTTTTGTGCTGTGTTTTATTTTCCCCTTATTACCCCAGGGAGATAGTCACTGTCCTGTACCTTTTAAAATCAAACTCGGGGAGAATGTTTATCATCGGTTGTGTTTCAACATGTGAAAATAATTGAGCGAAACAAAGGCAAGGGAAAAATTAGAGCAGTTTTGCTTTGTGATTAAAAAGGGGTATCATGTTTCTTGCGAGGAATTCTCTGACGTATCTTCCCCCCCCACACACGCCTTTTGTTTTGCGCAGGGTTCTTGTTCTAGACAACGGAACCATAGCTGAATTTGATACGCCTGCAAGCCTTATAGCATCAAAGGGTATTTTCTACAGTATGGCCAAAGATGCTGGACTGGCATGAAAAGACGACCCCCTTGGGGGAGTTCGGTTTGGGTTTTTTTTAATATTACTGACTTGCCACAAAAGTGACTTGTGAATGTACTGTAATTTACAGAACAGTTTTTGTAGTAGACTAAACTTGTGATATGTGAACAAAGTATTTTACAATTATAAGGACCAGAAAGTGAATTTTATATTTTTAAATATTTTCTATACACATAAAGTATTTTATTATATGCCTTTTTTTCCGAAAGAATGCCAAACATCCTGCCAAGAAAAAATGTATGTATCGCAGGGCAATATGTACTGTATTCTGGTTTATAATTAGTAAATTATATTAATGGTACAACATACACCTGTTTTGTGTGTTTTCTGCATAAGGATTCACTGGGTTTGAAGTGGAAAGACAGGCCCGGTTAAGCAGTGACTCAGCGGAAGAATAGTGAAATAAAGTGTAATCTCCGAGTGGTTCCGACCTGCTCCTTTCAGCGTTTCCCCCAGGACAAGGCACGGCAGCTGAATGCCATGGCTTTGGGGCTGGGAGCCATCCCGGCTCCTCTGGTCTCCCTGCCCAGGGCAACTTTGGCATTATAAAATTCCTTTTCGGCATAAGAATTAGGAGTAACGTGTATTTAAAACTAAACCTACAGATGGCTTAATATAAATCATTAACTACACCATTTCTGTCAATTCGGCAGACTCCACGTAAGCCTGCAGGGACAGGATTGGCCCAGAAGTATTAGAATTTTGCCATCTCTCTCTTAGGTGTGAAGTCACTGCGAGTAAGTCTCCACTTAAGCTGAACACACGTGCTGACCAGATGTGTATATAATTTATCACGTTCAACACTTAATCACCTCAAATAATGTGTGATTTGTTTTGCAGAAATAAGTATCTACCTTATTATTCATAACCAAGCCTCCTCAGATAAAGGGAGGAGCGTGTGTAAACAGTATTTGCTGCTGGAATCTGATGGAACATCTTTTGCTTTGGTTGTTCACTTTCTCCACCAAGCGCTCCAGAAACCTAACCGGCCGGAAAACGTTCCTATGTTTTTCCATGAGTAAAGTTCAGAAAAAACTTTGCGAAGACAAAAATAATAATTTATTAATTCTTACAAATGATACTTCTTAAATAGAAACAAGAATCTGCAGCTGAGCATTCAGTCGACATTAACATTTCATATAGCAGAGCACAAAGTAATGAATTATTTATCATACACAGTAACGTAATGATTATACACTGATCAGATTGTTAGCAGTGTTAATCGTATCTTCTGTGTATAAACTGCATGAGGTATAAAAATACTCCTCGGAATGCAGACAGCGACCGGCATCTGTGCAAGGTAATCAGCGTAACGAAGTCGTCAGCCCGACAGCGGAGTTTTCTTCCCGCAGGTCTGAGTGGGTGATCCCGGTACCCGCATGGACTGTGCTGGCGGTGAGACAGCCCGTCCTAAACCCCACCTCTCCCTGTGCCAGGGAGCGTGAGGCGAGGAACAACAGGTTTGTTAGTCCTTCACAGAGAAGTTAATACACCACCAGCAATTTGGTATAGAAATAGGTATTGCCAATGACTCGGACCACGTTTGACCTCCAGCGCTTTTCAGAAGAGGGTATTTTTGTTGTGACAAAAATGCTCTACTGTTAGCCTTAGGAGACTGAGCTGCAGTCTTGTTAATTGGCACACAGGAAATTTGTGTCTTTGCACGGATCTGCGCCTCCAGGGGAACGCTGGACGTCCGAGTACAAGGCAGGGTGGGAGAGGGCTCCCTCTTGTGTGCTCAGTCACTCCTGCTGAAGCTGCTTCCCTTTGCTCAAAGCACTAGTCACTGGATGAGAAAGAGAGAGCGGGGTAAATTTGGGACCAGTTCCCGTTGTACGAGCTGTAATGAAGGGGACTGCCCTGGCTGCGAGGGAAGAATGAACTTCTCTACCCGCCGCAGCCTCTGAGAAAGGCCACGGGGCTGCGGTGGAGCCCCAACGCCGCTGAGCGGAAGGCACCTGGAGCGGCAAGAGCTCACGATGTTCTCGCCTCCGCGTTGTCTCCGGCTAGTTTGGGTGCTCCCTGCTCAGCGCTGCTGCTATGGATCCCGTTTACAGGGCCGCGCACACCCTGCACAGCTAACCGGGGCTGGAAAGCCTTCGACAAGAAGGCGCTCAAACCCTTTGGCTGCTCTAGCTTCCAAAGAAACTGGCGGGAAGACGAAGAAACAGAGGGGAAATTCGGTCCTGTTTTGTATGGTCTGGTTGCCAGTTAACATCTCATACTTTAGTTCCTTCATCTAATTCATAGCACACGCTTCTACAGTTGGGCCACCAGAACAGAACTCCGCCTCAAATGCAAATGACTGAGTAAATACTAAAATCCTAAAAAAATTACATAAAATCCAGCTCTTAAATACTTTTCAATTTATTTATTCCAGAATTTCATAGCAAAGTAGTCTAACTCTGACTTTTAAGTAACAGAAAAAAACAATTTTTTTTCAGTAAACAACATGGGTAAACACAAGTCATTGGGGGGGACAAAAAAGAAAATACATTGCATAGGAACATCAGGATTTAGTATCAGCCCAGAAAACCCGGGGCTTTTCACTAGTTTCTTTTTACACAGGCAACTTTAAAGGTTCAAGAGGCAATCTTTCTCAGGAATGTAGAGGTAAAAGGCAAATAAAATTACAAAATTACAATTTTTGTGCTTTTAAAGGGGGAAATTAAAGCAGCATTGGAGAACTGTGTTGTCCATATAGTGACAAAAATAGTATTTTAAATTGCATATGTCAATACTATATATTGGCAGACAAGAATAAAAGGGATTTTGGTTCAAAGCACGCTTATGATTCGGATAATTACTGTCACTTTTTATTTTCAACCTGAGAAATAGGGAAAAGTGTAAACAGGGATTAAGAAATCACAGGTAGTAAGTCACTTGACAGTATTTAAACTAGACATAGTTTTGTGCTTCTTCCACAAATTTTAACCCTTCTGTTTTTTTTTCCTTCTAAATAAGATATGACTGAAAATACACGATCTAAAAAGTGAAGGTTAATGGTAATGGACTCAGTACAAATATTAAATGGGTTTCATGGCAGGTTCTTTAGCTTGAGTACCTCTGCTATTTTATAGCGAAACAAATTATTAGAACAGTTTAAGGTAAGCCTTTCCCTGAGAGCTGCTAACTCTGCAGTATTTCAAGATTATCTTTTTGTGAGGAAAAGTGTTTCATTAACAGGTACGTCTACCAATAATTCCTTCGCATTACGCTACTCTCGTATCAGACTCATTACTCTTAGATTAACTAGAGGCTGTAACTCTGCACAACAACTTTAGTTTATTTCAAGGTTAACAAAATAGATTATTTTTTTACATCGTTAGCCCTTATAGTGCTGTATTTCAAACGTAATTTTAAAATGAGAGATAGGAATATTTTGTTTTATTCTTTCAACAATTAATACGTAAGTTCTGATGCCTTCTTGTTATAACCACTCCGTTCAGAAAGTGTTGGGACTCTGAAAAGTAAGTTTTTGTCGCTTACTGTTAGAACAAGCTCCAGTTCTTGGAAATCCTGTAGCCTTGCGACGTCTTTGTCCTTGAAATAAACACAGTAAGTTGTTAGGTGATAAACCGTCTGTTCAATTTCGCAGAGGTAAGTTTAAAAATAATAGGCTCGTACTAACACAAGGTATGTATGTGTCTCTAAATACGACAATTCTTTACAGTAAACTGGAAAGCAGACATCCTGTTGCATATTATATTTATTCTGGGATCCTATTCAGCTACTCACTCAAGTCTATTTTTAGAAGGAATGCAACAGTGATGGCGAGCGAAAGCGATTAGTGGAATTACACTTGTCAAGATCTACTGCATGCCACCCCCAACTCTTCTTTTTTTTTTTTTTCCCCCCTCTGGGTAATTCTTAGAAGCGCGTGAATCGATTCTTGCATCTGCCCGAGAGGGTCCCGCGTGCAGGTTCCTCTGGAGCGGCCCCACCGCGGAGTGGCTTCGGCAGGGTCTGCGGAGAGCCACGGGAGACACCTTCCCCCGGTACAGCCTGGCGCCCGGGGCCCCTCGGCAGCAGCGCTCTGCCGCTACACAGCATTAAAGAGAATTAGCTTTGTATCACCTCAAGGAACAATAAGTGTCCCGCAGTCCTACCCAGAGGGCCTGAAGTAATTAGAGCTGGAAATAAAACCAGTCCTTTCAACAGCAACCGAAGCTGGCAAGTGACAGAGTTGCTTATGCTTTGTTGGTTTTTTTTTTTTTTTCCATTTCCCGACTAACAAAGAATAAGTCATCTTATGGTCAGGGAAGATGCAGTACAGTGAAATCTATTAATCTAGTACTAATCAGATCAGCTCCACGACTGACGCCAACAATGCTCTAGAGGGATTTGAGAGTGACAGAAAGGTCAGCGATGAATCAGTAAAAGAGGTCAGCGGGTCCCTTTTCTCTTTGCAGCACAGGCAAATGTCACTGAAGTGAAAAGACAGTGACATTCAGAGACCCGCACTCGCCATCGTTCTGAAACACCTTTCTGTGTTCGGAAGGGACTGCGTACGGTCCTTACCGAACTGGCAAAGCTCAGCTGAGTACTGCAGGCCTTCGAAACACACATCACAGTGGTGTGGTATTGCACCGAATATAAGAATGGAGCAGAGAAATCCAGATATTAATTGGGCTCAACACCAAATATTTATGAAAGGAAATGATCGAGAAACTTGAGAACCTTTTTACTAAAAAAAGACCAACAAACAACTGCTGAGTGCTGGAAGTTGAAGGGAGGTTTTTTGGTTTGGGGTTTTTTTTGCGATGTGGGCCTACGCAGGTGACCAACACATTATTCCTTTTTAACGGTAACCTAAAAATCTTTTTTGTAAGTTACTGCATTTCAAAATTTAGAGTTCTTACCTTTCTTAACATTGTATTTGGTAATTTTCTGATCTTCTGTACGTGTTCAGGGTTAACGCCCAGCTCACGGCAACTCACTCGGAGCAGTTCCTTGTAGGTCAGTTCTTGTCTGTCCAGTTCAATTTCAATGAAGTCATTTTCTCTAAGATTAGGGTTTTGTACTCTAACTTTAAGCACCAGTTCTATTAGAAACAAAAAGGTACATTAATAGGCAGATGTATAAAGGAATTGGAAAGCATGTCTCTATACTAACTTCCAAACACTTCTATGTTCTGTTGACTTTGTGTCATTTGTAACAAGAGAAGAATGCTGAGAAAGCAAACGGCTGCACTTGTGTGACGACAATTTTCATTAGATTTGTTTTTATCAGCCTATATGAAAAAATCATTACATGCAAGACCCTCTGGATGAACGCTCATCTTCACTGGATTTAAGCTAACTTAAAAGCAGGTTATACCGGTTAGCAATTATTTCCTGAGCAATCCAAGATTGCTTTTATTGTTTTCTGATTCTTTTGGGCATCAGTTAACTTCTCATTGCTAATTCACGGCATGAGAACACCTGTTATTTCAAGAATGAAATTCTGAACTGAAATCCCAGATTTCCCTCTTTGGGCAGGCACTATTTCCCTGCAGAAATGGCGGATGACGTAACGGTTCACCTCCAGACTCAGGCCTGCGGACTGAGCCGTGTGAGGTTCCCCAGAGCTCACTGGCTGCACACACGCTCTTTATTTGAAGCTTGGAGTGTGCTATTCAGAGAATTCGATTACCCTGGTGTCTGTATGCATTTATAGCATTTGAGACAAATAGCAAATGTTTTCATCAATATTTTAATAACACTTCCAGCAGAAGCAGGATATCTGCCTCTCTAATTCCTTTCAAACGTTTCCTGAACGCCTCAGCATGGGAACCTGAAAATCCCTCGCAGCGCTGTGAACACCTGTAACCTCGACCAGTCTGTTTTCACTGTCCACGATGAGAGAAGTTCTAAGACAAAGCGAGAAGAGCCTTTCGCTGTTACCTTGCATATTAAGTGGGAAAGCTCCTGTGAAGAAAACAGGCTGAAATGCCGGCAGGGGCCCCGCACAGGAGCCGTTCTCTTGCGGAGGTACTGGCTGATTCGATCCAGCCGGCGAAGGGGGACCCCTGCTCCAAGGCACGGCTCCCTGGTAAAGGGGACCTCTCTGAAGGACGGGCGTCACGCCTGGTGGCAGCGATGGCATGTCACCCTTCCCAGCCGCCTCGGGAGCAGCAGTCCCGCGCTGTAACGCTGCACGTGGGCAAGTCTCCGCGTCCGGTAAGGAAGGAGAGTCGGTACCTTGCGGTTCCGAGTGTGAGAGACTCCCGTTCACGGAGGGATCTGGAATACTGCTGCTCATGGCGTTATAGAGGTACGGGAAAGGTGGGTTAGCCAAGTAATTAGGGATGATGGGCAGATCTGAATCTTTCGCTAAGTCTGAGAGTTCAGCATCTTCCACTGTAAAACAAAAGAAAAGAACATTGTCTGAGACTGATTTGAGGGAAAAAAAGAAGTATTGCTATTGCACTGTGGGGGCTTCTTTTTTTTCCACCTTTTTTCTTTTTTTTAATAGGGAGGGAGTGGAGTATTAGAAGCGCTACGCCTTTTTCCTACAGTAAACAGAACTGTGCTCAGGTGTTGCAATACAGTAAACACCAAAGCAGAGGCTGATTCCAGTAATTCTGAGGGTGCCGTTTCCTTCTAAACGCCGCAATGCTCTTGTTTTTTCGTTTGTTTTGTTTTAATCCGTAGCCAGCACGTTGTAACATGGTCTCTGGTGGTATAACGCTGTCGTCTTCATAATGTATAAGGCAGTGAAAAACAAAGGGTAATATGTTGTTCGATATTAAGGCAGGGGATAAAGGGAAAAGAACATGCAGTACTGGGAGAGCTGAAACATTACCAATTCAACAGCTGGGAGACAATGATGAAAACAAAAACAGACAAGGGAATACAAAGGGGAGGGAAGAGGTTGTTAATCGACCACATTTCAGATTACTTACCACCTCTAGCAGCAAAGCCTGCTCCGCTCCACCAGTTACAAAACATGATAAAAATGCTCTACTGATGTCCTTTAATGAGCTGTTTCTCTGGGCTGCTAATTTTCCATTTATTCAACACAGTGTCTAAGCTCCCCAGAACATCAGGAAAATGCTCATATAAAGGCTTCATACAAATTTGAGAGATTCTTTCCTGTTGTCCTGTTGAAAACAGGAAGCTGCATCTGTCACTGGTTTAATCATGGCATTTTTCAAACTAGTTTTTCTAATTTCCCAGTGCTTAGGAAAAAAGTTTGGCTGGCTGGATATGGGATTTGTTGGTAACCCTCTTTTCTTAAACTTTGATTTCTTACCCGGTAAACGCCCTAGAAATCAAATCACAGTTATTACTAAAACCCGAACACGGGATCTTCACGTGCAAAATAAAAATTGGAACGTACGTTTAGACATAAACCACCTTTTACTACAGATGACAGTATCGCATAGCCAATAGGTTTACCTCCCAACATCTTCCGTATCTCTCTCTTTGACGTTAACTGGGCCGGGCTCTCTCCTTTCTTGGTGAGGATCTCCTTGTCGGCGCCGGCGTGCAGCAGGTAAGCCACCACGGGCGCATGGTTCCGTTTACACGCCCAGTGCAAACAGGTCCTGCACACGGGAAACGTTAACATGGTTTGAAATCCTAAATTACGGCAGATCGGTTTCCCCTCATTTTTGCTGCCTGTGAGAAGAACAAGACCTAATGCATGTCTTAACATAAAAAAGGTTTCAATTGCAATCTTCCTCGGTAATTGACACTGGTTTTGGAGCCTGCAGTGACACCTGCTGATGTAGTTTTCCCTTGCTCTAATGCTCTTGATACCACCTTACCCGAGGAGTATTTTTGAAGTTCAAGATCTTTTCAATTTCTCATTTATTAGGTACTAACTTTTCTGGAAAAAGAAATATAAAAAGGAGGCTCATGTATTCTATTTTAATCTTTGAAAGAATAAGTTGTACTTAGAATACTTGTGTGTGTGTGTGTGAGCTAATAGGAATACTTTCCTAGGATGCTATTTTTACTCTTTAATTAATGCTGTCAGCACGATGACTTGCACTTTTTGGGAAGTAATGATGTTTAAACTATTGTAAGCGTAGTTTCTAAGCACAGTTCTTCGCCCAGTTGCTATTCGCTGCACCAGCAGTTCCCAAGCTTGGATCTGCAGGCAACTAGTTTTCTGCGATCTGTAACTGAGGCACAGAACTAATCACTTTTCTGGTTTTTTAAATTATTATTTGCAGTTGCTGACCTAGAGAGAGACCTAGTGAAGAAACATCCTAAAAGCTACTGAGCTTAGTTAGCGCTCAGTATTAGGGACTTAGACTCACACATTATAACTCTTTTTACAGTCTCACCGTTCTCCCCTGTCCCAGGTTCTAGTGATGTTTGATCTTTCTCTAGCTTTTATATTTTAATTCTCTAGCTCCAGCTGAAGGAAACTCTTCAGAAAAAATAAACACACCTAACCCTTTTCCAAGTTTATTTATGTATTTATATACAATTAAATAAACTAAAGCAGAGATAAATAATAAACTTATAAGGGAATAAAGTTTCAGTTGAAAGTCCAGCTCCAAAAAAGTATTTTCCACTTGGGCTTTTTGCCAGCAATATTGTAAAACCCTGTATTGTCTCTCCGAGGCTGGGCTGTGCATTTCAGCTAGAAAGTGCCATTTTTAAATGAGAGAGAATAATTTTGTCAGCAGAAAGTATTCCTGAATTTTTAACACCGAAGATCCCACAGAATCTGAGACACGAATCCATGAAACAGACCAGGTTTCTTTAGTTTTTCTGTGCAGCGTTTTCTGGAATTTTCACACATAATCTCCTTGTGAAATGCGCGTGAACGGCCTGCATGAATTCAGAAGTAGCGCACGGCCAAGTCATAAACCAGTTTGGACCAAAGTGGTGGGAAAAAGCGCAGACAGTGCGGCCGTGTTCGCTTTGAGCGCAAAACCTGCAGGTTTGGTCTGTACAGAAGGTCCGGAAGCCTCAACAGCATCGGCTTCATTTTGGGATCCATCCTGACCCTTCCCCGTGGTCTCACGGGGAGAGGTACCACCTACCCACGGACCTGACAGGCATCAAAGCGTAAGTAAGTACTCGGCACCTCTAGCATCACAGACACTGAGAAACTCATTGGAGAAATTAAAATTCTACAAGCAAACTTAAATAACAGCAAAGATCCATTTATTGCCACTGTTAAAAACGACCAGGTCGTTATTTTTTAAAATTATATTTTACGACATTTTCTTTCATCAGTTCAAGTTTTAGATACAAGCTCATTTTGATGACAAGCACTAAAATAATTCGACCTCTTATGAATCAGTTATCTTCAATTTTTACAAGTTCTAATTTTAATCACCACAACTTGAACCACAAGCTGCAAGTGTCCCACGCTTCTCAAAACTGCTGATCAAGCTTTTAGCTTTAAAAGTCTAGCTCCTTTCCTAATTTTATTCTTCTATTTTTAATTGCAACTTCCAGCACAATACAGCACAGTAAATACAGGCTGAACTGATGGAAAACGGTGTCCAAAAATGCCTGAGCATTCCCTGTAAATCCTGCTTCAAGTAACATTTTGTGTGTATGTTCGTGCATAGAGTCCCACTTGTACAAGTGTCTATTACAGAAAAGTTTCGGGTTTAGTGTCGCCAGGTGGTATCTGAATGAAACATCAAAACCGAAGTGTTTATTTATATCCCTGAAACAGCCTGCAAGTTCCCTGCTTGAAAGGGAAAGTCATTTTCAAACCTGATTTGGGAGTTAATAAAAAATACTTCTGGTTAGACATGAACGCGTGCTGGCAAGCCGAGGCTCGCGTTTTGACTGCCCATGCTGTCTCAGGCTGCCAGCGTGCCCTTCCGAAAAAAGAAAAGCAATATAAAGTAACAACACAGTGACCTGGAGAAGCGGCAAACAGCGCCGGGTCCAAGCAGGAGGCGGGAAGGCTTTTTTTGTAACAGTGGTTTTTAGCTGCATCACCGTTTTCTCCTCTTTAGAACAGGGATACGCATCTGTCTGGGTGCGTATGCCATCCCTGGAGGGGTTCAAGGCCAGGCTGGACGGGGCTCGGAGCAACCCGGGCTGGTGGGAGGTGTCCCTGCCCAGGGCAGGGGGTGGCATTGGGTGGGCTTTAAGGTCCCTTCCAACTCCAGCCATTCCATGGTTCTACGATCTACACAGAGGAGCACCTGACAGCAGATCGAGCTTTGAATTTCCGTTTTAAATTCAAACCGATTGGTCTCGCACGCGGAAGAGCGGGCCCGCGGCAGCGCCGGCTCTGCCCCGCCTGAGGAGGGCCCCCCCCC
>VYZM01017825.1:51421-73806 GCA_013398915.1 Dromas ardeola | reverse complement strand
GATTGTGGAATTCTGTTTTTCTGAAGGCCGTTGGCTTGCACGAAGGGAGATGAGGCAGATGTTAGTAGTTTGGGAGACAAGTGTTTTTGGATCTCTTCCTGAGTGTGGTGTTGGAGAAAGCAGCAGAAGGGTACAGACATTCTGACTTAACTATTTGGATGTCGTAGCACAAGGAAGAACCGTAAGACTTTTGAAACTGAGGATTTTGCTAAGAAAAGCTTGATTCCTTTTGTACTTTCTCAGTCAAAGGGAGTTCCAAAGCTCCTGGGGGGAACTAACCTAAACAGTACTATTGTTTAGTAGTACTAATGTATTTTTTGTTAATGTGGTGATTCATTAATTTTCTGCAAACAAGACTTTATATTATTGTGGAGTGCGGTTTCTCCCCAGGTGTGGTTGAGCTTTAGTGAATGATGACTTTTAGTGACATCCATCATAGCGTATATAAGTAATCGTAGTTATTTCCCAAAAAATCAATCGTAGTTAGAAAGTCCCTGTAGCTGCTTCTTTGGGAGAGATGAACGCTCTGCTGAAACACTTTTTTTTCCTTATTTTCCTTTTTCATCGTATATTTTTGTGAGTTACGGTATATGTTAAAGTGTCACAGTTACAATAGTTAATTTATTACCTGTGTGATAGGAATTTCTGTGGTTCAAGCTGTGAAAAGCATTTAGCTCTCCCCCCCCCATTTGCATTTTCTTGGGATGTTGCTAAATTGGGAGGAGGGAGAAATGCTTGCTTTTGGCTGTTCTAAATTGCATCTGAATCACAGAGGTGGGAATTTCATGCTTTCAAACAAGAGTTATGTCATTTTAAGGATGGCTAATACATGTTTTAATTTGTCTCGGAATGCATGAGATAAGGACAAATGCCTGTCTTGCCTTAGACTGTGCAAGTGCAAGGAACTCACCACCCCTCACACCTCACCCCTTCCGAAAAACACTGGTATATAGGTAAGCTGTGCACGTCAGGAGGAAATAGTGAGTTCAGGAAGTTTTTATGACCTTCTTAATGTTTTTGTAGACTTTTCTTACTAACAAAATATCATTATTCAATTGGGTGTTCAATTATATCTTTTCTTTTGCTTCTGAACTCAAAATAAGGAGGAGTTGTCCAGCTTTGGAAATAAGAAGTAAATGGCTTGAGCCGTGTTGGTCCAGGTAGAACATATAATGGGATTGTTTTGGTTTATTTCTTAAGGTGAGAAAAATAGCCTCCCCCCATCAGGTTCAGATCACTTTCTTCATTTTCAAATGAGCACATTTTTCAGTTTTAGGCTGTAGAGATTGACTATAACTGTGGGAATCTGTCTCTAAGCTGCTGTTCAGTTTTGTTATTTCAGAAACAGGGCCTTGTCTCTTCTTCCCAGTCCTCCTTTGGCAGTTTAGAAAGTGGAGAGCTGTCCTGTATCTGAGGCCAGTGGGAAATTTACAGGCTTAGGGTTGAGCCTTTCAGTCTTGCAGGAACTGCTGCTGTTTGCTCTGCTCCTGCTTTTATTTATGAAGTTTATAGGACCATAATTAGAATCATAGAATCATAGGGTTGGAAGGGACCTCTGGAGATCATCTAGTCCAACCCCCCTGCCAGAGCAGGGTCACCTTAGAGCAGGTTGCACAGGAACGCGTCCAGGCGGGTTTTGAATGTCTCCAGAGATGGAGACTCCACCACCTCTCTGGGCAGCCCGTTCCAGTGCTCTGCCACCCTCAAAGTAAAGAAGTTCCTCCTCATGTTTAGGTGGAACTTCCTATACTCAAGTTTGTGCCCATTACCTCTTGTCCTGTCACTGGGCACCACTGAAAAGAGCCTGGCCCCATTCTCCTGACACCCACCCTTTAGATATTTATAAGCATTAATAAGGTCACCCCTCAGCCGTCTCTTTTCCACACTAAACAGACCCAAATCCCTCAGTCTTTCTCCATAAGACAGGTGTTCCAGTCCCCTAATCATCTTGGTAGCCCATTGCTGCTCCCTCTCCAGCAGTTCCCTGTCCTTCTTGAGCTGGGGAGCCCAGAACTGGACACAGTACTCCAGATGCGGCCTCACCAAGGCAGAGCAGAAGGGGAGGATGACCTCCCTCGACCCGCTGGCCACACTCTTCTTGATGCACCCCAGGGTGCCATTGGCCTTCTTGGCCACAAGGGCCAAAGGCCAAGGGCAATTAAATGCTACCTCTCTGAAAGGAATATTTTCATAGATTCCTATAGTCAACTGCCAAGTTAATAAAAAAAATTTATCGCTGTTAAAACATAAAGATGTGTTTCAGTTTCACTTCCTGCATTACCTAAAGATTAAATTTGCAATGGTGACATGCTTTAGAAGACAGGAAATGCAGATAAGGTTCAAATAATAACATTAATTTATCTGCTTGACTGCTGTTTTGCTTTTCAGATGAAATGCGTGTGCTAATGTCATCTCTTGTAAAATTAGACATATATCAACATGCAGCCTTTTGAATTTAAGCATGTTGGTATGTACTCATACCAAAGTTTAGGAGTTTGTGTTTAATTTCATCGGTTTTAGATATGGAAGGTTATCAAAACAAGCTCATCTCTATTTTCTTTATAATTTGTAAATTGCACCTAGCTAGCTATCAAAAACTGTATGGAAGATGCAATGACATAGGAGTAGGTTTTTTTGAAGGTGTGTAAGCGGAGTGTGTGGTAGCTTAGCATTTATTTGCAGTTTTAATGAAACTCATTGATTGTGTATTGTAAAGCCTTTACCAGAGCTTAAGTTCTTACTTTAAAACTTTGACATCATTAAAGCCTTTAATCTTAAAAAATTGAAATCCCAATTGCTGTCTATTTCAGTATTGCAGCAGGTCCTTAAATGATCAATTCTAGTTTGGGGATAAAGGCTTTCTGTTTTGTTTGCAGGAGGAAATTATTAGTATCATATATTTTAGTCTTTCTGTTGACTGTCATATCCATATACAAAGTATATTTCTGGAACGGTAACTTTATTGATTCACGCATTCTTGCTTTAATATGCTGCCTATACAAAACCAAGTTCATGTGGAAACAGGAATTTTGTAAGAGTTCTGAGGCTATTCTGTAGCACAAGAAAGCCCAGCATTGACTGCCCGTGCTTCGTAAAGGGCTTTGAGATTGTGATGGTTCCTTCAAGGTAAATTCAGCTTTTTCAGAAAGTGGGGAGGAGGGAAGAGCTGTTATGGACAAATGACTGTGAGCAATTGTCTGTCATAGGAGTGCTGTTTCTCAAAATGTAGGTTCTGTATTTTAAATATTATTTGATGGTATTAGCTATTTATGATCTCTTACACTTTTACTTTTTTAATGCCAAAGACCTAAATTGGTTTTCATCCAGATAGAATCTCAAAACTTAATCCTCCAGGGGGTGAGGACTTAAATGTAACTTGTTTTGGAAGAATATTAGTAATGGCAGGTTATCTGTAAGGTGGGGTTTGGGAGAAGGGCTTATGTTTGTTTGGTTTTTGGGTGGATGGGCATTGCTCATAAAATGTCTGATGCGTATGAACTTTAATGGTGTGAAAGAACTCATCTATATGAAGGAATTTTGTAGGTTTTGATGTATAAGCCACAACCTGCTGGATTTTACTCTCAGCCTTTTTACTGGGAATTGTCTGCCTAAAGGAATTTGCCTACATAATTGTTTATTACAGTTATACTGGTACTTCTCCATCAGTAAATAATTTCTTGCAGAAGAGGAACATGTTAGTTTAGAAGTATTAATGATACAGAGCTGTCAATAGTTTCTTCGTATAGGAAAGCTTTGAATTAGTTCACAAACTGGAAGCCAGTCTTCTTGTCAGCTTCATCAACTTTGAGGTGACAGATATGACTTGCCCACCTCCAGGAGATTTCAAAGATTAGTGAATTTGAGATGAAGAAGTGGCAAGTTCCAAGGGTCTGTCTGTATTTGTCCCAGTGCCTTGTCGAAATGGGAGACCATAAGGGCTTTGAGGCACAAGCTACGGCGATTCCTGCTGCAGTAGTTTGACAGTAGCATTCCTCTCTGTTCCACCTTCTTGGTAGCGGAGTCATCACAACAATTTGGCAAAAAGGAATAAGTGCTTGTTATCTGTACAGGTAAATATCCATACTAAACTGCCTGTTGCTTTCTTTCTGGAAACATGGAATGTATTTCCATATTACTTCTAACTTCTGTTAAGTACAGCACTCTGATAAGCATATCACCTCTGTTTCAGTCGTTTAATGGCTCTGTGATGCTTCAGCCATTTCTTGGCCCCTTCTATCTTTGCTCATCATTGATTACTTAAGACCAACTGTAAGTGCAGCTGACTGGCATCTACAGCCTGTCAAAGGCAGATGTACCACATGGTGAAGCTAAGCCAGAATGATAACTTTCAAGATAGCTGCAAGATTCTCTCAAGTAATGTTTTTCTGTTGAAGCAAAAACAGATGAAAAGCATAATGAAATAGGTATTAGAAAGGGAGAAAATTGTTACAGACATGCTAGTCTGAACCACTCTAATGTAAGTATTTCTCTGCAGGCTTCCTATTGGGAGAGAACGTCAAGGAATTCACTAGGTACCATAGCATCCAAAGCTAGTTAGTAGAAAATTAATGCAGCTTTTCAGTGTGTGTGGCTTTTTATTGATGTTGTTTTTTAAACTATATGAATAATTAATACAGTGTGTGGCGTATGTTTAAGCTGCATATTTTAGTATTGGTCACTACAGTTTTTGGCTGTAACTATCAACTTGTAAGAAGAAGCTTTTCCTGGCAGTGCTGCTTCATGAAGTTGTGGCTGCCCCGTTCCTGGAGGTGTTCAAGGCCAGGCTGGACGGGACTTTGAGCAACCTGGTATAGTGGGAGGTGTCCCTGCCCAGGGCAGGGGGATGGAACTAGATGGTCTTCAAGGTCCCTTCCAACCCAAACCATTCTATAATTCTATGATAAAATATTTTTAATTATTTCTCGTGTTGTTCTGGGGTGTTTTTTTTTCTTCATTGTACTTCTGCCTCTTGTAGCTTTTCCTTTGCTCCTTTTGTTGCTACTTGTTTCGAAACTGTTAAAGACCAGTTTCCGTAATTTTTGAGCTGGTAGAAGACATTCTACAATTCTTTTTTACAGCATAGTACAGTCAGACCATTATTATTATGCTCTCAGTGTCTTAGGAAATTGTCTCATCCATCCTTGGATTTTTTTTGGGGAAATGCCTTTTCACCGACCCTAATACTTGGATATGAGGATGAGAAAATGCAGGAGGAGGAGAACAGAGAGAGACGTATTTATATTCACTAGTACAAGAGCTTATCCCAGAAACTGCTCCCTTGAAACAACTTGGTACTGAAACAAGGGATGTTGCAGCTTTCAGAGAAGAGAGCAGATTCTGAAACCAGATTTTGTCCAGTAACTTTCTTCTTGCTTCTTGAGAAGAAAAAAAAAACCGTGATTTTGCGTGGTGTTTTCTTAACTATTCTTGATAAATTGCTTCAGATAGTTGCCACAGTGTCTTAACCTGGATCACGAGAGAAGTATTCAGATTATATAACAAAAGATATTTTTTGTTTTGTTTTTCACATCCATGGCTTGTTAGTAGAAAGCTTCATTGTTTTTCTGTGTAATTTGTAAGGCAGTCAGTCCAGTTTTAACTTCCGTAGTCCAGCAGTTAGCATGGTAAAATAAATGACTGATCTAATTTGATCAACTGGTGACACAGGCGTTTCAGTGAGGTTGGTGTCGGGTAGGTTTTGGGTCTCTTTCCTGACCCCCGTTTGTTAAAATACTTCAAAATGTATCTTAGGAAATAATATGTCGCAAATCTTTGTCCACAGCATGTATGAAAGTATTAGAACTGGGCTGCAATACACAGTAGCAATTATTAGATTTGCCAAATATTAGAAACTGGTGTATCATAAAAGAGATGTTAGAAGAATGTCTGGGCTAGTCTTGCATTGACAATTAATGGTAGTCACATCCAGGGGAAGGGTCTATTGAAGAATTAATTATTTAAGGTTGCTTATGAAGTTAGGGGTGAAAGTATTTCTGATTTTATCTTTTTTTTGGCTGTTCTCATGGATAGACAGGAGATACTTCTGAGTATGAACTTTAAGAACTGACCAACTTGACTAGCTAAGCCCATGCTCATGGGTGAAGGTGAATAATCTTTTTAACAAAAGATGATTTTATCCCATCATATGTTAAGTATTTAGTGGCTAGACCGACAAGTTCGGGTTTTTTCCTAACTTTATGGTGGTATTTTTCTGTTATAAAAAAGAACCTGACTTGCTAATATAAAAATAGGCTATGTAGACATAAAACAAACCATTTTTTTTAATTGGCAGGAAAACAGGTTAAAATGAATGTCTTCTGTGTCTGCCTTAAGAGATATACAGTGTCTCTGCATATCATTCTTAAAGTAGGGATTTTTAAAAGCATTGCAGTGGGGAAGCTTTTGGATAGTTATCATGTGTGTTTTTAAGTCTCTTAATTGACGTCAGAATCCTTGAGGCAGTACCTTATGTTTCAATGCTGATGGCTCCTGTTCTCCAAGCCGTTGAAGAAACAGAGGCTGAACACAAAGCCCTTACAGACAAGCTGAGAGGACCTTGCTTTCATGCTCCCATGGCAGATTTTCTTGCCCCTTGTAGGTTTTTGTGGTTAAGGAATTTCAGAGAAACTTTTTTCATAGGCCAATCTGATTTAATTCCTTCAGAAATATCAAATACTATATTATATTTACAAATAGGTGGCACTTTCCTGTAAAATGAAGAAATACTATTATTGGAATGGAAAGTAAGATTTTTGGTGTTTTGTCTTAAGATGCACCTTGTAGCACTTGCTGTTACGAAGTAACACAAAGGTAGAGGATGTATGTGTGTGTTTCAGAAATTTTGCAGTGTACAAAGGGGATTTTTACACTGTATTTTAGAAAATAAAAACAATTACCTAAAATTGCTAATTCATGAGGAAAAAAAATGATGCCTGTTTCTTTCTTCTCTGTCAGGTTTGTAAATACTACCTTTGTGGCTTTTGCCCAGCTGAATTATTTACAAATACCCGTTCCGATTTAGGTAAGTCTGTAAGTCTTGTCATTTTTATTTGCTTACATGTAATTACAATTGAACTGTTGTTTGCAAACTACATTTTCATTGTTTAATGCTCTGTCAAAACCCTCTGAAAACAGGCTTTTTTTTTTGTTTTTAAGGATTGCTGGTGACATAGTATGTTAAGAGCAATATTTATTCCAGATCCTACTTCCTCTAAGTGAAAGTACTTTTTAATTTTTTTTTTTTCTTACGGTGTAAGCTAAATTATTGGGTGTGGGGCAGTTGGTTTTCTCCTCCTGAAGTGTTGGCTTCTTGTTTGATCCATCCCCTCCCCCCCATCTGGGCAGGGTTTTAAATTATTTTTGTGTGAGTGTACATTTTTGAGCTGCTTCACTTTAGAGACTCATTTACTGCAATAGTTATTACTGCAGGCCATCTCTACATTACTAGTAGCTTTCAAGCAATGGTATGCGGACGACATGTAGTTTGGAGATGGTAACTAGGAAAAACAGGGTTCTTGCCTTAGCATTAATTTCCAAGTCCATTGAAGAGTTTGATAGACTGGGGAAGGTGCGGAATTTTAACATGACTACCGTCATGAATTCAGGCTGAGTTTATGTGAACCTCTTGAGTTTATTGTGAAGATGAATGTTTTAAGTAGCCATTTTTTTATTACAAAGAACACTGTCTGGAGCTTTGAAAGTGCTGCTGCTTGAAAATTACCCTTTATATGTCATATTACCCTTTATATGTCATTTTACCCTTGTTTGGTTTTTTGGTTTGGGTTTTTTTTTTTTTATGGCCCCAGATGTTTAAGGTATTATGTTGTTTGTGCAGCTTTACCAATGTAGAACTTGATCTGGAAATTCTATTTTATATGAAGGCTTTATCTGTCATTCAGGATCTCCTTTGGTATTATAATTACTAAACCACATTGGCATTCTTTTTTGCTTTAATGTGTCTTTCAAACTCCAAGCAAAGGAAGCAGAAAGGCAGGCATTAAAGTCCCTGGGAAGTGTTTATAGCTCTGTTCTGTCATGGTGCACAAACAAATGCTGACGTAGTGTGAATACGGCATCCAAGAATGCAAGCTTAAACATTTTGTGTGGTCTTTTTAGGTCCTTGTGAAAAAATTCATGATGAAAATCTACGCAAACAGTAAGTATGCTAGTTGATACATTGATGCAAATAGTGGTACTAGTATGCCTGAAATCTTTAAAAAGCAGCCCAACCACAAGAAACTAATTGCTTTTTTATTTATGTAAACATTTATTGAAATGTGTAGCATTTTCTTACCTTGAGCAAGAATTTATAACGTTGCAGGTTTTGTTGTTTATTTTTCTTATATTATGGAGTGACATGAGCTTTCATTTTTAAAATATTTTACAGGTATGAGAAGAGCTCTCGTTTTATGAAAGTGGGCTATGAAAGAGACTTCTTACGCTATTTACAAAGCTTACTTGCAGAAGTAGAACGCAGGATTCGAAGAGGCCATGCTCGTTTGGCGCTGTCACAGAATCAACAGTCTTCTGGGGTGAGTCTGGAAGAACCATTGAGGCAATTTTTCCTCTAGATAGCATCTTCATGTTCTTTTTATCTTGTCGCTTTGAGTAAAATACATTGTTTTCCAGAAGATTCCCATTAGATAAGTCTCTTCATCTGTTAGCCAGCAGACTGCATTTAGGCCTGATGGACAAGCCAAGTGGCTCCACAGTCAACAAGAGTCCCTCTCTGTTCTCCTCGTCTCTGTTTCCTCAGAATCAGTATCTGTTCTCCGCCCTGTCAAGTGTTGCCTTTATCCTGTTAACCTCAGTTTACCTTCTCTCCCTTAGTTGCATATTCTTCCCTCCCTCCACTGGGAAGCTATTTCATGGTGATATCACTGAAGTGGGCCAAGTACTGGGACTTTGAGCAGCTGACGGAGCTAAATCCCTCCATCAGATGCCACACTTAGGCAGTAGCCTCTTTCTGCTCCAGCATCACCATTGGCAGGCAATGATGGAATCATGAAAGTTTGAGAAAAAAATAGTTCTGTGCAACTTTTCTCAGTTCCAGGCTGTATACTAGACAGCTCTTAATGAAAAGCTTAAACTGACTGGGAGAAAAATTTCATGTGTTTCCTCCACTCGTTTTTTTTTGTCCCGATTGATTTGGAGCAGTGACTGTGGCCTGTGCTCTGAGAGTTTTCCTGACTGCTAGGGGAGCCTTGCTCCTTTTTGCTGCCCCAAGTAATTGTTCTGTACAAAGTCGAGTTGCTTCAGAAGGAGCTGTGGACAGTATCTTCAGTCAAGAGAGCTTATTGGCTGGGGAGTAGAGCAAAGGTTGTGGGCGAAGCAGATACAAGTCTGTTTCGGCAGCTTACAGAGAGAACATTAGTAACAAGTACATTTTGGATGAAGTGAGATTCTTTTTGGATTTATGCTCAGAAATTAAATTTCAGAGCCCACAGAAATTCTAAGTCATACTTGAGTGTCTGCAAGGGTACGTAACAGCTACACGGCAGTTTCAGAGTTTAAATTTAGGACTTTGAATTCAGATGTCTTACCTTTTATGGGCAGGGCCTTAAACGTTTTTGTTGATTTAGGAGGAATTAGTGTGACTAGAACTCGCTTCACTCAGGAAGAGGTGGAGTAAGCTGTGCTGAGGAGTGTTTTATGTTAGACTAGACTATTATTAGCAGGTCCTCATGGGAGAAGAGGCAGGAGGATGTTATTCCTGAAGTGTCTGTGGAATATGAGGAGACATACATTCGTGTATTTTAAAGCTATTTTAACTTAATAAAAAAAGACATACTTGTACTGTTTGACAGGGAGCGGGACCTACCGGTAAAAATGAAGAGAAGATTCAGGTGTTAACTGACAAAATTGATGTACTTCTACAACAGGTGAGTGTTTTTTATCCCCTGTGACAGAGATTTCTTGCTTTTGTTACTTGATAAATTATAGTTGAATTTTTGTTTATTGTCCTTTAGATTGAAGAACTAGGTTCGGAAGGGAAGGTGGAAGAGGCACAAGGAATGATGAAACTTGTTGAACAGTTAAAGGAAGAGAGAGAATTGCTGAGGTCTACAACTTCAGTAAGTAATGTGGTTGTAGTTTTGTCAGACTTATTTCAAAATTTGTTGAAACAGTACGTTCTTAATAACCTTGTTCCTGCACTGAAGGCATGCAAGTTCTGTGCAGAATTTATTAGGCAATAACATGACATTTAAGTGTGTTGGTCCAGTGCGTTGATTTAGCATGCTACCTTGAGAGTGGGTTTCACACACACGAATGATGACATTACACAGCAGTCCTGCAGGTGAGCTTCTATCTTACTGTAGTTCAGATCTCAGTTAAACTTTGCTGTGCAGCCTCCGCCACATTGTTTCACTGAATGAGCAATCTGTGTTACAGAAAGCCCTTGTGTTAGGGCTGTGGCTAGAGACAGGCTTCTGTCTGACTTGAAGAGCTACAGAAGCCAAAAGTAAGGAGTTAAGTAGCAAGTTCCTGTCAACAAAAAGGATATAATATTTAAACATTATATTTTGTTGTTTAATAATATGCTCCAATTGTGATTCCTGTTTTATTTTTTTGAAGTTCTTAAATGTTGCAGGCAATAGTGTTTGTGTCCATATTATGTGACTCATCAACATCGCACGGCAATAATTACTTGGATTTATGTTGAAATTCCAGTGTATTTCTCGTATGTCGGTTGAAACAGTAAATTAATTTCACCACCATCCTTGTCCTGTTCATCCTAGGAGGCACAGTGCTCCTAGGACAAAGGATGCAGTTGTGATTTTCAGCTTTCGGTAGTGCCTAGGATTTGACAACAGTAACAATAAAGTTTTAAACCTCTTTTGCTTTATCAAATATTTTTCTTTTGCAGACAATTGAGAGCTTTGCAGCCCAAGAAAAGCAAATGGAAGTTTGTGAAGTTTGTGGAGCCTTTTTGATTGTAGGAGATGCGCAGTCCAGGGTAGATGACCACTTGATGGGAAAGCAGCACATGGGTTATGCCAAAATAAAAGCTACTGTAGAAGACTTAAAAGTAAGCACCTCTCCAGTTATTGAACATAAAAAATAGCGCAGAGGCTTCTTATAGGAAATAAAAGCCTATCCAGTGGACTTTCTGAAGTTGGTGAAATACTCCAAAGATGGTATAGAAAAATTAAATGGAATCCCACTGCACATTTAGCATTGTGCTTGGACTGACATTCTCTGTTGTATGTGATAACATGAGGTATAAGCAAAAATGTAAATTCAGGCAGGAAGTTTTTGCGGCCTTTGTAAAGAACTGTTGTGTGGCCTCTGTTATTGTGAGAATGACAAGCAAAGAAGTTCTGCAAGACAAAGGATTTCCATTTCAGGGATTCTCGAAAGTGCTTCCATGTAGGCCATCCTTTTGTTTCAAAAAACCCCCTGAAATATTTTAAAAGCTTAAGCTTCTGCATCTGCAGAATGTATAAAATAAGTTATATTGAATGATTTATCTTGAGTAATCTTCACTTCTTTCTGTGAACTTTTTTAAGGAAAAATTACGAAAAAGAACAGAAGAACCTGACCGTGATGACAGGTTAAAAAAAGAGAAACAAGAACGAGAAGAGAGAGAGAAAGAGAGGGAACGGGAAAGAGAAGAGCGGGAAAGGAAGAGACGACGTGAAGAAGAAGAAAAGGAAAAAGAGAGGGCTCGTGATAGAGAGAGACGTAAAAGGAGTCGTTCACGGAGTAGGCATTCAAGCAGAACATCTGACAGAAGATGCAGCCGTTCACGAGACCACAAAAGGTCAAGAAGCAGAGAAAGGAGGCGAAGCAGGTACGTACGTACGTGTGTGTGTGTGTGTGTGTGTGTGTGTGTGTGTGTGTGTGTAAGTATTTTCGTGCAACTTTCCAAAATGTAAAAATCTTGTGGGGACTTGATCTGTCAGCCTGGGTCACATCACTATTTTTTAGCTTCACTGTTCTTATCTTTAAGTGAAGACATACTTTAATTGTTCTAAGGCTAAGCAAGTTTTGCTGCGTGTTCACTGGCTACTCTCGGTTTTTGGAAGTAGACACCATTATGGTGGAAGCGGTATTAGAAGGGATCTTTGAGTAGACAAGTGCTCCAAAAGAACAGGATCTTGTTTTGGTTTTTCCTTGAGTTGGTCTTTAATTCATAGTAGTAGATAATTTTTAAGCTGGGTGATGAAATGAGTAAATGAAGGCGGCAATATGAAGACAGGTCTTATGTACTAAGAAATATTTATATACAGTATGCTATGGCTTGTTTTAAATATCTGTTTTCTGCAAAAAAATCAATGCATTAGAAAGAGCTACTGGTTTACTATTGCATCTTCTTATCTGAGTTAGAAAATACCAGCTGACATTTACATTTATTAAATCTTCTATGAATGTTCAGGAGTCGTGACCGAAGAAGAAGCAGAAGTCATGATAGATCAGAAAGAAAACATAGGTCTCGTAGTAGGGACAGGAGACGATCAAAAAGCCGGGATCGGAAATCCTACAAGCACAGAAGCAAAAGCAGAGAGAGAGAACAAGACAGGAAGTCAAAAGAAAAAGGTATGTTTGTGTGAAGACTGAGTTCGTATCAAGTTCTGAAATTAATTCTCCCCAAAAATCTCAAAAGTTCTTAGTCTTTCAGCGAGTGACTGAAAGGTCTTCTTAGCATCAAATCAGATCTGGTTTTATAGGCTGTATATGTTGCTGTTAACCAATTTGAAGCATTTTGTTTGTTCCAGTTATTGTTAATGCACGTGCATGCATATATACACCCCAGTGTCCACCTTTTATCTGTTACAGTAGTTACTAAAAGCTTACCACTGTGTCTGCAAAGTAAGAGTGCAAGGATTTTCATGTATTTTAAGATGTATTTACTGTTTACCTTTAGAAAAACATAAGCCTGTAAATAGATTTTCATAAGAGTGAATATCTTCTGTTCCTACTGTTAGCAGATACTTCTGTAATTACTACCCTTTGCTGGTACATGTTTTGTGGGAGATTGGTAGCTGGTTTTTCACCTGTACAATCTATTACTTCTGTAGACTATCATGTTTCCTTTATTTTCCTTTAACAGTGCTTTTAATTTTTTTTTTTCTAATCTATGAATGCAGCCCAAGATAAATCTTGCAGAATTTCTGTAATGCTCTAAATTACAGTTTCATGCCTTCTCCCCAGTCTCCTGCTCTTCCCCACATCCTTCCCCCTTGTTTTTTGGTTTGTTTTGTTTTTCCAAATGCAGTGAGATTTGCTTTGTCAGTATTAGTCCTTGGAACACTTCTGTAACAGTACATGCCGCGTACAACACCATTGATGGTGACTCACTGCTTCATCAAAGGCTGGTGTTCAGAAGCTTTACCTTGAAGTAGGATTGAAAAGAGCTACAGAGAGAACACTACAGATTCTCATTCTGTGAAAAAATACTAATTCACTGTTATTGCTAAATTTCCCCCTCTAAAAGTTTTTTGAAACTTCTGGAGGAATGTAATACTGACTTCTGGCTTAAACTGCTGGCTCTGCTGGGGTGCTGACTAATGTCCAGTCTGAAACAGCCACCCTGCTTCATTATTAGAGCTGACCGTCAGTAATGGATTAAACAATTCTGTTTCTAAGGTACTTTTGAGGTTCTCTGGAATGAAAGGTGCTATGTGCATGTTTCTGGATTGCATGGGCCTGTCGGCCCTACCCTTACTTTTCCGTATTTATTCAGTGGATTAGTTCCCAAAATGTTCGTAATGCTTCATGTATTTTTCTTGCCTGACTTCCTTGGACCATTTTTATTTTTCTGGTTTATACTACGGTGCATCTTTAGTATTGATTCGTCTCTTTATTTTGCTTTGCCCTTTATAAGCAAGTGGGTTTTTGCTGCTTTCTCTTTGGCAGTGGAACTGATGCGTAGTGTTTCAACTCAGATTCAGTATTGTAGCCTATATCTGTCCATTTGTTACTTTATTCCTACCTGATACTGTGCCTTTTTTGCCTACTTTATGAACAGATTTCTGGTACTTAGTCAAGAATGTCCTATTCAGTATTCTGTGTGTATCTAGGCATATAAATAACTGTGTTCTTATTTATTCAGATTTGGTCTATTTCTGAGCTTAATGGCTTTTCAGTTCTTTCCTTAATCCTTCCATAAACCGATGAGCTAGTGAACTTTCTTCAGCATCTCAATATTTTTAGTTTTAACTTGACTGATTTCCTTGATGGACGTTTATTTGCTGCTTGCTACTTTCTTCCTCCAGAAATGAGAACAGTGAGGTGATGCAATGAGCTGTGATGAAAATTCCACCTGGGAAAATCAATTATGGGTTTTGACTATGTAATCATAACACTTGTAGAAACACAAATAGGCCTTAGAGCAGGACTGTAGTGCTGAAGAAGTTTGTGTTTTTCCCTTTGTTGGGAAAATCTTTAATTAAAAAAAAGAGAGGGGAAAAAAAGGAAAAAAACCCCAAACAGTATTTAACAAGCAAGCATTGAAATTCCTTCATGAAGCTGTAAACACCATTGCATCGTCATGTTTGCCATGTGGCATTGTAGGTATTGAGTTAAGTAAATAGCTTTAGAGGTTCATATATCTGAAGCGTGTGGCTGGCTACCTGCTCTGCTGTCTGCACAAAAAGAAGTAATGTAGAAGTTAAGTCATTACATTTACTGCTCCTTTGGGAATATTGGCTTCAGAATCTAATTGTCTTTATATCCACCATTGATCTGCAATTATAAAAGTAAGCAGCAAAGACTTGGCTGTAACTACTCATGGTAGTGCCTTTCATCTTGAAATCTCAAACTGCTTTATAAACATGAATCTTAGTGGGGAAAAAAACCAAGGCATAGTTGCCTAAGACTTGCCTACTGTTACACATTAAATTAGTGCCATACTTTTAAAATTCAGAAGTCCCGGCTTCTTGTTCGCTTAAATACTGTGGAATACAGCAACTTTTAAGACTGTAAGAAAAAAGAATATGTAAAAATGGAGACGATTTCTGACTCAAGCTTCAGGAACAGGGATACATTTGCTAAAGGAGGGAGCCTGCCAGCCATAAACATCGGCTGAGCATTAGCTTAATATAAACCAGCAGAACACAACTACTGTTCAACTTCAGAGTAGGTGAAATAAATAGGTTTGTTTTTTTAAGAAAAGGAAAACGTGTTCTGCAAGTACCTTCATTTTATGAAGGGTTAATATTGGAACATGCCTCCAGACCACTTTAACCTGGCTCTTTACCTTCCTTAATCTGGATTCCTATACTTACGTAAAAATAATTATATTTGTGATTGTGTTTTCATGTTAGCAATTAAACCTCAGCAAATACTGTCAGAACACCCAAACCCTCAGTAATACTGGATATTATGTTTGACTGATTTTTGCATTCTTTGAACAGTAAAACCATTCACATTATCTCGGTAAGAATTCTCACAAGATACATCTTAGTTGCCCACACGAACTCAATCGGAAAAATGTGCATGTGTTGAATCAGGAAGTAAAGTCAATATTATGTGATTATACCTAATAGATCACAGCTGAAATAATATACACCGTTTCAACAGCAAACTAATTGTATGTGCTTTTAAAGAAAGAAATCTTACTGATTGAAAATACAGTGGAGGAACTTAACTGCTTGCAGATACTCCAGAAGTTGAAAGAAGTTCAGTTATTGGACTATTTGTTGAATACGCTTTCAGTTCTGCTTGGCAAACTGGAGGTTTGCTATGGTAAACCTGTTTTATTATTAAAGTTTTTAGAAGAGTTTCATCTTTCATACCACAGTTTAATAGTAGGTTTTTAACCTTAAACAAAATTACCCTTCCTGACCAAATTCAAGAAACAAACAAGACAGAACAAAACCCTGCACACTGCACATCCATAGGGCTATTAAGATCTACCATATCTACATAGGACAGAAGATAAGATTATTGGACTGACTACTAGTCCTCTGCGGGGAAACAAGACTACTATTCCTCAGTGGATCTACGTGTGCATCGGAGATACCTATAAGACACAAAAAGAAGACTTTTTAACAAGGTTAGTTAGAGTGCAATCTACCTGCGGAGTTGCAAAACCGAGGGCAGACAGATGCAAAATTATTAGTTCAGTTAGCTTTTTGGCATCGCTGCGTGCTTTCTCCAAGCACCGTGCACTGGATGTGCTGCTTCAGGTGAAACCTCAGTAGTAGTGTTCATTAGGCAGTTGCCCTCATTTTGGTGTGGGGGCTTCACCCCTCCCTTTGGTGGTCTGTTTTAAAACAAAGAAGTTGGGATGTTGCATCTCTTTTAAAGCTTAATTTCTACTTTGTCTTCTGGAATATAGAAGTGTGTTATGCCAGTCTAGGTGATAACGTTATTTAAAATAGCTTTTTCAGAGTGTTCGATCTGTGTGCACCTGTTGGGGATATATATATATATTTATATTATTTTAATTGCCCGGATAGCAGGGAATAATCAGAAAAAAGAGCATGAATGTTGTTCTGTATGATGACATCTGAGAGGTTGGTTCTTCAGATTTATTTTTTTTTCTCTCCAAAGTGTCTTTACTGATCAAAGGTTGAATAATACGGTGTGAAATAATACAGAAAGAATTGATATTTTTATTAAACTTGCAAATACTGAAGTTACGGATGAGGCGTGGAGCTCTAATACTGAATGTTTTTCATCCCATGGAAGTATTTTTACTTCTGGCTTCCTTCCTTCTTTGAAGATTATTGAGGAAAAGATAAGTTTTTCAGCAGTGTAGCAAACTCTTCAGTCAGCTTTCCAGTTCACGATGAAATTGTGGGGTCCTTAGAATCTTGCTGTTCCTTTGCCTTTGGAAAATAGTGCTTTCTATATATCTTCCAAACTGTCTCCCCAGCCCTTTTTAATGAGTGGATTATAAATGACTGCCATTTTCATAAAATTGGGAAATAATAATGCTGACAAGCATGCAGCTTCTGTGCCATACTGTACAGTAAAGTTAATTTTGATTGTCACTGTGATCCCCACCTTCAAAGCTAGCAGTGCTTAATACTGTTTGTTTTCCCAAGTATTTGATTGTTTGGGGTTGCTAGTTTTTTTAATTGGCAAGTATTGATTTATTTGATAATGCACTGATGCATTGTCCCATCACTCTTTTCTGATTCTCTTTTCAAGAACTGTATTTAATGAGAATTGTATACCAAAGAAGGCCATACACATCATAAATTAAAACCTGGGGACAAAAGGAGCCCCACGATAAGTAAGGAAGCCATGCACCATAATTACACATTTGCCTAACTTCTTGAGTGCCCTCTCCCCCCCAGTTTGTATATCTCAACAGACAGCTGAGCAGCTGCCTCTGTTAAGAGGTCTGTCCTTTCTCCGCTTTTCCCCACCCTGTACTGTCCCCTTTGACCTTTTTTTGCACCCTCGCCATTCCAGCATGGTAGTCTGAAGCCTATTTCTGTAACTTTTTGAGTATTACTGTTATTGCTATAGAAAGTAATTACCCCATTTTGTATGCAATATGTATCTCACATGTGCAATGTTTGTTTTTACTTTGAAATCCATGGTCAATGTCTTCTTTCATGGCAGAAAAGAGGGGATCTGATGATAAAAAAAGTAGTATGAAGTCCAGTAGTCGAGAAAAACAGAGTGAAGACACAAATACAGACTCGAAGGAGAGTGATTCTAAGAATGAGGTCAATGGGACCAGTGAAGACATTAAATCTGAAGGTGACACTCAGTCCAATTAAAACTGATCTGATATGACCTCAGATCAGACAGAGGTAAGTGCATTATTTCAAACTTTGATTAGGGCTTTTTGTTACTGTTTAACAGTGCAGCGTAAGTATGCACAGATGAAGATGGAACTAAGCCAAGTAAGAAGACATACTAAAGCACCTTCTGAAGGAAAAGACAGTGTAGTCCTGCAAAACATTTTGAGGTACATTGTTTTGTCTCAGCTATTTTGTAGCAGACTCGTGCCCCCATTAGTGTGCCTCTTTGGGACATATTTGTAATATAGCCACCATAGAAAAATTAATTATCCTTTTTTATTTTTAGGGATTTTGTTATCGTTTTTTAAAAAAAAGTTGAACTGTTTTTGTATTTAAGTCCATATTGTGTTGGTACATCAGCAGAAACTTTTGCTTTAATACTTAATATTTGAGGCACATGTTGGACTACTTTGTTTTCATATAAACTGCTAGTATTTCTTTGTCAAGGATGTTTCTAGTTTTTTTGCTTTATTGCCTTGCATTCTAATGCAGTTTGTTCTGTAACTCGAGAGCCAGTAGCATTGGATTGATGGAAGTGTAGGGTTTATGAATTATTGCAGCTGACTACCATACCTCACACAGCGTTGGTGTTGTGAGCGGCCCATGAAAAGCCAAATTAAAAATCAAGGATTCAGTCAAACTAAGCAGGTACTCATGCCAGGTACTCCTTTCTCTACCCACATCCATGTTTGAATGCTGTTGCCTGTAATCTTTAAGCTTACTGTTGTGTTTTTGATTTTCAAGATAGTGCAAAGGACTTTTTGTGTATTGTGTGAATACTGTTAATCTGATGTTAACAGAATGGAATTTTCTTTCAACTGTATGTAGGGATGCAGTGCTGCCCAGAATTAGATATCTTTAAAGAGTTTAAAATGCAATAAATACTACATAATAATCGCCTTGTTACTTTCAATGCAATTCAAGTCTTTAAGAGGTATGTGTTTAATATTTCCTACTGTGTAGGAGAATTTGCGGTCAGCCATAGTACAGAGAAGTGGAATGGCTGATAGCAGGCTTCTAAGGCAAATGTAAATACAAAGACAGATGCCACCAAATGATTACAATGTTCATGGCAAGAATGTATGCTGAAAAACTGTTTGTTGGAAATGAAAGAGCTAAACAATAGGAAATACGAATACTGTATTAAAAGGAAAACTTGAAGTTTTTTCCCCACTCTTGACATAGCTTTCTTACTCTTACAGAAGGTCTTTAGTTGTATACCTGAAATAAGGAACTAACAATGGAGAGTACAGCTGATAAATGAGCTTCTTGCAACATAAATTGTTACTCTAGTTTCCTTATTTATGCTAGGAACTCCTAAACACTTAATGTTGATTATTAAATCATTAATGCTACATTATTGCTTCTAAAGCCAGTCATGTTCAATGTTGACATTTTTGTAGAGTTAAGATGACAGCTAACAACTGGGCCAATATATAGGAATGGTAAACTAAATGCTCTTAATGCTGTCTAATTGTCTGTTTTCCCAAAATTTTGCGTTATAGGACTACTACATGAAGAGTCTGCGAAGACAGCGGAAGACAGCTTAAACTGAAGATCTGCTTTAAAATGAGGTGAAAGAAAGCTGTAGTGGCGTAGAAAAATATAAAGTTGAGTTAGAAATTTTTTTTTTATAAAATTTAATTCAGGACTGGTGTTTCCTCCCAGAGTTCAGAAAGATGTGTTAATAATAGCACATATGCTACTGAGAATATAAGTCCTGTATCCTTTTTTTCTTTAAGACTTTTTAAGATAAGAAACCAACATAACCTGAACACATGGCTTGCTCAGTGTTTAATTGCAAGTTTTCATTCTTGGACTTTAAAACACAAGAATAAATGTTTAGTATTTGTGTGAATCGAACTAAAATGAATCCCATTTTTACAACTAAGCTATTCCTAGCTTCTTGATATACAAGAAATGGAAATAAAGTATCTTTGAATTTCTGTTACAAATTTGATTGTCTCTGTCATTGAACGTTTAATATTAAGTAAGTTTCTTTCCTAATAAATCTACTCATGTCTTCAAGCTTAGTCCATTAATTTGGATGCTTAGTTATTGTGGTGTTTGTGGGTTTCGGTTTTTTTTTTTTTGGTGCCATCAGTTAGTATTTCATTTCCAGCTTACTTTTTCAGCAGTTAGATGGCTGTTGGATTCTGTGTCCCCTAAAGAGCGCGGCTTATGCTGCAGTTGGTTAAGAAATCACAGAAATCTCACAATAAAAATTTAGGTCTTTATAAAGCAGTTAGACTTTTACAGCATTGTCAGAAAGATGTCACTGCTGAGATTGGCCATCAGACTGCCTTTATATTTGCATTGTAGTTTGGAATATTAATTAAGAACGGGATGCTGTTGGTAGGCACGCACAGTCTGCATGTTGCAACAGATAAAAGGGAAAAGCGACATCCTTATGCTCTCTTGTGACACTATAGTGCAGGCAAGTGTAGTTCTTGTTGGGAAAGAACTGCAATGTGTACTGGTCAGCAGCAGAGACAGTAAAGCGTACTTCAGTGCTGTGTCTCTCAGGCATTGAATTTACTCTTTTTTTTTTTTTTATAAAAAAAGCACTATCCTCCATATTAGTATTCAGAACTTGACTAAACATGAAACTGAAACCATACATGGACAGAGCACTATTGTAACTTGCTTGTTGTAATGTTGGCGTGCCTTGTATCCTCTGTGGAAGTGCATTCCTGAAGGGACCTGTGTGTTTGTCCCTCTGGTGAAAGGAGGGCTGGTTTTCGGATAAGGAGGGATACCACATGCAGACTGCCATGTTCCCTTTCTGACTTTTGTCTTTCTAAAGCAGACATCCGTACGGGGGCAAAGGGGGCTGAGACTGGGTTGTGGGCTTCTTTTTAAAAAACTTAACAAGAAAAATTAATGCAAGTGGGAGCAAGTAAAACTATAAGTTGTAATTACAGACATTGCATAAACACCTGTTCCTTTTGAAACTGTTGTAAGAGATGTGATTCAGCTACTGCCTGAACATTTTACTTCTTTCAGTGGCTAAAACGTTTGTCTTGCCCCTTCCATTGCACATTTTTATTCTAGGACTAGCATTTTCCCTTATTTTGCACAGGTATAAATGTGCAATTTACTTGTAGTAAATTGATCTGGGATTCAGATTCTGACATGTCTGATGGTGGAGTCTTGTCTCTAGTGCATTGAAGATGAAGGAAAAATTCTGTCTTTCAGAGCATAGGAAATGCGGTGCCTTTCTAGTAACTACCTTCGGATTTGAGTGTAACAAAGCATCTCCACAAGAGATTAATCTCTGTGAAGTGTCATCTTCAGAGCTTGAGCCCAAGATAAATACCATCTCAGATTTTCTAGAAATGCGGTGCAAAAAGCAAGTAGTTTATTTAAGTAAACATCTCCTACATGCCTTCTCCATACTCGTTTTGGCAGCCTGATGGTCTTTTATTAGGTGTTAAAAATGTACTGGCCCCTGATTTTTCAAAGTTGTGTTAGGATTTTAAGAGTGTCCCGTCCCCTCCAGAGTGCCATGTATCATCCCCCCCTCGCCCCCTGAAAGAGATCTAGGTACTTGAAACAACTGATATTTTAATACAAGCGAAGAATAGCAATGTCAGTTCAGTACAAGTCTGTAGTGCAAACAAAAGTTGTCCTTGGAAGAACAGTAAGGTTTGTAAACTTAGTTTCAGTTGTCACACCCAAGGGTTCAGAGGAGAAAAAAGAAACAAAACAACAAAAAACAGTTAACATAGCTAGTGTGCCTTAGACTTTATCAAACTGCATAAAACATACAAAAATATTTCTCTGAATGCATAGACTTACTGTTATTATTACAGTCAGATCATGATTAAAGTTTTAGTCTTACGACATTAACAGTTATTCTTTGTGGAAAGTAGAGCAAATAAAGCTTTTTTTTTTAAACCAGCTGCTCCTGTAGCTGAATGTTCAGTAATTAGCAGAGGCAGTTTTTACACTGCTTTCCTAAAGAAAGGAACTGAAAATAAATTCGATACTCTAATTTGGAGCCATTTAAGTACTACTGTTTTTCAAACGGTTATTGCACATAATCTGAACTAGCCTCTGAGCTATGCTGAAAAGATAAATATAATTTGTTAAAATAAAAACTCCTTTCCTGTCCTACAAGAAAAACAAAGCGTGAGCCAGAGTTAGGAAATTTTACTTTATCCAGTGTCACAGTCTTGAGCTTCCCAGGAGTTGAATTGGCCTTTAAAGTAGCCCAGCTCCTGGAGGGAGAGGGCCAGGATTGAGAAGGGGGAGTTCGCAGATGGGTAGAGAGCAAATGGGAAAGGATGACAATTATTTTGAGTGCACTAAGCAGGAATTTTCAGCTTTAAGTAACGTGGCAAAATCCTGAGCTCAGAGCCAAGCGTCTCTTCTGCTGGCAGATGGGGTTTCTCTGTTCTGATGTGCAGTGCCTTTACTGACCTCGCCTGGAGGAGCCTCTTCAGGGCTAAAGCAGCTGTGCTGCGGGAAGCTGAGGCAGGGTGGCAGCCACGCTGCTCCTACCAAAACCTCTTGATTGTACTAGTTATGGTCTGAATGTCAGCATTACAATCCAGATCAACAACAACAAACGGCACATCAGCTGTGCATCAACTCTGCGCTAATGCAGCTTAGTAAAGCAAGAGATGGAAGGAAAATCAATACGACTCGGGGGGGGGGGGGGGGGGACACGGC
>VYZM01017825.1:29597-44292 GCA_013398915.1 Dromas ardeola | reverse complement strand
AGTTCCCAGCCCTGCCCCTCTGGCGCATGGCTTGTGCCCCTCATGAAATCACTGCAGTGTGTGTTGGGGACCACCTTTTAACCTGGTGCAGCGTCTGCCACCAATGAAAAACTTGCACTAAGCTGGGTTTTTTTTCTCACTGTGCGTCTTTCATTGCTTACTTGCCTTATTAGTGACATTATTTTTAACCTGCCGTTTAATTTAGGACTTGGGCTGCAGTCAGTCATCTTCATCAGCCAGGAGAGGCCGGGGCTCACAGGCCAGACCTTTCAGCAGCTTCTCCGCGAGCCACCGTCACGGGCGCAGCAGGGACACGCGCAAACGGCCCTGACAGCCTTCACTAAGAGGTTACGTGGTGACGCAGTTGCATTTTTTTTTTTAACACCCGAGGCACATGCCGTTGATCTCGCACAAGAGACGGCAATGGGCTGAGCAAAAATTTTGCCCAGCTCGTACCAAAAGACTCGACCAACTGCATGGGAAACAATTCTGCTAGAGAATGGTTTGCGAACAAGATTTACCCAGTGACAGCTGCAAATTCAGACCTGAGAGACCTGGAAGCGCAGCTCTCAGCTGGCCGCTGCTGTCACCGAGACCTTTTTAGTTTCACTCGCTTCCTTTTTCAGTAAAAGCTGTCGTAAATGATCACACTTTTTAATCCGTGACCCCTTTTGTCTATTTTCAGCATCTCTAGCATAAAGTTGTAAAGCAAAGACACATCACACGAACGTGGAGCCATGGCGATACGCTCCAGGAAGCCGAACGCTCTCTTGCACACTTTGAAAGCTTTAAATCCCAACTTAATAAATCTGGAAAAATCCAATAGGATAGAGTGGCAAAATAGCCTTTTCCAAAGTCGTACGCAGCCTCTCAGACGGCTGAGCCAGGCGACGAGCGCAGGAGCAGGCCTAAGAACAAACACCGGCCCTAGTTCATGAGCAAAACCGCAGAGTGCCACTAGATGTCACGGTGGGACAGCAAGAGGAGCCCCAGGTGCAGCCTTGCACTTCTTGCTATAATTGTGAAACGCCTTTAAATTTGTCCCGGCACATCCATCGTGCCCCCACACGGCTTTGGCCCGGCGGATTTCAAAGCTCCGCGCAGTGCAAAGGGACGTTAGGCAGGGTTTCAACAGCAAGGGCAGGGAAACCCTGGGCAATGAGCTGATTCCTTTAGGGTTTGGGGTTTTTTTTTTCTTTCGTTTTCTTTTTTTTCCCTCTACTTGAGCTGCTCTCCCAAGGCCACTCCGGGGCTTTTAAGGACTCGAAGCCGGCGGGCGATGCACTGAGACGGTCTCTCTCACGCTCTCTGGGGATGAGTACCCTACTCTCCCCTGCCTGTGCCAAGCCCTGTTAAATGCAACTCGGGTTCACCATTGCTTAGTTACACAACGTACTTCTCCCCGGAGTCATAAGATTTCCTCACACAAGAAAGACCGTGTAGAAGAGGATTAGCAGCGAGTTCACTTGACTCAAAACTCCCTGCTGCCGCCATGAGCCTTCCTGCCCCCTCCCCGTTTACCAGCACTGGAATTGCACGCACCAAAACCCCACCAAAGCCAAGAACCGGTTCTTTCCCTGCTCCTTCCATCCCTTTTCCCATATGGCAGCTGGGTTTGTGCCCGCGCTTGGCAAGCCCCCACGTGCCTGTACCTGTGCGGGGCACACGTGCCTACGTCTCCCTGCCGAGAGCAGCAGGGGCTGCGCAGATCCGGATGCAGGGAAGGACGGAAGGAGGTGGAGAGGCAGAGGGCCAGCCATCGCTTTTGGAAGCTGCTGGGAATCGCACCCGCTGCTGTGTGCTCGTGGCGTGGCTGCGCAAAAGGGAGCAGTCACTTCGCCTCCCAAATGTCCCTGCTAAACGTCCTTGGCCTTCAGCAGGAACAGGCTGAGCCACCGCAGGAGTGTTTGTGCGTGCAGCCCAGATCAGTGATATTTTGGGTTGGTTTTTTTTTTTTGGTGATTTACAGGTTCTCGGCGCTCCCTGTGCGTTCAGCACCCGAGGGGGAACTGCATCCACCAGCCCTGGGCGCAGCCCCGGCAGCCCGCGGGCATCGGCGGGGAGCGCTGGGACGTGCCAGCGCTCGGCTTGGACATCCCGCTGCTCCCGGGAGTAACCACAAGGCAGAGTTGGGCCATTCTTTGTCTTCAGAGCAAGTTTTCCAGATTTTATTGGTTTAGTTTTAATATCTGTCTTTTTGCAAGCTTCTGGCTGTGACTGAACCTCTGGATTGGTTCTTTTCTCCTTTTTTGGAGAAACCATGGTCTGTCTGTTTGGTCTTTGCTTCTGTCTTTTTTTTAAGGCTTAGGAAGTTTTTCACTCCTTTTGTATTTCAGGTTTCATTCCCCAACTCCTTTAACCAAGTTCTTAGCCATTTAAAATTATTATTATTAAACATCTTTTTAAAGGCTTCATTCCCCGTTACACAGTGATACAGTTGTACAATCGCACTTGAAACACCCAGTCCCCACCCAGCCCACACAAATAATGTTTCTGGCAATTTCAACCAACCCTGCACTCGTGTAAGGGCATTAGAAGTAAGATTTAGGGATAGTCAGAGACCTTAAACATAATACTTAATGTGCACGCACACACGCAGGTTTAAAGCCATTATGGCATTAAGGCTCAGGGAAGTGGCAAGAATGGTGGAGAACAAAGATATAGAATGAATTAAACGTCAAGCCCAATATTCACCTAGATCTAAACTAATACATGCTGCTTACTTTGGGCCTTTCACTGAGCGTTCGGATGCGGAGGAGGTGGTCTCAGAAGGAGAAGTCAAAGTCCCGTGGGAGAAGCAGTTTCTATCATACTGTCTATCATATTGTGCTGGCCCCATGGAAGTCCCAGCGTGAGAGTTTGTAGGTGAATTCGGTTAAATTTGAAGATCCACGTTGCCAAGTCTGCGCCTGCATCACCCAATGCTCGCTTTGTGCCCATGGGAAGAGACACGCAGCACGGAGGCTGATTCATCTCATCCCGGGGCAGGTGTCTAAGAACAGCGCAGAGAACTCATGCTCTGGAGATGCCTATTGTGTTCTACCTACTGTCAGAGGAGCCAAAGGTAACGAGCTTTCAATCCAATAATTTCCAGCTGTCTGGTGTCAGGAAGATGAGCTCCTGAGGCAGGGTGTCTGGGGCCCTTCAGCGTCTCTATTCTTGATGAGATAAATAAATCCTTCCACTGAATTGCAAAGCTTGACCTTAAATCATGGCTTTTTTCACCAAGTCACTGAGCAGCAACGATGGTGGTGTACAGATGGGATTTAGGACGGGTCTGAGCCACCTGGAGCATCCCTGAATCGCAGTGCAACCAGCTATCCCATGGATGTTTCGCCCCGGTTGAGCATCCCACGGGGGCTGGAGGGAAGCTGAGTGCTTAAGAATGACATTTTTCAGGCGGTGTGAGCGCGCGCACACGCACACGGACGCACACACCTGCAGCACGGAGTGAAACTACATGGGGGTTTGGAAAGTGGCCTTGATATTTGGGGGAACGGTTATCTGCAGGGGAAGGATCTGCTCAGGCAGCCAACTCCCTTTAGAAATTATGCACGGTGCGCAGCTCATTTCTTTTTTTCATTTGTTAATTCAACATTGTACTTATTTGTAGGACAAACAAGTAACTTCTGCACAAACAAGTCAGAGAACTAGAACCTGAGGGGGGTGGTACATCAGCTCAGGGACTCGTGGTTAGGAAGTCCAATAGATTTTGATAACAACTGGAAATTGTTCAGTGGATTAGTGTCTAAAGCCAGTTTGGCTTCAAGTAATGACAAGCCTGAGCCGCAGTGCCGTGGATCCAAACTTCTCCCCCGAGGGTTGTTGTTGCGCTTGTGGGTACGGTCCCCAGGCATGAGCCTGGTCCCTTCTCAGCAAAGAGACGTCCTAACCCAGAAAACTGAGCAGATGAGGGGCCGCCTTTGCTTTTTCTCCAGACATCTGGCTGCATTCCCCTCTGCCCGTGTCTGCAGTCCCTCGCTTTGCTCTCCCAAGCCATGAAACGGGCTCACCTGGGGGACACGGGGCAAATGTATGTAGTTGCGTAGGGCCATGTCCCGTCTAGGCGTTCGGAGCCAAAAGGCTTCTGTGGATCTTGTCCCATTTCGACTCCCGCAGGAGCTGGCTCCTGTGGAAAGCGCACATGCTGTTAACAAGATGATGGAGGTGGTTCACCTGCATTCCTAAGAAAAAAATTGTTTTGCTGAGGCAAGGTCTACATTTGTTTCTGCAGGGCTTTCTTCTTTAGAAGAAGCCGGCCCCATGCAGGAGACCAGATCGAGGTGTCTAAATTCCCCTTAGGTTGCGTTTTGGCCGTCAAGGAGAAAGCCGCAAAGGCAAATCATAACGGGTTACATGTAGGGGCTATGCCCTCTGCACTCTTCGTGGTCCTGAGACATCACGGCCAGTCAATTAGCAGCTCTCCCTTGACTTGGATGGGCTTTCAAATGGACTCTATACAATTCAACAGAGTAATTAGCAAAGCTGTAACTAAAGAGGTCTCCATGGAGATTGACAGCATCACCTCCCAGCTGGTACATTCTCTGCCTCCTATTCTAAATTTGTTCTCGCTGTCTTCCTGGCTCTGGCCCATAAGGTTAGCTAAATCTTCCAACATTTGCGATACATGAAAGCAGTGGAGGGAAGGACAAAGGCAGTTGGGAGGGGGCAGAGAAAGGCATAACCCGGCGCCTTTAGGAAAGCAACAGAAACTGTTCAGACATACATAGTCAGAGTTTCGAGAATGGGATTAGGCAGAGCAGCACCTCTGCCTGCCTGTCACTTGCAAATTCTTGCTAATACTTTAGGAGCTTATTGGAGGTCAGCACCAAACACCCAAACAGACTAATCTGTATTATAGACACATAATCAAAGTCACAAGGTTTTACATAATATATATTGGTGACACAAGAAGTGTTTGTTCGAATAATTTTGTCATCAAGATTAGTGTCCATGAAAGCCTCTACTGTGCACTAACCTGGTTTTCTATGGCCATTGGTACGCCAGATTCCTCAAAGAAATCGGGAAGGAGCCGAGAAAGTACAAACCAAGTATATGTTCTGAAAAAGTAACAGTATTAGGTTTCTAGCCATGGCAAAGTTAAAAAAACCAAACAAGTGTGTGTGTGTGTGTGTGTGTGTGTGTGTGTGAGAGCTAGAAAGGGTTGTGCTTAAGCTGCAGCTTAAGACACACAAACAAATGGCGGTAGATACAATTTCTGCATTCGTCACTTTTTTCAGGCGGTTTTGGGGTTGCAGCCAATCCCGCCTCACACTCACCCGGCACTTCTGCCGCAATGGCAAGAAATTGGGATTTAAAAGACAAACGGATGTCACTGGACCCACTTGTGAGCTTTGTGTTCCCCTGCAGAGAGGTGGAAGCCGTGGCGCAGAGGGAGTAAGTGGCCAAGGCGCACAGAGTACGTCAGTGGCAGAGAGAGGAATGGGGCCTGTGTGGGTAACAATTCCATATTGACAAATCTAATTGATTTTAAAAGGAAATTAGTTTATGGAAATGTTTGGAAATATACGGAAATGGCTGATTTTTCCAGCCTGCACAGCTTTGTAACTACAGTGTTATAAAACCACAAAAGAAATATCTGTAAAATTACAAAAGAAGAAACGCAAAAGAAAAAATGAATTCAAGACCTTTTTCTCTGTGATGGGAAGAGACAAAGTCGCAGCCCAGGCCACGGGTTGCAGAGATGATGTAAAGGTTTTTCCAGGCGCATAGGCCACCTTGTTCTCATGGCTGACGCACAGCAAAGCCAAAGGTTTTGTGAGGGTACCCCAAATCCTCCTGTCCCGCTGCAGGGGTTCACCCCGCCAAGCCAAAGGACCTAATTAGGAATCTCATTGCCTTAAACTTCCCCCACAGTCGAGGAGAGAGCAAGAGCGATGCCAGCCGGCCATCTGCAGAAGAGAACTCAGAACTTGGGAGGGCTGAATCGTCCTCCAGATTTACCGCAGTTCACATGCTGCTGCCATGTGAACCTGGGGCTGAAATCACTTCGACGGCTTTTACAGGTCTCCTGAAAGCTCCTTTGCGGCAGCAGCGCTGACTGAACTGGCCTTCGGGTCAAGAAAAAATCAAGCGCTGGGTGGGATTTCCAAGAGCGTTTGGCTGTAACCTCACCCTGCTCCCCTTTGAAGTCAGCAGAAAATTTACCATCGACTTCAATCGGAGAAAAATCAGGCCATTACAGAGCGTGTTTGAAACGCTCACCTCTAACGATGCTCCCATTCCTTTGCACTTCCCTACTCAAAGGCAGCCTGCTGCGTCTGTCATTAAAACACAGTCCTAGCAATTGGTTAGCTAATGCAAGGAGCCCAATGTGCGGGCCCTGGAGGCACAGGAAAATTATAACGATTAAACCACGTGAATCTCTCAAACATTACCTACAATCGCTCCGCTGGCCACCATCACATCAGGCAATCAAGGACCGGTTCTCTTCAAAACTGCTGCACGAAAGAAAGTGCTGCGTCTCAGCGAAGCCTGCTACGATGTAGGCTGCAGGTGGACTCTTCACACTGCAAACAATAAAAGATCAAAATAAAAATGTGCGTTGAACTAGCTGAAATCAGAAAGAAATCTGAAATCAGAAAGAGCAACGATGAAGAAAAGCCATTAAACGCAGACAAACATCGCCTTGCCAGGGCAGGCAGGACTGGCTTGCTACTCTAAAGATCAATGGAAGGAGATCATCACCGCTTTGCAGACATCACCTGCACCTCTAGCCTCGGCTCTGCTGCCGAATGAGCGCCGGGAGAGGAGCACCCTGTTCACACCACGCCTGCGTTTAGTCTCCTTTGGGCATTTTGAGGGAGGGTGCCAGTGGCCCAGCAGGGATTTACGAACTCTCTCTGGTAGCCATCTTCCGGGTTCAAGCAATGCAGCCCCTATGGTGTCGTGCATCTGGTGGTGAAAGAGTCCACAGGGCAAACTGAAGCCAAATAGTTCCCCTCTTGGAAAGACTTAATACGCCCAGCTTACCAGGTAGGGGACTGCTCCTGGCAGAGGCCACACTCAGAGCATGGTTCGAGGACAGACTGTGTGACAGCCAGGGCCGCGAACAACCAGCAAAGCCAAACGAAGGCAATAACTCTTCAGTTAAAAAGAATTTTGTCCTAATTTAGATTTAAATTCCAAGAAGACAGAATTGACGCTAAAAGGATTTTGTGATATTTGCAGAAATGGAAATTGTTCCATTTTGTGAAAATTAATTACTGTTTATAGCGAAGTTTTGGATACCAAACCCTCAGAGGAGCTCTGGGGCTTCCAGGTTGTCTGGAGAAGCCAACGCGTGTTGCCTGATGAAAAGCCCAGTCGCTGGGAGCTGCTCTGCATCTCCTGGAGAGGCTCCCAGCCACAGCGAGGGCTTCCAAACTTTGACGGATTCAGTGCTTTGGTGAAGTCTCACAAGGAAGCACAAGGCCAGGCAAAGCTCCCAAACTCTCAGCTCAGACCTCACCCGCTGAAGGGTTCATAAACCTTCTAAAAGGACCAGCTCAGAGTGCTGGTGAGATGGTACCTTCATGCTGAAGTCACGGGGAATTAAGGCTTACAGTACGAACCGGGAGAAACTCTGGTTTTTCAAGGAAGAAAGATGACGGCTGGGCAGGGAGTTAAATTAAATTAACACAGCAGGATAAAACCTTACTGTTTATATAAGTTGAATCACATCGCAAACAAAAGCAACGTGACGTTTCTATATTGAAGTAGCTTTTTGCCAAGCAAATGGTGCCCTTGGGGTTGGACGCGGCGTCTCGGGACTCCAGCCTTTCACCGCTGTTGCTGTGTGAGACTCAGCAAGCGATTTCCTCCCAGCTTTAAATTCCTAAAAGTCAATAAGGCAGGTTAAATTAGGGTCATTTGCAGACTGAAGTGAATCTGTGCAATGGGTTTAATAATATTCATTAGCCTCCTACATGTGGAAGTAAATTAACCCACGTTCCTGGAGAAACATCACCGGCTTTGGTGATAATGCGCCGAGCACTCAGCCTGAGCGTGCGCCAGCCCCGCACCTCGCTTTTAGCTTTTATTCTGAGCTTTCATTCAAATCGAGCTGGAACCAAGCAGAAAAACCGAAAATCATGAACTACGACAACAAATGTACCAGTTCAACGCTGAGGTTTTCATGCTATGGCTCATACAGCCAAAGCAGGGCTGCAGGACACGGGAACGTCTCCATTTGCACACCATGGATTTGGTGCCGGAGTTTCCTGAAGTGCTGTTACTAAAGGTGGCCACAAAACTGGCCATAAAACTAACCACGAGCTACGAAAACCTGCAACAGAGCGAGGGGCTCAAGCCGGTCTGCTGTAGCCATGCATCTGCGTGGCAGGGGCTTCCCCACGCTCAGGAGGTGACAGTGCCCTTGCCCAGCCTCTGCACCAGGTCAGCAGACAACTGAGAGGGTCGCCGTGCAACGATGCCACTGTTTCTTGGCTTTCCAGGCTGCAGATCTCCCATTTCCCGAACCCAAAGCGTAACGGATGGGGCAGGTCTCGCTCCACATTGAAGGCGACCGAGAACAGGGCTGGAAGGGACTTTGGGAAGGGACTTAGACCCTTCTGCTCTAAGGCAGGATGACTTGTTCCCAACATTTGATCTTTGCAATCTCGACAATCCAAAGATACCAACTCCATGGCTTCCCTGAGTTATCTATGGGATATGTAGGGCTTTGCCTCTGAAAGAGAGAGAGAGAAAGAGGTGGGCCAGGGAAAGACAAGGCTCTGAGCCCAGCTTTTCCCCATATCTCACTGATAACTGGTTGATTATCTTCCTTTGTACCCTCTTTGCCTCTTGCTGTGCTGTTTCAGACAGAATAAACTGAGCAATAATGAACCACCATCAAACTGGCGATTGCTTCCCGCCCAGCTTACGTTAGCAGAGAAAGAGAAAGCAAATGATGATTAGTCGTATGTCTGCAGTCAGAGATAAAACCCCCGAGCAGAAGCCATCTGCCGAGGCATAAAATAATAATTCTGGCGCTAGCCTTGTCTGAGTGCAATGCCATCAGCTCTCACCGAAACACAACGTATCGCAGGCCTAATGCTGAGTTCTAGCAGGTGGCCCATAACCCTGTAATAAACTCCCTGACATTATTGATTTCCCCCCCACCAAACTGAGCCCTTTTGTCTAACTACATTAACTTCTGCTTACTGAGCATCTGCGCGTGAGGCAGAATGCACATCAGCCGCGGCTCATTTCGGTGAGCAATCGCTGCTCTAAATGTGCCCCCGCTTCCCTCAGCCTGTCCGTGCACGCCGTTATCTCCTCAGATGGGTTATTTCAGAAGTTAAACCCAGCAGTTGTTAGCTTTGGGCGCTTACAGGGAACCCTGACACAAATCTTAAGGAGGGGGAAGCTGAAATACGCTCCCACTGCTAATTACGCCTACGAACAGCCCAAAAAATAGGACGCAGGTACGTCATTACCATTGCACACCTTCAGCCTGAATCTGCCCCTGTGTGTGCCTCCAGAGCACGTGGCCGGCACAGCGGCCTTTGCCGTTGCTTTGATGTTCGGAGGTGCTTCCCACTGCATTCCTGCTCCCTCGGCCACCCTCATGAGACCCCACTCTTCTAAGAGAGGTGGGAAGGTGCCAGCTGGGCTCCCCCGCCGTCCCCCGAGCGAGTCCTGCCGAGGCCCGTGGGAGCGGGGCATCGCTCGAAGGGGAAGGTTTGACCCGAAGCGAGCTAAAGCCGAGGTCCCGAGGCATCGTCTGGATTTCTGTGTGGGTTTGGAAGCATCCTTACTGCTCGAGGCAAGCGGCTGGCAGCTGTGCTCCAAAAGGGATCCGGCGGTGAGGTTCCCTCTCAAATGTCTGGCTGTCAGCTTTACGTGCAATAAGCTTTACGTACAGACTGGAACATCCTCACTTCCCAAATAAGAGGGGTTATTTTAAAAAGTACTTTTCGGTTCAGGCATTACGTTTCCATCTGTGCAGGGCCAAGGAGCCACGTGAGGAGTGCGGATGGTGGTGGTGGGGCTGAAGAAGAGCGTGTCCCTGGGACACGGTCGGGGTCCCCGCGGGCAGGGCAGCTCTCGGTGCCCGGTTTGGAGGAAGGGGCAGGGCTCTGGCCCGGCGGTGCCGGCGGTTCGCACCAGTCCTGCTGCGCCCACGTGGAGGAGGCAGAAGAGCTCCAGGGGAGGCATGGAGGTCCTGCAGCCCCCCCGGCTTGCTTCTCCCGGCGGTGGGTGCCGCAGGCACCCATTGCACTCCCAGCACAGCCCAGTGCTAGTCCAGCCGCGAGCCCTCGCCTTAGGGCTCCCGATGCCGCGGTGAGCAAGCCACCGCCCGGCAGCGATGAATCAGGGCCCGGAGAGGGGGTGGTTTGTGTTTGTGTTGGCAGAACCGGCGGTGAGTGGCGTCAGGCCCAGACAGCACGAGAGGCCGAATCGGGAAGGGCCCCTTTGCCGAGGCAGAGATCGATGGGCGATGGGAGGTTCAGCAGCGCGGGGTGACGGCTCCTGCCAAGAGCCCTTCCACAGGGACACCAGCAAATCACCTCGCCGGCCGCTGAGTAACTCCAGATGAGGATTGCTCGGTTTTGCCTGATAAATACGACCAACAGTTTGCTGTTCCTTTAGCAGCAGGTTAAGAAAAAAAAAAGCCAACACGGTTATATTTTCCTGCGCATCAGAGATCACATTTCCCTCCTCGATTAGAAGGGGGTCACAGCAAACACTGGGTCAACGCTTGGCGCAGCAGAGAAGGGCAGGGACATCCCATAGGAGCTTGGGAAGAGTAAGAAAAAGGGCAAAGAAATTATCACTAATGACAACTAAAGCCAATTCTAGATCAACAGCCCTAACTGGGACCCTGGGCATCCTCGGAGGGCTTTTCAGGACTGTGGTGTAGACAGACGGACATCTGTGGAGCACGGTCTGATCAGGGGCCACGTGTCCCCACTGCCGGCAGCAGAGCCGGGATGTGGCTTGGTGCCATCAGGGCTCAGGTTTGTCCCTCTGCGATCCAGAGAAAGCTCATCCCAGCTCCCCATCCAACAGGTGCAGATCAACACCATGATCGGAAAAGGGGATCCCGGGGGAAGTGGGGTTTCTTCTAAGGCTTGAACTCATTTGGGAAGATCTTTATAACATCACTGTCTGACACGGATGAGACAATATAAGCCGTAAATGTGTCATTTGTAATAGATCTGTTCACAGAAATGGGGAATACGGATTATTTTATTTCTTATATTAAAGAAAAAAATCCACGATGCTCTATAAACAAGAAAGAACAGAAACACTATGCCCAGGGACCTTGACAAAGACCCCCATTCACAGCTGGTGTTAGCTGGTGTCGTTCTGGAGAACCCAGTCAGATCCACTGAGGTCAGTGGAGTTAAACTAATTTAAACCAGGTGAGAAAACAGCCCTCAGCGAAACCCAGGAGATACCGAGTGCACTAGGCAGAGCCTGGCCATCCATGCTGGGACAACCAGGGTCCCCGCTGTCCCCGAGCCAACCCGGGGCAGCCTGTGGAGCGGTGTCCTCTCCTGGATGTGCTCCTACGGTTGGGTAACAGCAAGTCTGGGATGTCCTGGCAGGGCCGGGGCAGCTCTGGAGGGTTATTCAGAGTCCTCACTGCCTCCTCTGACCTCAGGAACTGCCTGCCCGCATTCACGGGGATATTTATGGTGCTGTTTTCCTTTCTCTCCCGGCTGTGTTCAAGTGGCCAAGGGACTGATCCTTCACGGGGCTGAGCACTCCCTGTTCCTGGAGCCATGGGAGTCAGAGTGTCTGTCCGGTTTCCATTGGATTAGGCCAGGACTGGATTCCCTAAGAGACTTCCTTGCTGAAAGCAGGATTCCTCAGTTAACACCAGTTTCCTGTGCCTCATTTGTAATGTTAGTACAGCGACCCAACAAAACTGTCATTGTCATTAATGATAATTTCTTTGTCCTTTTTCCCAAGCTCCGATGGGATGTCCCTGCCCCTCTCCGCTGTGCCAGCTGCTGACCCAACGTTTGGGGTGACAATACATCAAATCCAGCCATTCAAATGGCCTTTCCTTGAACGACCCCACTGACCTGCAATAGGGACACAATTAAATCAGCTCAGTTTCATGCCCTGTGCAACCACTCCTTCAGCTGGGGTCATTAACCTGCCACCCCTGGGGCTCCACCGTCCTGGCCATCGCGCACTGAACACGGTATCTGGGTGCCGAAAACAGAAAGCCGCGGTTGGACTTACCTGTCCCTGGAGAATATCCCTCTGGATGGAGAAGGAGATAGCAAAGCAGAAGATCGCCCCGTCTGTCTGATGCAAACCAGTGTCTGACTCTTCAGAGCCCCGCTCTGCTCCCCCGCAGCTGGAATGTGCCTCTGGGCAAAGGGGATCCTTGGTCTGGGAGGGGGGAGAACCCAAGATGGTGTTATTCCTTCCTCCTCGGAAGGGAGTCCCGCCTGGGGGGGGCCCAGGTGGTGGGTCTCACTCAGCATGGCCAAAGCATGCAAGGAGGTGGCTTTCTGACACCAGGAGAAGAGATGGAGGCTGCAAGAACACCACGGACCAACCAGCTCCCCACCTCTGGCCCAGCCGGTAAGGGGGTAAAACAGCCCGAAAAGACTCAGGATGGCAGGGAAATATGACTTATCCATGGCTACGGGGTGGCAACCCCATGGACCGAGGGCAAATTCCCTGCTCGTAGAGCAGCTGTCGGGGTGAGACCCCCACACTCATCACAGCGTCTCCTCCAGCGCCCGGGACACCGGCGCTCTTTGAGCCCCACATACAGCTGGTTTCAAAGCTTATCTGTAGTCAGTTTTACAATATAAAGTGTCTTTGTTTAGCCAACAGAACTACTAATACATGTGATTTTGTTGTTAATAGAGCTGTAAGAATTTTAAGTACCTCTTGGGAATGTGTCATTTTTGGTTGGCTTTTTTAGGCATCACAGGGTGCTGCGTTTGTCTTTGTAAACAAGTATTGAATAAAACATTTTGCGCACAGCCGCACTTTGTGCAAGTGTCATGCAGGTTTCTAAAGTTTCAGAGAGAATAAATCAACTGCAAACTGCTGCCTGGCGGTTGACTTTGCTCCTTATAAATAGCTAATTTGGACAACTTCTCTCCGCACGTCATAAGAAATTCAAATACTGTGCATATCGTTAATGCGGTCACACAAATCAAAACTGCTAGAGCCTCTTTTATAAGCTTGGGCTGCCACAGAAGTGCCACAGCCGAGGGTAGATCGGCTCCAGGTTGCTCTCCCTTCCTCTCGGAGGCGATCCTCGGGCAACACCAGCAGGTCACCGCGCTCTGCTGCCTTGCCCCAGGGGAGGAGCAGGAGCCCCATGGCCTGGGGCGTTGCCTGCATGGTGGCCCAGTTCACTGTTGGTTGTACTGGTTGACGGCCACCATTGCTCAGAGGGGAATTAGGCCCAAACTCAGCCATGAAAAACAACCCTGCTTTAATAAACCCAATGGAAAAACTTCACTAAAGTAAGGGTTGATGGCGCCGGGGTCTATTGGCTTTGCTCAGCGCCACGCACGGGGCAGATGATGCGCGGCCGTCCCTCCTCCCAAAGCGTGGTGCTGCTGGTCCAGCCCTGCCGAGCCCCGCGTGGGATGCAAACTCACCTGGTCCCCCCCCGGAGGCTCTTGGCACCGCGCGGGACCCATCCCAGCCCACCCAGAGCTCGGCCCAAAGGCTCCAATCCTGGAAGGTGCTGAGCAACTCTGGCTTCTGCCACTCGCCTCTGGCTTTTGGCACGTGTTCAGCATGAGCAGGATCAGCTCCGAGCTGTAATAAGCAGAGAACGAGGAACTCAGCTTGACTGCATTTCCCCCCCGCCCCCCCAATGCAAAAATGCTGTACATTCCTTTATGCAGGTTTCCATAGAGTTGAACTTCTACTATTTTTTTGTCGTCGCCGTTAAAGGGGTCAGCAACGCACTGTACAATGGGATCTGGCTGTCAGGAAATGGGGAGGAATTCAAGGACACTTTTAACATCTTGCTGGTGGGGCTGGAGGGCAGCATTAAACCCGGCATCCTGGAAATCTCCCCACCAAAGAGAAGAAAAAAGCCCAGAGGAGCCCCGGGAGAAGTTATGAAGACACACTGCTTTGTTGATCCTGGGTTTAAATCAGTTATTCCTTCCCTACTTCCTTTGTTAAAATATGATATTCTAGCTTTAATTGCTTCAATCCTATTACTTGTTCCTTTTAGCAAGCGATTGTGTAGCCCCTTGCCGTGGGGAAATCCCCTGACCGTGGGTCCCTGCTATTTAGACAAGTCCTCTTTCAGAAGTAAATGCCATTCTTAGCATAGGGAAGTACTTTAGGTCTAAAGGGGTTAAGAAGGCCTCCCTGCATTCAGAAACATGCAGGGGTCCCACCGTGCCAGTTCCAGCCTTTTAAACTCTTTCCAGCTTTTTTTTCTTGCAACAAATCTGTCTGACTGCCACCAGGACATAGGAAGCGTGTGCCTGTCAAAGAAATCAAGTTTACTTTTTCTGACTTGTTAACAGAGGCAGGGTATAAATAGAGCTAACTCTGCTCAGACTATTAGCATTTCTCTTAAAATAAGGGGGTAACTTCCTAGGACCTTTAATCCAATGAGATCCAGACCAAATTGCACTATCAACAGAGGCAGCAAAGGAGCTTGCTGAGGTTTTAGCAGACGTCAGGTGCATTTGGGTTCCTTGAGAATTTAAGGCTTACCAAAAAAAAAAAAAAAAAA